>JAQGDQ010000020.1:0-600000 GCA_030141605.1 Tubiluchus corallicola
AAGGAACTTACTATATAGAATCTTTGTATCATGCTTACTAGGAAGCTTTCGTCGTTCGCAGGACTTTTTACCTTTACAAAATCAGGTCTGAGAAATTTTCGAGCTTCTACATGGCATAGTTCCAAAATACCACCATTTCGAGAAGATTCAGTTATAGAACCTCCCAGAATTCTTATTACGGGCGGATTAGGACAACTTGGAACAGCATTAGCCAAACAGTTGAGAGTACGATATGGGCAAGACAATGTCATTTTATCTGATATCGTCAAGCCGACCAAAGAGACCGTTGCTGGTGGACCATATGTTTATGCAGACGTTCTTGATTTCAAGAACTTACAAGAGTTGGTGGTCATGCAACGCATTGATTGGTTGATTCATTTTAGTGCACTGCTTAGTGCTGTTGGTGAATCCAATGTTCCTCTTGCAATACGAGTTAATATTGAAGGATTGCACAATGTTATGGAGTTGGCCAAGCAATATCATCTCCGCGTCTTTATCCCAAGTACAATAGGAGCCTTTGGGCCAGAATCTCCGCGTGATCCAACACCAGATATTTGCATTCAGAGACCAAAGACTATCTATGGAGTTTCAAAGGTACATGCTGAACTGCTTGGCGAATACTATTACCATAAATTCGGACTAGATTTCCGATGTCTCCGATTTCCAGGCATTATTTCGGCAGATACGGAACCAGGTGGTGGAACCACTGATTATGCCGTCCAGATATTCCATGATGCCCTCTTGCATGGAAAGTACGAATGTTATCTGAAGCCAGACACCAGATTGCCGATGATGTACATAGACGATTGTACAGCTTCAGTAATCAACATCTTGGAAACTGCCGTTGATAACCTGAGACAGCGAACATACAATGTTACGGCAATGAGTTTTACACCACAAGAAATCACTGAAGCAATCAAGGAATTCATTCCAGAATTTGAGTGTACGTATAAAGTTGATTCTAGGCAGCTGATTGCCGACTCGTGGCCCAAGGTATTTGATGATTCTAACGCTCGTCGTGATTGGGGATGGAATCACAAATACGACATACACGATCTCTGTAGGGTGATGTTCGATAGACTGCGAGCTTATTATAGCTACAACGGTACCTGCATTGGTCACCCAATAGAGGAGATCAGCCATACGCTTTCATAAATATTTTTTAAGCAAGCTTGCCTAAGCAGAGCAGTAACACAGCTGGCACACTTTCTAATCATATTTCTGCAACTTGACTTTTTGGGAAGAGTTTCAGTAGGTATTTAAATGCTTTTTTTAATATTGTAATTTATAATGTTCTTTATACGTTTTTTAAGTGGTATAAACATAGTGATTTAAACAGTCTCAATTTTGAAACAACACGAATACTGCATCTAGTTTATTATTTACTATTGGAAAATGTGTTTGTCAGACATTTCTTAGGGAAATTGACTGTGAAGCAGTTAAGTTGTCTGCTACAAATTTCCCACACGAATTTCTATGCATTCATTTGTTAGGTTGGCAAAACCAGTATTAGTCTGGCTTCTTGACCCGTTTCTGGCTTCTTATCAGAAGACTGGTGCTTGTCAGTCATTATCTCAAGCTTTTTGAGTCTCAACAAAACTACTCCAATGTATTGTGTGTCAGCTCTACTCCTATCTTTACAGAGTTTAAATACTGAAATTGTTTTAAATAGGATGAGCTGAGGATATATCAAAACGAAATATTAATAGATTGTAGCTATTAGCTGCTATAAATTTTTCATAATAATAATAATAATAATGTGTGATAGAATCTCTTACTTGTGATAGAAAAACATTCCAAAAAATTCTTTACAATGATAGGATAGTTTACTGTTGCATATCAGAAATAAATACTTCTAGTATTTAATTTCGTGTTATAGGTATGTAAATAATTTATAAAAAATCTTGCATTTAAATTATTCAGTAAACTCATTTTTAAAAGTTCTTAGGGACTTAATTATTGTTATAGATTTACTGTAGCTATAATTTAGCTATTTTCAGTTTTTGTTTGCTCCCTCTCTTGTTGCATTTATTTTACTTTAATTTTGTTTTACATTTTTTTGTATAAGTTATTGTTTGTGAAGATATACATTGTAGCTAGCTATTTCGCAAATAGTTTTAGCTAAAATGTTATCTATAAAGTAAATAGCTTAGAATGATATACACAAAGTTATTGTTTGTGAAGATAAACATTGTAGCTAGCTATTTCGCAAATAGTTTTAGCTAAAATGTTATCTATAAAGTAAATAGCTTAGAATGATATACACAAAAGTTATTGTTTGTGAAGATATACATTGTAGCTAGCTATTTCGCAAATAGTTTTAGCTAAAATGTTATCTATAAAGTAAATAGCTTAGAATGATATACACAAAAGTTATTGTTTGTGAAGATATACATTATAGCTAGCTATTTCGCAAATAGTTTTAGCTAAAATGTTATCTATAAAGTAAATAGCTTAGAATGATATACACAAAAGTTATTGTTTGTGAAGATATACATTGTAGCTAGCTATTTGACAAATAGTTTTAGCTAAAATGTTATCTATAAAGTAAATCGCTTAGAATGATATACACAAAGTTACTGTTTGTGAAGATATACATTGTAGCTAGCTATTTGGCAAATAGTTTTAGATAAAATGTTATCTATAAAGTAAATAGCTTAGAATGATATACACATTCATGAGTATTAAGTCAGCTATCATGTTTTACTTGAAAAGTTAAAAACTGAGCTAGATTAAGCAAAAAATAATGCAAATTACAATTTTTAGTAATTGACTGACCTGTTAACCTGCATTACACTCTTGTCTTTTCCTCTCTATGTCACTATGACGACATGATAGTGGCTTTTAAGTTTCATCTGTACTATTATTATGCCTGCATCTTATTTTACACCTAAAATTAATGAAGTTAATTACTATAGTTTTTTTGCAATTTCTTTCTATTTCCCTATATTATTTATGTAACTGTATTTGTGGTACTTTTAGTAGCTATTGTAGCTATTTACAGTAGCTTTTTAGGTTTTTTCATGCACAAATTTGAGTGAAGCAGATAACATCTTCCTTAAGTAAAGTTTTACAGGTTATTTGAATGTGTAAATGGTCAATATTAAGCATAACTGTATAATAATGAGGAACAGCAACGAAAAACATAGATATGTAAGTTGTTTTCACTAAACTATTTTTTACATAAGTGTCAAGGGTGGCATTAAATCTGTATGTAAAATATTTTTACATTTTTTTAGTCTACTTGAGCTTTTCAAAGTTACTTGTAGCCAACAGTAGAATTGAAAATCACATACCTGTAAATCAGGGGTGTCCAACCTTTTTGAACTGAGGGCCAAGTGTACAACCTTCAAAGTAGTTGCGGGCCGGATTAGCAATTTCACAACCACAAAAAGACAATGAAGCACAAAATACATTTTATGTTACATTTAAGCTAGAAGAGACAGTCTTGTAAGTTCATGCTTTTGATCAGTTTAATGTGAAATCTGGCACTGCTTTTGTTTGTTAATGACTGTGACCTTCATGGATTGTTGACGACCGGCAAATCTGATAGTTGGGTCACAAGTGCAGCTGTCTATTAAATTTTGACCAAATAAGAGAAACTTTGCGGGCCGGATAGAAACGCATGGCGGGCCGGATTCTGGCCCGCGGGCCGTATGTTGGACACTCCTGCTGTAAATTATATGTAAAAAATTTTCAATCTCACCTACAATAACATATGAGTGGAGACTGTAGTAATTAATGTTCGCAGTAAATAATTTTAAAATGTGCCGTTTTAACTGAATGTAACTGAATTTCTTGCTGGAATTTTATATTTGGTTGAGTTAATTGTTAGGCTTACTGATTGTTAATGAATACAATGCTGTTCAGTAGAGGCTTGTAGTTAAAATTGTTGTGGACGCTGCTTCAGAAAATTTTTAACCAATGTTTTAATACTGTGTAAAATGAGACAAACATATAAAAACAAAATTTAGTCAAAAAGAAACACTACCTTACACTTGCACAACAGGGTCGGCACTGCATGAGAGACAGTGCTTTCTCTACTTAGCGTGCGGCTTCTTATCTCAGGCATGTTCTCATGCCCGCATGCACAGAACGGCCAAACACCACGTCGCTGGAACTATGAAGCACACAGTTCCGAACAAGGATTTTGTAATTTTTCCATGGACTAGGAAATGGCTACTTACATTAGACTTAAGAATTATATAATGTACAAATATAAAGAAAGAAATAAAGAAAGAAAGACACATTATGTTGAATGTTATCACTAATATCGAGTGAAAACAGGGGCTGCTGCAGTTCCGTAGTGCCTATACACAAGCCTCCACTGATATGATTATACAAAATCTAGTTTTGTAGAATTTACTGCGTTGCTTTCGCTACTAATGTCACGACACATTGGTGAAACTTTGTTAACTTGTGAATTTGCAGATGTTCAAATTTGCATGATTTTAAATATTACTTTCAAAGGTCTTTGTAAATAGACGTTAACCGGGTTTGATATTAAGCATAGTCTGTGGTAACAGTTGTGACTCGACTCAGATTTCAGTAAATCTGTTAATTAATAATTATAGTAAATTATCTGTGGTGATAGCAGTTAACAAATGGATGAAAACATCAGTTGAAATGAAACTATTTTTACGTCATTATATACTGTTATTTAAAAATTAAAAAGCACCATGATATATTATGCAAATTATAGTCACTACTATTAAAAATTCTGACAGGGGTGTGTAATTACAACAATTAACATGGAAACTAAATGTTACTTGTTTTACTTGTGATATAACATATTAAAATGTAATGCTTACAGAAGTAATCTGTTTTATGTCTTTTTTAAGTATAAGTTACGCACAAGAAATATATTTTGCACCTCAATGTGTAATTGCATTACTGAACATTTGTAGATTATTTTCTAAAATGCAATAGACACTTCATACAGCACCAATACCTGCAATAAATTTTGCAAGGCATGAAAATTATATCAAGATATATATATATATATATATATATATATATATATATACATAAAATTAAGTTTTTATTTAATAATTATATCAATATTGTACATGTAATCATAATAATTAGCCACATTTTGTCACTTTTTGTCATTGATTTTGAAAATCCAAAAACCAATTCAGTTTAATGATCGAACAGCTCAATTCAAATGATACAGACGAATTTAAAAATGGCAGATCTGTCAGGAAATTATACAATTTAAGAAATTTCGATATTTAAGATGACTAAAAAATGTGAATCTACTTTAGGCACCTTCAGAGACAAAGATGGACACTAATTTTATATTAACTATTTTATCAACCTTTGATTGTGACCATAAGCAATTTTGTCTAGATTCTTGAAAGATTAAAGATTAGACCAGCTATGCTATTGCAGATCTAGTCCGACGTAATGTCACCGAATGCTACTCTTCATGTAGGTTTGATAGGATGCATAGATCTCCTTGCAATAGCTTTGTCTTGAATAATCCTGCAAAGTCGTGTGAAACATAGGTGTTGCTTTCAGTACCTGTGATGTAGACGAATTCACCTGCAAATGTAACAGTTTTCATTACAAATTGTTGTAAATGTAGCCAGACAAAAAATGTCTCCAGCTTCCATGTTTTCCTTACAAACACTTTAAATAAGGAATCACATTACAGAGTTAGGTGCTTCAAAACAAGGCTATAAATTCACAATGCAATTTTAGAGATTTCTTGGTCTCAATGGATAAACCAGCATTTGTACATACATACAAGTAACATCTTGGTTCTTTCTTTATGCAATTCAGAACAAAATTGTAGTATTAGTGTAGATGCACACAGACTTAAACCATCAGATGAATACTGTAATGTTGATTTTATTTAGGTCTTCAGTGCCAGTTATTTTGAAAAAGTAATCTCGATATTTAGAGTGTCTCATATCCTATGTGAGGTACATGTAAGCTCTTTCTCATATACTACAAGAGGTACATGTAAGCTCTTTCTCATATACTACACAAGGTACATGTAAGCTCTTTCTCATATACTACACGAGGTACATGTAAGCTCTTTCTCATATCCTATGCGAGGTACATGTAAGCTCTTTCTCATATCCTATGCGAGGTACATGTAAGCTCTTTCTCATATCCTACACGAGGTACATGTAAGCTCTTTCTCATATCCTATGTGAGGTACATGTAAGCTCTTTCTCATATCCTATGCGAGGTACATGTAAGCTCTTTCTCATATCCTATGTGAGGTACATGTAAGCTCTTTCTCATATCCTATGCGAGGTACATGTAAGCTCTTTCTCATATCCTATGTGAGGTACATGTAAGCTCTTTCTCATATCCTATGCGAGGTACATGTAAGCTCTTTCTCATATACTACACGAGGTACATGTAAGCTCTTTCTCATATCCTACACGAGGTACATGTAAGCTCTTTCTCATATCCTATGTGAGGTACATGTAAGCTCTTTCTCATATCCTATGTGAGGTACATGTAAGCTCTTTCTCATATCCTATGCGAGGTACATGTAAGCTCTTTCTCATATACTACACGAGGTACATGTAAGCTCTTTCTCATATCCTATGTGAGGTACATGTAAGATCTTTCTCATATCCTATGTGAGGTACATGTAAGCTCTTTCTCATATCCTATGTGAGGTACATGTAAGCTCTTTCTCATATCCTATGTGAGGTACATGTAAGCTCTTTCTCATATCCTATGCGAGGTACATGTAAGCTCTTTCTCATATCCTATGCGAGGTACATGTAAGCTCTTTCTCATATCCTATGCGAGGTACATGTAAGCTCTTTCTCATATCCTATGTGAGGTACATGTAAGCTCTTTCTCATATCCTATGCGAGGTACATGTAAGCTCTTTCTCATATCCTATGCGAGGTACATGTAAGCTCTTTCTCATATCCTATGCGAGGTACATGTAAGCACTTTCTCATATCCTATGCGAGGTACATGTAAGCTCTTTCTCATATCCTATGCGAGGTACATGTAAGCTCTTTCTCATATCCTATGTGAGGTACATGTAAGCTCTTTCTCATATCCTATGCGAGGTACATGTAAGCTCTTTTTTTAATGAAATGCCATAAAAGGTCTTCTGCTTGATCAAAAACACTGATAATGTTTAAGTGGGAAAAGTTTCAACTCTTAGTAATAATTTTTAAGTTCAAGTTTTTAACAATAAATTACTGATACAAGTTCAAACTTCAACAGTAAGCAAGAGATGAATATTAACTCTGTTTCTCTAGCTCAGAACAGAACAGGTTTAATGTTACTTAACTGTCAACAAAAATTTCACAAAACACTTACGTGCACTACAACATAATCTCCTGGTTTTAGTCGTTTGTGAATTTCAGTGGAAACTCCTAGGGGCACCTCAACGTCAGGTACAATGACTTTAGTACCGCCGTCATTTCTGCCGAATAAATCTTGTTGTGATCGTTTACTTGTCTGGTAAAAGAACAACAGACTTCATCAGCACATTTTAAAATAGCACACTATACGCGTGTATCACAGTAAACTAATGCAAAGTGGTGGTACAAGTCACAACCACAGCAACTGGGTAAACTAATGCAAAGTGGTGGTACAAGTCAAAAAACATATCGTAAGTATAAGTCGACCCCAAAAATTTCACCTTAAAATCGCCTCCCAAAAATTCGACTTGTACATAACTATATACAGTAACTGACTAACTGACTGACTAACTAACTAATATAACTAGCTAACTAACTAACTACGTAAAATAAAAAATGAATAAAGCTAATGTATGAAAGAATTCTGGGTCATTCTAGGTTAAGGCAGCCACGGTTTGTTTTTCTTATTTTTTTTTGAATCACCTACTAAAATCAACTTACTCCTTCAATTAACACCAGCTGTTCAGAGCCAACAAGCTGCGCATTCAACTTCTCTGCTTCTTGTCGAAAACAATCAAGAATTTCCTGCATCCGACGAACCTTGACGTGTTGCGGCACGTTGTCTTCTAGCTTGTGATATGCATGAGTCTTCTACAAGAAAATATTAAAACTGAAAATGTCTGTAATGCCTGTACAATAATCTTTGAAATTCTGCTCACATTTTTCTCACCCGATCTTCATCACAAATCGGTGCCAATCAGCAGGGCCTATTTCAGCCTAAGCTAGGCCCGGGGAAGTGGGGCATGTGAGGCCCCCTTGGGGGGGGGGGGGTGGCATGAAGCGCCGGGGCATGGGTGCCATCATGGTTGGCGTGCAGAAAATTTTTGAACTGCTAGAACGCCGGAGAAGCATTTTTTTCGAAGAGAAAATATGGAGTTATACAGTTGTTAAAGGAAAGAACAGTTGAAAGAAAAACTGCTTTATTCTCAAGACCAGTCCTTAATACTTGTCAATACTGGCAAACGGCGCGCGTGCGGCAAGAGAGAGAGAAGAGGCAGTATGTTCGCATAAAGAAAAAAATGTTACCTTGGTGTGAGGCCCCCCTGGAGGGTGAGGGCCCAGGGAAGTATCCCCACTCCCCCGCCCCATGAAATAGGCCCTGCTAATCAGTGCTTTTAAATAAATTCATAAACACTAAATTAAGATAACGAGTTGCCAAACAAGTGACACTACGAGTCAGTCATACTTAAGTGGTCGGGTGTTGGCAACCGTAAAACACTTCATACTTCTAGCCAATCTCTACATTTCTCTGTTTTTCTTCATTTTTTCACCCACCTTTCTCAAACTAAATGGAAACATGTAGCAAAAATTGTATTTGACTAGCCGAATAAGCGACAGCGTGTCTTCGTGAGCCTCTTCAGTCTCGTTACAAAAACCACAGATGAAGTCACTTGATAAAAAAACACCTGAAAAAGACATTAGAAAATTTGAAGCCATGTTAAGAAGTAACACTCACATACGATTACAAAATTTGAAGCCATGTTAAGAAGTAACACACACATACGATTACAAAATTTGAAGCCATGTTAAGAAGTAACTCACACATACGATTACAAAATTTGAAGCCATGTTAAGAAGTAACACACACATACGATTACAAAATTTGAAGCCATGTTAAGAAGTAACACACACACATACGATTACAAAATTTGAAGCCATGTTAAGAAGTAACACACACATACGATTACAAAATTTGAAGCCATGTTAAGAAGTAACACACACACATACGAGTTCTTTAACGGTTCGTTTAAAACTTAATAAATGTTTTTTTCCTATAAAGTCATTTTGTTCTGCAAAAACGAAAAGAATTTGTGGAAAAAATTATCAAAAGTTGTTTTAGAAATGACTAACCACTTTACTATCATTATTGTTCTAGGCTGGTGAATTTAAATAATTATTATTTATTATTATTAGTTATTATTAGTAACTCATTTATTTCACAACAAAATATGTTTTAATTATGATTAAAAATGAATATAAGAACATATATAACAGCAAATTAATATTACTTAACAAATTTGTGAAAGAAACACAATAGTCCAGATTTTAGGCCAGCATACTGTGAATGTGATATGATAAACCACACTGCCATTAAGACACTGTAACATAACACAATAACCTATGAACAGACAATAACAGTTACCTGGCAGAATACTTCGAATATGATGGACTAAGTCTATATAGGTGTCTCTAGTGTATCCTCTGCGCATTGCAGTCAATACTGTTGAGTTTCCACTCTGTGCTGGCAGGTGAATTTGCTTGCAAATATTTGGGTTTTCCTTGATGACTGTGAGCACCTGCAGAAATTTAAAAAAATGAATAAACATCGTAATATCATGATTAATATAATACAATGTTACAAAACTTATTATGCACACAAAAACAGAAGCAATTATTATTATTGAATGTACATAAACTTTCCAATATACTAAAGTGCTGAAGTAAAACTTCAAACAAATAAGTAAAATTATGCTATATGGCATGTATATTCTATGTATGCTTGATTTAGCATGAACACTAATGTCTAACTACGTGTCAGATTAGAACTGTGTTATGTCTAACTGTGGTCAAACGCTGAGCTGCTTTGTGTTTGATCATAGATATATTACAATAGCGACAGTAAGTAAAGCTAGGGTTTCTTCTAAGCAAACAGAATATCTTAAATTGGAGCTGTGCTTAAGGGACAGTCAGTCACGCGTTGCTATCTTATTATTTTCAACTCTTTTTCCCGAGGTCACCGGAAACAGGAATGTAGACACGGCTTCATACCTCGAATAATCACAATGCCCTACACAGACTGCAAAGTACAGATTACAAGGTGTTGAAGTCAAAATTTAGCTTCTGTGCAATCGAGATGACATTTCTATCTTGCTGAAATATATTTATAAAAATTATAACTATGTCGGGAATTTATGTCGCCGTATGATCATATGCGTGTTGCAATAAGCAGTGATAATGACGTTTTCAGTAATTTTTTACTTAAAAAAATGCGGTGTGTATTTTGTATTTACATAATGATGTCACTATAGTAAGCTTCGCTTGTAATATCTGCTAGTATTGGGTAGTGGTGAAAAGACATTTTGCGGTATTCATAAGACGTGAATTTTTTTTAGAAGTTACTGATTATGTTTTACATTTTCATAAATTACTTAGGTTTAACTATTCGTCTATCGTATAAATTTGCCTACAGTTAGGCTCAGCCTGCAACGACCATTTTAGGACAATAAGTGTAAACCGAAACCTATATCTCTTCAGATCACTTTTTCAGTGATATTGGTTAACATTTTCTTTTCCGAGATAATTGACAACCTTACGACAAAAGCAATTATTGAGATCAGTTATACAGCCCATGCTTAATATTTGCTCAGTAAATACTCTTGAGTGTATATTCCTATATTTGATTTGTCGCATAGAGCCAACGAAGCCAATTCACAATACGTTCATACCATACATACGACTAGCTGATATAGTAAAGGAGATCACTTTTGCGATGAATGCTGATCTAATTATGACTTATATTGAAATGAATTGTGTTTGAAAAAAATGGGTGAAGACTGAAATTTATTTTTGTTGCCAATAAGCATAAAGTTTGTTACAATTTCTGATTTGAGAGCCTTGCATTTTATGATTGGCCTAATCAGGTGTGGTACAGTACTGCTTTTGCCTGTTAGACATACGGGAGTCTTTTAGGAAAGCTCTTGGATGACTGGCAAATTTCTTGATTTCTTAAGCTCTGTTAATTTTACTACAACATGCTTGCTTCTACATTTTTTCTAATAGAAATTCAGGTCATTACACACGAGGACCAAACACTAAGACTCAAAACAGCAGGACTGCCAGTCCAGCAGAGGTGTACCAACAGTAACAGTGAGAGCAATAGCAGTAGTAGGGGGCAAAGGCAGTGGCAATAGCAGTATAACAACTGCGGCATCATCATCATCATCATCATCATCATCATCATCATCATCATCATCATCATCATCATCATCACTCAGTGACAATAAATCTGACTTTTTCATTGCAACAAACAGCGAAATGCTCAGTAAAAGTGTAAGGTTTCCTAGACCACCGTTTTTCACAGCAATGTGAATTTGACTCTGCTGTGGACAATGCTTGAAGCACACAATCATTGTGATTTGTGAATATGACTTTACCGTGAACAGTGCTTGAAGCACACAACCTTTGTTATTTGTGAATATGAATCTACTGTGGACAGTGCTTGAAGCACACAACCGTCGTGAATTTGACTTTACTATGGACAATGCTTGAAGACACTGCCATGAATTTGAGCAGTGACTGCTGTAATGGCAGCTGCAACTGAAGCCATTAGTCTTATTACGGCTTCACCTTTTACTGAAACCATTGCTAAACCAATTATACGCTAATTCTTGCCGAAAATTCAATTTTATCGCACATGCTGCCCAAGCTGCAGTTAACTATATATGAAGAGTGACTATCAAATCCAGTTATATCCATTTTTGACAAGAAAAGAGTTCTTTGCCTGTACGTGAGTTCGTTCAAAGTAGAAAATGTTGACTAATTACATATAATTACATTCATTGATACAATCGGAATTTATATCTTCAAAATTTCGGCAATCGTTTGGCATCTTCAGAATGTAAATTAAAACAATATTTGCTATATCAATACAGTTTAAGTAAGTTAAACAACAATGAAGGTGTAATTTAGACTAAAACTTTTGAAAATACGGGTTACAGTAATGTTAAAACAAAATCTTAAAAACATTTCAATTAATCTACAGACAATACACGTTATGTAAGATAATATATCTGAAACTTTTCCAGATAGCAACAATAATTCGACAAATATATGTATATTATTTTAATTTGACTTTATCCCGATATGCTTTTCACTTTGGAATTATGCAATTCACGTTACACGCGCAAGGGCGACCTCGTTATACGAAAAATAATGAATTTTTGGCCTACACGTCCAATTTTACGTGAAAAAAGCTACGTAAAATTTGTGAACCATTATTAGCAGCAGTAGGTACCACCCAAAGTAATGTCAATGTCAATTTGCCAATTTAAGAAGCCAACTAATCAACAAAGCAGTATGAAGCAACAATATTCTCGAATGTAACATGCACGAGATGCAAACGCAGCGCAAACAGTTGCAGCGAAGCTTATCTCTTACAAATGATAAGTAAGTGAGTAAGCACTTTTAAGAATCCCGTGAGGGAAATTCAAGCTTATTCATTTAATTATTAATTGCTTAAGAGGTGACATCACTTTTCCATGCACGCTTGCTAATTCCGCGTGCGTTGTGAGAAATGGCAGATGTGAACTACGTGCGTGAGTGTGGAGCTTAATTTGGAAAGAGGTTTGCCCTGTAAATTTAATCAGGCTCGGCAGAAAATTTAGGGAAAATTCGAAGAGACGAAGTGTATCAAGGTGACCTCAGCGGGAACCGATTATGTTAAAGAAATCACTTGTCTTACAATCCTCACTCGAAAACTTTTTTTTATCGTACTTTCAGTTTAACCCCTCTAAATGAAATGAAAAACGTTGTGTATTGCTAGATGTTAAACTAAGCCATTAAGTTAAAGGAATCACTTGTTACAGGAATCTTTGGCAATCCTCACCCGAAACCTTTTTATCGTACTCTCAATTTAAGCCCTGTATTTGAAATGGAAACAGTTGGGGGAAATACGAAGACAAGAGGTGTATCAAGGTGACTTCGGAGGGCCACTACGTTACTAGGACTCTGACACAGCTGTCACTTGATAACTTTTTTAATGGTCAATTTAACTTGTGTTACTGGAGGGCGGAATTTAATGAACTAACTTAGCTAATTTCGAAAACTGTAAACTGATGTAATTTATTTCTTCCAGGCTTTCCGAAAAAATGACCAACCATATATTTTTAAAATCACACCAGCCCCTAACATGCACGTATTCCTAGTATTGAAACTTTCAACTACAGCATTTTTATTTTAGGAGACAATTTATTCTTATGTTAGTAAATGCATAAAAATTAAGCTGGCCAGCTAGCCTTTACTATCACTGCTTATTATCTTGTTATCATTGTCAAATACTTACACTATATCATAAGAGGCCTTAGGAATTTCAGTTAAAATGTTCAGCAATACACAATGTTTATAAGTATACAAAAAAACAAATATGCGGACACTAAAACATAGAAGACTTAAACATAAAAAATAAACATAAGCGGCTAATGCAATGATTGCAGGTACATATAAGCAATAAAAATCTTTTCTTTTGATTTATTTATTTCACTTAAAGCTGCGGGCCTGGTGTGACCTCACGGTTCGTACATCTGTAAGGCCCGCAACACTGTTGTAAGCTTAAAATTACAAAAGTCATATTTATGTACAAGTATGCATACTATTACGAAAAATAGCACCAGCCACTCAGATGAACTGACATTGAAAATACAATAAAGTAATAGTCTTCTTGGAGAACTGGATAGCAACCGCATAGAAATTAATTATTCTGTCAACAAAATGAAAATAATTACACTGTGGTGAGTATTAATTAAATGGCTTCACGAACTTATAGACCTAGCAGCGAGAGTAATGCATTATTCAGTAATTCAGTAACACAATAAAGCAATAAAATGATAAATCAATTTGTCAGTCTTAAAATGCAACGGGAAGTGATGGCGTACGTAAGGAAAAGAGAAACGCCGAGAACGTATTTATAACATGTTGTTTCAGCGCACGTGAAACCAAAGAATATAATGCAATAGGCTGGTAACGCGTTACTGAACTGTAACAATTATTGTAGTATATATTAAACTAGATGATTCAGTTGCATACTGCATAATGTAATAGCCTAGTAATGCGTTACTGAAATATATTATAACAGTAGTGCCACATTATCCTGTTTAATGCAATAACATACTATACAATGTAATACAACTGACTAGTAATGCCGAATGCGTTAGTGAACTATAACAGCCACTGTACGTAATACTACATTGTATTGCATAATAAGCCTTTTCGCAGTTTCGTTGTGCGCACGCGCAGTTGCTATAGGTCTGTAGCCGTCACGTGACATGTGGGGAAAGCAAGTGGACTTTACTTAATTATGCATTAGTCTGCCCGTGAAGTAAAAATGAACTAGATAAGGTTCTATAGCTAGCATTCGTCCCTTTTCTTAATTACTTTTACAACAGCATGGGGTTGCGAGGCATTGTCAAGTGTACACAAATGCGTTGTCTGGTACACTTAACCTTTGACCTTTTCACGATCATCATCAATCGTTGGAATTGTGAAAAGGCTCATTCTGCAGCATACTGTACAATGCTAGTAATGCGTTATAGAACTACATTACAACACTAGCACTACACTGTGACTAGTGTGTACATATATTTGTATTTTGCAAAATATGTATTATGAATGTGAGTAAAAAAGTTAGCCTAAATTCTCCTCCTTCCGTTAGATTAATTAATCATTCACATGGATAATTGCAATAACATGAAATGTTTCTCTAGTTCTAATATAATTATTCACGAAAACACGAACTGCCATTTAATTTAGGTCTACGGCAGATCAAAACATACTTATTGAAATTATAGTAAAAGTAAATTAGACAATTACAATAATTCTTTCCTATACGTATAGGTGGGCAGACTCGTCACGTTTTTGTCACACTTTTTGAAAACGGACAAATGACACTGTTACCAAGAAAATGTCTTATCTGAAAAACTCAGAAGCGAAATTTGTCCAGAAAAAGCAGCGGTGTTTTCATAATCATGCGTTAAATGGTGCCGCGAATCCAATTTATTCATTACCATGAGCATAATTATATGATCGGAGATGCTTCTTATTGATTAATGTTGCAATTTGCGCGATAATTTTCACAGCAAGCTCACAGTAATATTACGAAATGCAGCCCAGGTGATTCAAGCACATTTTATAGACAGGAAGAGAGAAGGGAGGTAGAATGAGCTTTAAAATGAGAAAAACGAATCTATCTATTCTGATTTTAGAGTAAAGGAACCAGGGCTTTACGTGTAATAACTGGGTTCCTTAGTCAAGCTTGAAGTTTAGAAATTTGTTATCCAAAATCACACAGCCCACGCTTGCTACAGTTTTGCTACTTAAATAAGAAATTTACCTTTTCTTACGGCAACGCTATACATTGTGTTCTACTGTATACTCAACGACAAGGCAAATTTTGCATGAAAAACATACAATGTAAGTCAAATGCATTTCGCATTTGAATCGGATTCGGTATTCGTACAGTGCAAAAGTAAGCAAAACCCATACGTTTAAATCTGTACTGCAATGATGCAATTCTCCCCAAACACGAAGTGTTGCATGAAAATTCAAAATGTTATTTATTATATAGGATGAGCGAAGAATGGCAAACATACAGTGCATTTCATTTAAAGTCAGACATTTTTAGATGATATAATTTGTTAACGCTTTGATAAATTAACATCATATAAATAATGGTGCGCGTTTACCCCGATTTGTATAATCGTCATTTAGTTAAAAAATAGCGAGTGCCGAAACACCGACGCTGTCAAATACTGAACGAATGCACAATTTTGACAATTTCTTGTTGCTGAAGTTGATGATGCGAGATTGCTCGCAGTGAGGACATCATCATATGCCCATTACGTCAACTATAGACAATGCTGAGGTGTCAAACAGCAAGAACAGACAAAGCTCAGCGCGAGTGGTCGCGTAATATACCGTTCTGCCAACGGAAGGACACAACATCTTATGCTTTTCAATACAAATTGTGAAAGTAACTTATAGATTAATAACAGCAAGAATTATGCTTTGTGGGTTTGTCCCAAGTTTATATATATATATGTCGCCATTCTCTTTTACGTACGCTGTATATATATATATATATATATATATATATATATATATATATATATATATATATATATATATATATATAGAGAGAGAGAGAGAGAGAGAGCTGTTGCGTGGGAAGCCAATATTGCGTTACCTTACGGATTCCAAATAAAACAGTGCCGCCTCTACTTAACTTGCGGCGACCACAAATAAGACGGCAAATATTCTTATCTATGTACATCCCAATGTCAAGCCGACATGAAGATATGATGAATTGCCATGCAGATGATCAGTCATGCAAGATGTCCCCCCAGAGAGACACAACAGCAGAGTGGATTTAAACAGTAATGCATTGAAGTAGACAGCAACGGCACAGTCAATAAAGATGCCCCAAAGTTATGTCAATTGATGTCTCGGTTAATATTAACATATTAGCGAATGTTCGGTAAACGTAAGACATTTTTGCACACTGGGAAGCGACCATATTCGAGAATAGATCTTTCATGCTTAGCGTGTGTTGTGAAATGGAAATTTTGTGTGGCACGGAGAATGATTGACTCGTCAGCATGTGTGAAGCACAATCCGAGTGTGACAGACACTGACAGCAAGTAGATGGGTGACCTCCCAGAATGCCGGTCCAGTGCCCCCATCTTAGAGGACTACCCTTGACAGTGTGCTAGGTTCCAGTTATCCACTTTACGCAGGAACTGCCGTAGAAATCTAGATACCGACATGCAATGTCAAATTGCATATAAAATAATCGGTCAAATGCAATCTAGGCAGGGGGGGCTACTGCGTCGTAACAGCGTACGTAAAAGAGAATGGCGACATTAATAAGGGCCTATAATAACATTTTCAATGTGACGAGGCATTATTAATGACAAACGACAGACCGCTGCAGAGATTTTGTAGCAAGTATTTTTCGAGAAAAATAGCGTTTGAAAATCTCAGTGATTGGATTGATTCAAGACTCTGCACTGCATGTGAAAAACATGGAAGAGTAGGAAGTGATATGTAATAAGTTAAGTTAGAAGCTAGAACAAAAATAGTGTGGACACAATCATAGTAGGAATAAACTAACTTAGAGCAATGGATCTTAATGCACGTCACTTTATAGAGGTGTTTTGATTGAACTTGGATCGAAACTTTAACTAGTTTAACTTTAACTGTTGAAAGTCGGGACAGGCAGCAGTGGACACCAACCAAGATAACGGTATAAAGGGTACTCAATAACAGACCTTGTTACAAGACCATCGTCTTCTAAGGAAAACAAATGGTTGATGAACAGGCAAACAGCACAAATTGACTTTTGTCCCAAGGAATACTGTTATTGCAAAAAATTTTTACTTTTCTGTATGAATAAGCTATATTTACTAATGACTAATAATTTTACTTCAGAAAAGATTCGTTCTAGTAAAGTTAATAAATGGACCAAGTGATCCAATTCAGTTGCATCTAAGGTGAACAAAAGTAGTATTTTTTGTTACCTCCATATTATACAAAAAAAATCACAAAATAAGTCTTTGCAATCATAAGGTTCGCCATACTGTTTACTGTATTGTAACGGCTATATTCCCTGAATGTAAACGTGTTTAACAATTTTGATTTTCTCAGTTATTAGAAAACTATTTGTGTAATATTTAATGCTTAAAAATCAAACACAATGAAGCACACCTTGAAAAACACGTTCAGTTCGTTTGCTGACATTATGCAAACACGCAGACGCTCCAGTGAAAAGAGAATGGCGACATTAATAAGGGCCTGTAATAACATTTTCAATGTGACGAGGCATTATTAATGACAAACGACAGACCGCTGCAGAGATTTTGTAGCAAGAATTTTTCGAGAAAAATGGCGTTTGAAAATCTCAGTGATTGGATTGATTCAAGACTCTGCACTGCATGTGAAAAACATGGAAGAGTAGGAAGTGATTTGTAATAAGTTAAGTTAGAAGCTAGAACAAAAATAGTGTGGACACAATCATAGTAGGAATAAACTAACTTAGAGCAATGGATCTTAATGCACGTCACTTTATAGAGGTGTTTTGATTGAACTTGGATCGAAACTTTAACTAGTTTAACTTTAACTGTTGAAAGTCGGGACAGGCAGCAGTGGACACCAACCAAGATAACGGTATAAAGGGTACCCAATAACAGACCTTGTTACAAGACCATGGTTTTTGTCCCACGGACTAATATGTAAGCCTGACTTCGTTGGCTTAGTAGAAACTTGATTATCAGACGGTGCGTCGTTTAACAAATCGGGTTATGATACAAATGTTTTTGGTTCAGAACGTGAAAAGTAAAGAATTGCAGGTGGATTTGAATTGCTTCATTGTTCTGGTTTAAGTTCAATCTATGAAATTGTCAAAACCACGCATCCAAACATTGCGAGGTTCAAATTCAACTCGTCTGAATTACCTAAAAATGTTATATTTTGCTTAATTTGCATAAATTCTAAGTAGTAAATCCTACACCAGATCTACTGTATTGCAGTTACCTAATGATGTCATCAGTGGTGATTTCAATAACTAAACAAACAGCAAATTCGAATGATTTCATTTTAGATGAAGAAACTGCTAGTGAGCAAAACTTCACCACAATTCCATATCCTCATTTTCATTTGTATGACGTAAATTTGTTCCCGGATAGGTTTAACGAGGATAAAATTACTAATACACAAGGCCGGCAACTTGCTGAGCTTTGTCATGCAACTTATGGAATTTTGCACCTGTGAAGCAAGATTTAGCATTTTAAAGGGTAGAATTGGCAATAGTGAAAATACCGGGAGATTTATTTATCGTCAGCCGACAGGCTGTTCAGCAATTAACTGTATGTTATTGTCTTCAACATTCTGTACCAAAATTTTATTGATATGCATGTAGATTTTTCTCTTTTATGTTTCTGTTTATGTTTGCTGAAAAAATGAAAATACACAAGCACAAGAGATGTAATATGAGGAGCAGAAAAAATATGTGTCCGTTGGATAAAACAATTGTGTGGGACAATGCTCAAGCCCGACTTCAACCCTCTGGCCAATAATTATTAAAACATATTTTCCAAGCAATGAAACAACGCCAATCCAAAATTGTCAAATATAAAATCAGGTAGTAAGTATAGCACCTTAAGTACTGTATCTGGCGTATAAGAAATTATTTTTCCAGCTGTAGCAGCTGGTATTAAATAAGTACAGCAGAAAATTTTCCAATCCGGGCATAATGCAAAAATTTTTTAAAAAATTGCTCGATTATGAACGTACAGTCCCAAAAAGAAAATTAAAAAATAAAGTATGCGTAAATTTCAATTAAATACAGATAATAGAGATGTCCAGTTAGCTATTTTTATTACAAAAGAAAACAACGACAAAACTGTTTAAGAAAAAGGCCAATATCAAGGAAATTGCATGCTGCTCAGCTGCATTTACACATACACGAAGTTGTGTTAGCTGATCCTGGTTTAATTGAGTATTTTTTGGTTGAATTTGGTGTACTTTAATGCTGTACTCTGTCACTCATGCTGTTTTTATTGTATTTTATTGATTTAGATGAGTGTCTATAAAAAATGTACAAGATTCTGATGGCATAATACTAATTAATGACATGTTTACAGATGATCTCGTTTTAATTATTGTAACTAAGAAGGGTTTGCTACATCAGTTAAAGCTACTGAACAGCCATTGTAGAAAATGGAGTCTAAACTGTCAAATCCAGTGAGATTGAAATTTTAATATTTGAAAAGAGTACTTTTGTTGAATCACCAACAGGATTTCTTTTGCTACGGCACATTAATAAAACAATATGTCGAGCACGAATGCATTGGCGTATATTTTAATCCAAATGATTAATTTAATGAATCTGTAAATTATCCTGCCTCGCAAGGCAACGAAGTAGTATTTTCTTTACTGAGTAAATCAAAAACATTTGGGTATTTTGAAGCCAACTTTGCAAATACCTTTCTTTAACATATATGCCAAACCCATCCTATGTTATGGATGTGAAATCTGTGGTATGAAATATTTTGCTGTTCTTGAAACCCTTTTCTTAAATATTATAAAGCAATTTTAGGTGCTGACAACTCCTACTCCAGCCATGGTTGGAGCATTAGGAAGATATCAGATAAATTTAGATATTTCTTGTAGAGTTGTTAAATATTGGCTTCGGGTATTTCTTTTCCACAAACACGACTATGCAACCAAGATACCACTTTAGCAAAACTTTAAATGTTCTTTGGTACAGGTCGTCGAAATTGATGTTAAATAGGATAAATTTGGATCAACTGCTAAATGCTGACTCAATAGCGCTTTATTCTAATACTGTCTGTCTTGCTGAAGGATGAGTTAAAGCTAACTTTTGAATAACCTGACGACAATCTCTAACAAATATGTCTAAATTGCACTTTTATCAACAAGTCCGAGTTTGTATTCGAATCTTCCTTATTAAATGATAAAAATATTAAAGACATAAAATCATAAACTTAGAACCTAGCGGACGCAGTTTAGGAATCGTCTTTGTGAAACCTGTAACGTTGTAGAAGACAAATATTTTTATTTCATTGTTCAAAACACGCAGTAGCACGTAACGTTTGAAATAATTATATAAGTGAACTATATCTAAGTTATATAACGCTTAGTAACGAAAAGAAGTTATCCAATATTATGCAGTCATCTGATGTAATGATGCAATGTGCTGTTTACTCTTGAATGTGCACGCAAACTGATGTGGTTTCTGTAAAACGTATTTTGGCTGGCCTTGTTGGTCATATACCACATAAACTAAACTAAACTAAACTAAACTAAACTCAACTCAACTCAACTCAACTCAACTCAACTCAACTCAACTCAACGCAACGCAACGCAACGCAACGCAACGCAACGCAACGCAACGCAACGCAACGCAACGCAACGCAACGCAACTCAACTCAACTCAACTCAACTCAACTCAACTCAACTCAACTCAACTCAACTCAACTCAACTCAACTAAACTAAACTAAACTAATTATTATTAGAGTAAATTTAGCAGAGATGTGTGAAGCTACAGAATACATATACAAAAAAAAACAAAGTGCAGTGGAATTATAAAAAAAACTATAGGATTTTGGTAAGGTTAGTTAATTACATAAAACAATTACTTCTACAGCTTGTATTAATAAGCTGGCAAAGTTGTTTTTACTTCTCAGTTAGGATATTGCTGGCCAAACGACCACAAACCCAGGAAAATTGTTTTTCTGATACTCTATTACTATCATGCTCATTTAGTGTGAGGAAGACAGATTAACCATTTAGTGAAAGGAAGACAGATTAATGAATAAAGCATTACAGGGTATTCAAAGAGTGTTTAATGTTTGTGTAATTTGCTTAAACAGCACATACTAATTGCGTCTACATTTTTCATTTCCTGGAGAGTTTTTTGCATGTGCAGTCCAGCGTACGTATAAAAACTGAAGAAACACTGAAAACCCAAGCCCGAAAAATCGTTCTCTTATACACAATAACGGAATTTATTAACGATTAAGAGCAATGACGCGAGTAAATTCCGATTAATTCTTATGCAGCTCACTGACAGTTAAATGGCTTTGGATTGAAAAGCTTCCTTTAAAATGGCGATCCTACGGTCAGTGTGCTGTTGTTGAATACGTTTGAGGTCTTATTGCCATTTCTTTTAATTGGTGAAGTCGTGACGCATATGTTTAATCGTTACTTTCAACCATCACACCTAAGTAATTAATTTCACTTATTCAGTTACATGAAAAATATTACTGCCGGTTTGATTAGAAACAACTAAAAGCAGCAAATTCAATAATATATAATAATATTCAACATTGTTCTCTCAATTATTACAAACCAGTGGATTTCAAATCTGAGAAGCCATATGCACGGAATTGCAAGTATACTCTTGTTTTGTCGCGTGAATGAGCACGCACGTGCACCAGAGACTAAAAACATACAGAAAAGCAATGACGTCTTGTAAAAGCAGCAATCAAGAGCCTGTTTTATGGTTGGATTGCCGCATCATATTGCTTTTACAACTTCCATGGCTGAGACGCCGACAAGGTGTATCTCCGCAAAGCAAGGAGAAAGTATGCAGTAAAGGCGAAACAGTTGGAACTTCCCAGTAAAATGCACCTTACGCAAACCTAAATATTTTCCAATTTCCATCAAATGCAGATACAGCCATCAAGAAGGAAAAAAGGTTGCACTAGGATATGCATCCAATTTTGGCTCCTCTGCAAGCCAAACTTAACCTAATAATGAAATATGGTTCCAGAAAAAATTCTGTGACTATAATGAAAGTTATGTGAAATAATTGCGGTAACACTCACTAGCCATTTTATAGTAACTTGTAGCACGGCAATATTGCCAGTGCAGTGAGACGAAATTCAAATAGATACACGATATGCACATATATCAGCGAAATCGGAAATCAGAATTGGAAAAATCCTATTAGACGAGTGGAAAAATTCGTTTGCATGTCACTGGGTCTATAAATTGACTTTCATGTCAACAAGTTGAGAAAGCTGAGGAAAAAGTAAACTGATGTTTTACGAACTGTATGTGTGGCTTAGATGAAAAACATGTATTCCACATTGATAATTTGCTTAGCAACGTACCTTTATAGTCAGGTGTACTGTTTGATTACATTTTTATCGTGTGGCGATTTTATGCAACTCTCATTAATACAACATCAGTTAATGAACAGGCTACAAACTATAGTAATTTCTGCTTTTTATTCTTGCTAAAAAAATTTCTGTGGCTTCACTATGCCTGTCTCCGATATACTCCGGCATACTTGCCGCGGGGCCACCAGTTCCACCAGCATGTCACCAGTAATTACGGAATATAGAAGTCATAAACAGCAATGTTCATATACAATTGACGTGATCAATACACTAGAAGAGTAAGACTTAATGGCGATATTCAGAAGCAAGTACGTCAGGGGAGCTAGACTAGTGTACTTATTATACCCTAGATAAGCACAGTTTCTCAGATAATTTACGCTGACCGCATTTGCATCAACAATACCACATAAAAGATAAGCTGTATAAGTTATATGAATTGTATTCAGTATCTATGCTGTTTAATAGCTTCCAAGTTTTAGATGTTCCCAAACAGCCATCTTCAAGGAGCTGTGTTGTCATAGCTCAAAATATATGTCAAAAGTTGAATGTAACTAAATGTGCGAAACTGAGTGTCAAATTCCAAAGTACATTAATGTTTAATACAATAACTTTAGTAAAGATTTTAGTACATTATTACGATAGACGTCGTGAAGTAGCGATGATGTGTAATGATGAAGGGATATATAGGTTGTGCATTTCGATTTCGAGTACAAGTTTTGTATTCAGAAACCTGCTATTCATACATGCAAACCAAGAAGTCCCCCTTGCATTAAATAATATTTGATAAAATTACACAAATTTTTAAAATTTGGTAAAGTGCCAGGAATTTTATTTTATTTATATGAACTTGTGACCATTATCTCCAAACTATATAAATACGACGCTAACAATTTTTCGTTGAAATGTTAGTATTTATAAGAGTAAACGGTAATTCAAAGATGCTCAGTTGAAATTGCTTCAGTATTTCAGTTTTCTATCTTGAAACATGGTACGTGTGAGAAGGGTGCTCAAAGAACGTGCTAGAACGGTGCTAGAAGATTGTGACTGAAAGATGTATTTAAAAAAACAAATTAGAACTCCTTGGAGACAACTAAGTTAGGATAGCTGCTCTTCGGATTATTCCTTTGGACATATCCACATTGTTTTGACATTGTGGATTTGAAATGAATAATTCAGAATGCACCCAATAAATATTTCATCAAAATCAGCACATCTGCATTCTACTCGTCATTAAGAAACAGATGTTCAAGGCACCGTTTTACACACATAAATGTACCTCAAAGGTTCGCTCGGAACGTCAAAAAGAGCAGCAAGCCGTGAATACTAATTTTGAGATGCACCTAAAAACTAAAAATTCTCACACAACGTCTAACCTTGGAAGCAAAAACGAAGATCAGAAGTTGGTAACTTGGGCTATGCTTTTGCTTGATACGATTTGTCAAAATCCCCCAAGAAACTTTATCATTGGTTATTTATTTCCGTTCAGGTAGTCCGATTTCTGAGCAAATTCACATTACCGGGCATCCCAGTCTGCTTCAACTAAAAGCTTTGCAGTTGTTTTTTTTTGTGCGAATCGGAAAGAACAAATTGTTTTACAAAACAATACAATAACATAACAATTTCTTGAGTACAATAAAATAAAGTTCACCTTTTACAAGTACTACAAGAAAACACTGTATACAACAGTGCAGCGAGCGTAATTATTGTTCAATTGCTATAAACAATAAAAAAATCTGCATTTTATAAGGATAATGAAATTTCTCAAAAGTTGAAGACTCTTTGAATATCATACATGTACATGCAAGTTTGCAAAAACAGAGCTTGCCTCTTGCAGCAGTCCTTCGATCGTCAGTTGTACAGAAATGTTTTCTTGCCGGCATTTGACGCTTGATCTGGGTAAAGTGCTGTTAAACTCATTTCAGTCAGTTCCATCAAGGAAATACAGAAATCATTCCCGATAAGGTCCACAAACCTTTTAAGTGGCTCTGAGGGAACAAACTGATTATTGCAAGAAATGAACCATAATGCATGGCTGCTGGAGATATCAGTCATTTAAAAGGAGACCGCTGATTAATTCAGTTACAGGTTACAGGTGTGCGATTCAGGGACAAAGTGTGTGTGATACAGGTGTAGGAAAAATGAAGGAAATTTGTAAAGTGAAATGCGCGACATAAATAAAAGAACGTAAAAGAAACTGAAGAAAAGATTGGTACGTAGGATTATAAGCACAAAAACAGTCATTGGCAAGCAAAGTGATCAAAAAATGTACCTAATGTGGAACAAAACGCCCTTGGATAGAAAATTGGGCAGAACCATCTTCACATAATTTCCATATAAATTTCTACCTTATGGCCATTTTGCCCTTTAATTTTCAACTTTGTTTTACTGCAATTTTGTTTTGCGGTCTTTCGACATTTTATAACTACATATAACAGGTGACATGCGGTAAGGAACTGCTCAGTGCAAAACCATCCTTGATTACACCAACTTTTCAGGTTTTGCAAAATCCTTACTAATGGGTACAACAATATGAACAGCAACAGCAACCCATCCATACTGACTATTTTGTATTGTTAACCTATCGGCACAGACCATGTCCTTTAGTCTATCTATTCTATTGCGCATGCTCCTTACCAAATATTGAGTGACTTCGTTTTTCCTAAACACGGCCATTAAAACAACCATAAAATCGAAGATAAGAAATGCAATTGAAATTACGTTCAGTGATTAGCTGCTAATTGCACAGAAAATTTTTACATATTCCAGTGAATGGTCCAATTAGTCGCGTGCATGGACGCCGAGTATTTGTTGCAATCACGTTTTATATAATGGCTCATTCCTTCCATCAGTGTTGAAGTCTGCGAGATGTGCACCAGAAGCAAATATCAATACGTCGATTAGCACAAGGTCGGCCGCGTGTAGAGCTCAAGAAACAGCTTATTTTCACGCACATGCAAACGAACCCCCTTCGAAGTTGGACAGTTGAGATTTTTCAGAACACACAATCTTTTGAATTTAACTGAGTTAGCACCAGTACTGGAAATACTTGTGAAATGCTTGTGCTTGAAATGGGTAACGGATAGCCACTGAGGATATTTTTGCAAGATAAAAGGGTCATAGAACTCATGTAATATTATAAGTTTTAGTACTTAAGTATTAATTGAATCAGTTTTGTTCACAAGTTTCTTACTAAGCGCCAATTTGTTGAAAAAAATCAGCATTTATTATTCTGAAGAATGGCTTAATAGCCGGAAATTTTCTCAGACGCATACACGCCAGCTAACAGCGTGGGGTAAACGATCTGGAAAACTGGCCTGATACCAACTATGGTTTACCCTACTCAATAGTTATATTCGAAAAAAATTGGAAAAACCTATACCAGAATACTATTTTACATGTAAACTGTCACTTTTCATTGACATTTGTAAATCAGTAATCGTACAGTCTGTTGATTCAGCTGTTAAGCACACACTGTGACCACTCAGCTATTCGCTATTGTCTCATATTACCCATAAAATGCATTTTCTGAGACTTCTACATTTGGCGAGACTCATAGCGTTTTGACATTCACACATATATAAACCAGTCATGCAAAGGCCGCAAAAAATAGATTGTGTCAGGCGCTTTTCCGCAAACAATGCCCTGCTGATAGGTGTAGTCAAAAATAATTACTGCTATTACAGCTCACAGTCACTTTTACAAAGAAAAACGCAGCCAGTAATCACGAGGAAGATCGCAAGGTGAATGGAAACCATGTGCGTAGAAGCCTGCGGAAGCTGAGGGGTGATTAAATGTGATAATGGATTGAGAAAGCTGGCAATAAATTTTGATTAAAGTGTGGTTAATGTAGTGAACAAACATTGCATAAGTAATACTGTGCTGATCGATATAGCACGGAACAGCAAGGGCAGCAAAGTGACAAATATAACTGACGACCCACATATAGATCATGCTACCAACTGCAGAAATGCCAAATTTATAATAATTCTACAAATTATTGCAGTTCACTCATGGTATATGAATGCTCAACAAAAAATTCAAATTATTTATACATTATATTATTTTTTCCGTTAAAAATGTTCCATGTTTTGAATATCCTAAGCAAAATTATCAAAGCAAAATTACTTTTTATTCTGTTCGACGACTGGAAGTCAGAACCAAGTTGCAGGGTCTACTGTTTTGTTGAGTACTTGTGGTGGGTCTGAAACCTAGTTCAATATTAGAAACGACCTGACCTAATTTGATAATTCTCCAAAAGTAGGTACTTAAGTGACAATGACAGATGTGACTTAGGCACGTTTGCATGTATATCTATTCTCCATCTTACATATTATCTATTCTCCACCAGATTACATATTATCAGATTACATATTACATTACATCTATTTTCCATCAATGAAGGCATCTGGCAGATGAAAACACCCAGAAGCAGGTTTTCTGGCAGTTACCATTTACTAATTAAATTTACCATCCATTTACTAATCAAGCTCGTTGCTACTTAACTTTTGCAATTGTAGTGATCACAGTAATTACAACTCTGGAGTAGACTCTGCATGATGATCTGAAGATAAAACTTTCTTTATAACGAACATCGAAGAGTTGCCCATCAGAGAAATACTGATGTAAATACTGATAAAGCTTTCATTTAGGGAATGTTCATACTTACACAGTTGCGGCTATGGCGACACCAAGCATTTACATCACAGTCTGCTGCAAACCACATAAAATGGAATGTGACTACTATACACAATACTATACAGAAATTATTGCATCAGGAATATAAAAAACGGGACAGATGCAAATTGCAGAAATAAATGAACACGCAACTTTAAATTTTCTGCAGACATCACATTGGTGACATTTATAGTCCAATTAAGTACAATAAATTGAACAATACATTACTAATTAAACTTTTCCCATTTGTAGCTTACAGTATTTTGGATACTGGTGGCATTAAGGAAAATATTGTTTAAATTTCCGAAATGAGATTATTTTATTGGCATGAAACGTAGTTTCGCGTAATGAATCTCGAATTACTATACACACGTGACATTGCGCTTTGTTTTCAACGAAGTTTGATTAAGAAAACCAATTTTCAATTGAAGTGACAAATTCTTGAGGGTGTAAACTACTTGTAACATCTACGTAAATTTTTTTGTAATATTTTCCTCGTACTTTGCTTTGCCACTACGTTATGCTATAAATGATAAATGATTATTATTTATTAAAAACAATAAATTAAAATATTTGAAAGTTATAGAATGTATAGAAAGTTTTCAAACCCTGTTACTATAGCTGAGTTGAAAATACGTCTCGGGTTGTACTTTTCCAAATTGACAAATTGATTTGATTGCTGGAAGGCAAAATATGTCGTTAAGAAAATTATTAGCCAAATTATGATTAAGTCTGACTTCACTGCAAAGTTTGAAGTATTTCATTTTTATTTGGAGAATCGATCAGCTCACCCATGGGACTTTGGGCTCAGACGACTTTTAAGTGGTTTTAAACGTCAGATATTGATGTTTGCTTCCTGTGGCACATTTCTAAAAGCCAAATTTGCCTTACTGAAATTCTCTGATGGGCAACTCTTCGATGAATTGTAGTCCGTTCCAATATTTATATAATCCTGCCGTACACAAAAGCTATTTGGGGCAAATTTTCAATCAGCCGCCCCATGGGGATAACAATCGATGGATTTTCTAAGAAAATTTGTTAGATGTACGCGATCATTGGTATGAATTCGCTTCTTCTGCAGCCCCAGTTTCCCTTACAAGCGCAATCTGTCTGTCTGCTATAGAGATAACTTAGAGACACATATCCCTACACAGTACACGTATGTTTGCAGTTGACATAGTATGACTGTATGATATGTCATACTCAATGTATCCTATGGTCGAAAACATGTAGGGCGCGTGTGAATTTGCCTGCGAAGCTGGTATTAGCATGATTAATGACGTTTGAATATGAAGATACAATGCGCTTCATGTAAAAAACATCTTGGGCATTGCAAGTCAATTGGCTTGGAAAGCGTATAAAATGGCACTTACGAAATAATTTCAAAATTTTACACGATTTTCAGTTAATAAATAATTAATAAATGTTAGTCAATTTCAGTTAATAAAAATAAAGCACTTCTTTTTAGAAAATTAACAAAAGACAAAAAAAATAACATTAAATTTTAAGCGTTATTTCAGTTATAAAAGATGGAACCACTATGTATCTGTTTAGACTGAAGTTTTTCCATAAAATTTGGTAAGCTACTAGAAATTAATTAAAAGAACTTCGAAGCAAACATTGCCGTATATAAACACATTTTACTTCAAGACCATCAAGTTAAATAGGCAACAGCTGAATGATCACGGCGAGCAAGTGAAGGATACCTGGCCAGGTCATTAACAAGGGCGAAACCCAGTAGATTGCATCTGGCCGATTTCATTTGCCATGCTGCTCACGCCTGTTTATCTCGTACAGGGAGTATGCAAAATATAGTATCTAAACGTGGCAAGAACGTTCAGTATTCAGTTCTGTATCTCATTTACAAGGATTATTTTTGATAATAAACTAAAATTTATAAATCGGCTCTGTTGTTAAGTACTGTATTCCCACTGTATGAATTGCCCAGCTGTACGAAAAAATGTTTGCGGATAGCCTCAACAAGAGATTAAAGATATTCCCTTGTGTCTTGATGATGATTGAATCAAAAGGTTTTTCAGATAAAAAATTCCTAGAATTGAATTGCCCAGAGCCAAAGACTTTACCTTCCCACAAAATGACATTACCTGGGGATTACCTTACATCTTTGATCTTAGAGTAGCGTTAAAAGGGAAAATTCTTATACAGTCCATGTGAAAAGATCATACGTAATTCAAGTGGCATATTATATATGAGCAGGGAGATCAGTGGAAGTTTTAAATAATGATGATAATTTAGAAATGAATATTTGCGGCTGTAATAATTCTCGCGGATTCTCACTGTTTTGAACAGTGCTCAGATAAATACGTGATACGCCAATAAAAGAAAAAGCATGCCGACACCCTACATGCTACACGATTTTTACTCCTTCCCCGCCGCCCACCCAAACAATTCCAAATTACATAAATAAAAATGCGAATTTCTTTGCATCAGTTAAACTGTTATGTGAAAATATGCCTAAATTTATTTCCAATGCCTTTAAAAATAAAGATAATTCAAGAAGATGTTTTTTCTTTGGGATGTGAGTAAGTTGGTCACACAACTTAAAATTGAACTCTGTGACCACAGTCATCATGAAAATGTCAGGAAAGCAAACAGAGCGTTAGGATATTCAGGCATTTGAAGCGGTAGGCGGATTTCCGCCTACAACTCTACGTAGAAAACCTCGTCCAATTTTCTTCTACAAACAAGTATAAATGCAAACGAAAATTTTATATTTCAATGCTTGGCATTCAGTTCACAAAATGGCAGAAATCCCATGACAGCAACTCTCGACAACGAAACCGTAAAACACCTGCAATCGTGCCTACGAATGCAAAAACCATCTAAAATGCTAAGAAAAGCTGCCATTTGTGCTGGGCCCTACGCGACATTTTCATGTTGTAAAGACTGGGAAATGAATTTTGAAGTTCAACAATGGCACATTTGTAGTAACTCAGTGTCGCCGTGTATAGGGTCTGCAATTTAAAAAACAAAATAATAGCCTTTCTTAGCTATAACAATTTAGACAGAATATTTATGCAGAGGTTTTACACACGTCGATTTTTCTTTCCCATCGGCAGGTGTAGTGCCCACAATTCTCATGCAAGCAAATGTCATTGTAAATATGACCTAGTGATCTAAGCCATCTCTGCATATTCAGCAGAATGCTCTTGGTTCAAATTCAGACTGCATGCCAACTTTTTCACGTTTCCTGTTTTGTAAGTTTGGCATCAACGTTAATTAACTGTGGGTTTGTAACGTCATTTAAAGGCAATACTTTGCTCAGCTATGTAACTGAAAAAAAGGTAGCTATATAGCTGAAAAAGGCTCAAATAGAGTAAAAACGTTCTACTGATTTTGTTGCAAATACATGTATATTATTCATGTAATTCATGCAAGCTGTTGTTGATCCCTTATGCCACATAATTAATTACACTGGGCCTTGGTAAAGTTCCCAACTAAATGAAAAGAAAATGAAAAAAGTACTTGACTTGTCAGCACCAAGTCTGTTTTCCAGATTATCAGTAGGTAAATTAGCTGAGCAAAATATTTTTAGTGGTGCAACCATCACCTTGCTCAGTGTCATGACCATGTCACGGCAATAATGAGCAAGAGCTGCTAATTATATCATAAAGTTCCTTCCACAGCGGCAAAGCCTTTCCTTGTTTTACAACGGAGGATAATAAATCTAGAATGCTTTCTGTAGCCCGGTAAAAGCTTTCATATCTGTGTACTATTACCAGAGTAGGGCGCTTGAGGCGTGAAAATCAGTGAGATCAATAAAAGCGCACAATCATACTTGAATTATAAATATTTCTAGCACAAGAAAACTGTCTAATATTAGGCCATTTGTTTATGCCAATGCCGAAGACTTACCAGGTGGTTTGAAAATTCACCTGATGATTAATAAATTAATTCTTTTAACTTTACGACTATTACAAAAGTTAAAACTTTAGCGTTCACACTACGGCTGTAGGCGTATCCTTTTTTATAGTGACCGTTTCAAAAATGTCCGTAAATTTATTAAATGTTTAATTCGGTTAGCTTGTTGTTGGTCAAACTGTTCATTTTTTTAATAAAGGAAATTAAAAATTCGCAAGTTGGATCACAAGCAATAATGTAATTTCGTGATTTTAATCAGAAGCTATAGTTTCTCTGTTATTCGTGACATAAATTGTTTTCAAAACACTGAAGCTTTTTTATTTGAACAACATTTTAATGCTATTTACACTTTTTCATGAAAAAGTATTTATACTTTTTCCTCATACAAAAAACTTTAACAACAAATGTAATCACAGGGGTGGCAGTGTTATAATTTATAAAATGCATAAAATACATGTATAAAATACACATACAAAGTTTGCTGCCGATAACTGTTTTTACTTCAAAAGCAGTGTAGAGCACAAATAACATGATTGGAGACTTGGCTAATTAATCATTTATGACATGCTCAATTCCTTACTAACATTATCACGCAAAGTTTCAGTGTTATTTTTATCTAATAGCATGCATATGCGTTTACCTGACGGGTTATGATAAGTGGATGTGAGGCATGGTATGCTGATGCACTGCCTTTACGACATGGGTTTACACTTCTTTATCACTACGCTTTTGGGGTGCATTTGTGTACTTACAGTTTTTCCACGTGCAATCGAAAAAGACGATTCAAGTGTACAGTAATATATACAAAATCATTTACCAATGAATGAAAAGCATGAAAACTCCGCCGTCCATCCAGTTTCATTACTCTGGGTAATTTTCATGTTTTTCACTATTTGCTGTTGCATTGGAGTACAGGGCACTGGCAAGTAATTGCGGCACCTTACACGCTTTTATTTACACTAGAAAGCTCATGAATGTAGCATGAGCTTTTCCTGCGCAGAAATTTCACAGCAACGCTATGTAAAGGGTAAAAAACTGCAGCTCCATAGTCATTTTTGACAAATGTGTCATTAAGCTAAGATGTAAATTAAATTTGCATTCCAGAACATTTAAGGACAATTGTTGATACAGATAACTTCACTTAAAATCGCCGAACTGGTTTCAAAATTTCGAAAAGCACTTGCAGGCCAAACGTAGTTGTATTACTAAACCAAAATGGTCAGACTTTGAGTTCACGCAAATAAATTCATGCAGATGATTATAATTTCATTTACTATTATTCGTCTACAGAATCCCGTTCACTATACGTACTAGTTTTAATAAATACTCTAGTTAATTTGCTTCATTGCAGATCACATTAAATTTTTGGTCTTTTCTGTGCACTGACATACAATTCAACTCTGCTACCATTTTTACAGATGGCCAATAAAAATCATTTAACTAAACACGATTTAAAACGGTATATATGTTGAAATTAAATAAAAAAATTTAGATTACACATATAGGAATTTTGAACGATTAACCATCATCTACGAGTCGTCACACTACAGCCCACTCGTGTGCTAATCATCAACTTCAATCGCAATGAAACAAAATGTATTTGAAAACTTAGAAATCAACTTTGTTGAAAGTGTTCCACGGCACTTATTAAGCATAGAAATCAAAACTTTAACGTTAACTACATTCATTTACTTAAGCTGTTAAAACGTGTATTTAATGTGTGTATGTTGCCATTTAAATTAAAACAGTGAATGTTAGAAATTATTATACGCGAGCAGCGGGATCTAAGGGAACCTGTACATTGATTACTTTTATTTATGTTAGACATCCATTTTTAATTTATATTAACTCGCAAAATTAGAGGGACAGGGTTACAAAACCTGCAACCTGTTACTCACCTGGGGTAAGAATCAAAATCTTCTTACAATAGTACGGTTAAAAAGCAAGGGTTGCTTAAAAACCTAAGAACGGAACCAGAATGTGAAACTTACCGCAAATTGCAAACTCCTCACAGATGAGTAAACTGCAGTGGCCAGGCCAAGTCAAGTGATAATTAGTCACAAGCACCGTGCATACTGTCGGTCAATCAACCACGAGCATAATAATCTAATAATTTGCACTTCTACACACTCTCATGCTTAAGGATTTGAATCTGAATTTATGGAGGCTTGTTTTTTTATTTTTCGAGAATGTTCGCCCTCACCCAAGATTCACCTCAGGCTGCGAGTGTCTCGGCCAATACGCTATTGAAACGCAAAAATATAGGCAATAAGCAGCAACTCTCCACATTACGCCAAATTACGCTTCCTTCACTGGGTTGTTACCCTAATAATTCGCCATTCATCCGTCCGTGGCACATAATTTCATGAAAACGTTTTTGCGTGATATTATGAGTGTTTAGAAAGAGATGGACTTCAAAAATCCGATACGTCCAGATTTACAGTTTGTTGCAAAAAGTCAAAGTGTGGACACGTCTTGAGCAGTGTTAAGAGCGTATCTGAACTTATTTCCGCATTTACGGTTGCCTAATAAGGTTTGTAATATGCTGTCAGACATGAAGGACTTGTACGAAAACGAAAAATTTCAATTGTTGCTGACGTTTAAACTGTTCAAAACGAAAAATGTGGTACCAGTATCCTAGCTGCCATGCAAAAATTCCATGAAAAAACTTTACGTTGTTGACACTAACTTGACTGATACTTTCAGAGTTGCCTTAGTTGCTGCAAGGGTAACTTTTTCTGCAGACACCACATTAAGATATCTTTGTATAAAAATTAGCCTACTAGTACTAGAATACTACTATCAATTTCCATAATTATTGTATGTTGTATTCGCCCAAGTAAAAAAAAAGCAGGCGCGAGTAAATTATCAAAAGGCGACCAAAGATAGTTTGAGCATTTGTAATGACGTACTTTCGGAGCCGCGGCAAGCGGCTTTAATGGTATTTGTAAGCTTTGAAATACTCTTGTGCTTCCGAGATGCCAATTAAGGACGGTAATTGAACATCAGCCAGTTGTGGCCCAAATCCCTGGAGCTTAGCCTATGTAGATCAGATGGGATTATAGTTTACACTGAACCGTCATACATTAGTCAAATAAGGTTACGATAAGAAAATGGGAGGCACATGAAATTCTAAATTTTAAGCAATTTCAATAGGAAAACTGACGATAAAATGTGTAACAAGTTAGCTTTTCTATGTAGACAAATAAAAAATTCAGTAAGGCAACGGCTAATTGGTTGATTTTAATGCCCTTGACCTGAAAGTGAAAGGTCACCTGTTATGCCTCACAATGCAGTTTAATTAAGTGGCTTCACGCTGCATTATTTACAAACCAATAACGAGGCTATACAGTTAGCAAATATATGAGTGACGTCTTCCATACAATGTTCATTTGCATAACATTCACGAGTGAGTAACGTCGATAATTTATGCTAGACGGTGCTTCGGGCAAACGCAGAAAACAGGATGCTTAGGCACACAATCTAACTCTACGTCGATGTTCTTTTCTTGCCTCAAGCATCGGATTACTGAGAAAGTCCAATCATCAATACACCGAGCAGTTCAGATGCGTAAATCACATGTGAACAGTCGATCCTGCCAAATTGAACTCAACGCACGATTTCATGGGTTGCTGTTAGTGCTAACCTTTAAAAGGGCAGATTGGAATCAGGCTATTTTCACTCAGCCGCTCAACTTTATTTTATAGGCTATTTTTAAGGACAGTATTAATGATCAGTACATCCACGCGTTTAAGGGAGAGAGAAAGGGAAGGGAAGTGCAAATAGATGCAGCGGGAAGAGAAGAAAGACGGCAATGTAAATAGTTTAAGAAGACTGCAAAAATAATACAATTCAATACAGGAAATAATATGCAGAAAAAGACAAGCAAGACAAAAAACAGTCATAATATTGGCTTTATTTGGTGGGTTCATTGCTACTGTAGATGTGTTGATACTCTTGTTTCATTGATCAACACTATCTGACTACAATTCTCAATATACATCCTAAGTGAGATGCATCAACCACGCGCTGATTTATTCATGAAGTGTAGAATATAGATACAGAGGAATAAATATAGTAAGAGCAGCCACCTGATAACCTGACCAAACTATTATGTGTTTATCGACAATCTTCTGTGAGAATAAGCTGTGAGATGGCTTGGTGTACGATTACGTTGTTTGGACGCACAGTCTTAGTAGACTCAGTTCGAGGGAATCACTAACGTAAGTAATATATGGGGAGAGGAAATCAATACGACCACATATTATTTTTCATTTACCTTTCATATGATATTCGACAATTTTGCCATCCCATGGGGAAAGTCTTAAACGTAGACGCTGATAAAGCTTTTCACTTCTTCAATCAGTATTCTACCAATTTCAAGAGTTGAAAACTGTATAGTTATCAGTGTGGAAAATACAAACTATTGCCATGAAAACTAGCTTTTCGGATAAACGTAATCTGGCGAATAACATGTCGAAAATGTTTCGAAAATAATAAGTGCGCTGAATTTATTACTACCACGGCACACGTTACTGTTATTAGTTCGTTCATAGTCATAACAAATTTCACTGAATGAAAAAGAAGTGTTGCTGCATTGTTTAAATGACTCTTTGCTTAAAATTTTTGTTAACATCTGTTAATATGTTCCAATTTAATTTGTTGAGTGAAACTTGATTTTGTATTGCAGGAAAGTATAGTCAAAGGCTATAATCTTCAAAATAGCGTATAAAAACTTAGCTTTTATGATTCTACTGACATTCGGCAAATTTACATTTTTGTCTGTTACTGAAAAATTAGATTTATCTGAGGCAATAAGCATACGATTTCTTGTGTTGCAAGATGCCACCAGCTGCATCACTTCTGATATTCAGATGCAAATCTTGCAAATGCAAAGGATAGTCTGGAAGGGTGACGAAAATAGAAACTGTAAAACAATGGGTAGTATGGAGTGTGAGAGCGACTAAGAAGCGACATCAGTTAAAAGACGAGAGAAAGAAAGTCGAAAGGAGAAAGAGAAATATCAAAGCAATGATAAAGGAACAGATGTTAGAAGAAAGCATTGAGAACTTTTGTACTTATACTATAGACTGAAAATCAGGACACGTCCTAGCTCTTTTTCGTTCATTTCATAACTTCATTGATTTTCTTTGTTCGATCAATTTACCCAATGCCTATACCCTATACATGTATTCAAGACACATTGCAAATGGGTGGATTACAGGTTTTAAGTACATCGATTAATTTTACCGCCTTCATTCAAAATTGTCAATTACTATATCACTCATTTCTAGGTAATTTTATATTTAGCATACTTTTAATTTTAACACTTACCAATAAGCTGTTTTCTTGTATTATTAGTTTGCGATTTATTGCAAATTTTTAAAAACTTTAATTGTACTATTTTAAACTATTTTGGAAGATAAAATTTCTAAATATGCAGAGTTTTAATTTTGCAATCAAGCCGTGTGTTAGCTCAAGTCACATAGGCCGCCATTTGAACACAATGCTAAACCAATATTTTTCGCAAAGATGTAATGCCTCTTTGACAAGAAATGATCAAGTAACCACTTCTAAAGACATGGATTTACAGAAACACTTCTTGGCTCTTTGAATTATGTTCAATGCTCTAGGTTTAGACCAAACAGTTTAATCGATCTTAGCTTCTTCTAATAGGATAAATGCGTTCTAACTTACTAAAACAACTTTTAGTCTGATCTGTTAAGGCCAAATTTTAACGAAATGGAGACTGACCAGACACAGCTACCAAACTTTCAGGAATGATTCTTTAGGTCATTCTAACGGCGTTTTGGCGATCTTAATAAAATTTTGCACTTCGGCCCGCTGTCCCGTGATACTAAAAGGTCACGAAATAGTCCACTTTGGAGGCTTATAATTCCAAAACGTTTACAGATAGACACTTATGTACTATTAGGGGCGAATAGGAACTTAAATGTGGGCTTTCTTTTGGTAGTACGATTAGTGACATTGGAACACTCGAAATGGCCAAATTACATCATTGGTACCCCTCTATCCATTTCACAAAATCAATAGTCTGGTCTATTAGCTGAAAAAAGAGAACTGACTGGATACAGCTGCCAAACGTTTAGGAAAGTTTCTTTGAACCATTTTAATAGCGTTTTTGGGCATTTTTATAAAATTTTGCATTTTGGCTTACTGTCCCAGGACACTAAAAGGTCACGAAATTGTGCTTAGGAACATGCACTTTGGAGGCTTATAACTTAAAAATGATCACAGATAGACTCTTCGCTACTATTAGCAGGGACGAACAGGAAGTGTTATGTGCGCTTTCATTTGGTAAAATGATTAATGATATGATCTAGGAACACACGAAGTGACCAAATTACGTCATCAGTACCCTTTAGCCAGTTCGCAAAATAAATTATTTGTACCTAACTTGCAAGCGAAGCCACAAAATGTTACGAAATGTATTATGGACCAATAAGAAATCGGCCATTTGCTACAAGAATTTTGTGTCTAAGTTGTACGCCAGGGGCAGTGACGACGTCATCGGCACCCTTGTACCATGGACCAAATTCAGATCATCTTATTTTTTCGTAATATATGTCATTTACATTCATGCAAAGTGTGTTAATTATCTATATTAGGTAAGTTACATTCAGTCTGAGTGTGTGTCCCATCAACGAAGATACGGGACTAAGCACCCTGTCCCGAACATCATGGCTGCTTTACCCGAGAAATTAATTTACAGATAACCATTAATAATCTTAAAATACATCAAATGACGATAACAAAACGAGAAATTGAATGCGCAGCTTTTTGTCCAATAGCTAGTTTACTAAGTGTACTAATTAACTGTAGTCAATTATCTATCTACAGCTTGTGTCGATTTCATTTCAAGTTGAATTTATGAGTCCATTGCAATTTCTGCTGCATATTGTTCGTGTACATACTCTTGACTATGCGCTCGATCTTTTCACCAGAAAATTTTTGAAACAATAACTTCTTTTTCATACACCAAATTACTAGTTTCATCATCTTCACAGCCATAACTCTGTCTGATTGCAAATAGTTCTTTGACGAATCTTTTGCCGTTCAATGTTCACCAGCTTTTTTACCTTGTTTTTCCCGTATTATGGCCCTGAAAGCTTCTATTTTTATAGATTTATTTGTCATAATTAGATGCGCTTTTGCAAGAAATTTTTTTATAAAATGAAGAGTCGTTACTTTCTCTGCTGCCACACAGTATGCGTACAATGTACACTGTACGCAAAAGCGGGTTAACATGCTAATGGTGTCTACAATAAAACGTTGAATAATGTAATCTTAAGAAGGCAGGTAAAGCAAAAATGGAAAGTATTTTGCTGCAAGAAGACAAGTTCATATTGGCGTCTATATATTTCGACAGGAGTATAACACAAGCAGTTTGTTTCAGCAAGTTAAAACGTTGTGCATTTATGTTATACACACACTATGTTATATTAGTATAATATTAGTATAGTATAGTACATTAGTATAATATATACAATTACTTATGCTAAAACTAATCTAAAAAATTTAAGAATTACTTCCAGAATTTGGCGCCCCAAAAAATTTGGCATCCTGGGCAAGTGCCTAATTTCCCTAGTGGTATAGCTGGCCCTGCTTTCAAGCATAGCGAAGCTACTAAAAATTCGTTTTGTAAGTACTAAAATTCGCAGAAAAATGGGTATTAAATTGAATCGTTTACGTATTGAAAACAATTGGTTATCGAACGGTTTAATGGACTGAAAAGAAAGACAATTTCAGCAATGTCGTCTGTTCAGTTGAGCTCCATGCTCTGCAGAGTATATCATATGTATAATCTAAACAATTCATTCTGCCAATCCGCAACGTTTTTGAGATCAGAGAGAATTTTCAGGCGCATGCCAGTTCGGAGGACAAATAGAAAGAAGGAAGTGAAGCCATTTCAAAACAGTATTGACATTAAACTGAAACCAGTCAAAGTACTAGCAGGCTGGCTTCCTGTACAACAGACGATAAATTGGGGTCAATGTGAATTTACTATATTGATCCACCTTGTGCAGACAATTTAGTCGACCTAACAAGGACAAGCCAATGGTCATCCAAGGGTAATTACCGCGACACAGATTGAACTGAGCTTATTTGTATTACAACCAGCTTTAATAACAGTTAGCAGTAGAGCTCACCAGTGAGTAATTTACAGACTCTCATTCCTATTAAAGTGAGCAATAAACAATTTCTAATTAGAAGCCAGAATATCGGGCTTTGTGTTTCCTATGCGTTTTCTATTGGGAAAAATTCGTGAAAGCTAATTAACTGCCACATAAATTGAGCCTAGTTTCACAATGCAGCTGAAGCTACTGAGATGCGCAGTGTCAGTTACCTACGGCATAATAGAAACGCGTTTTAATTTGTCAGCAAAGGAGATTTCATTTTCGTGTGTCAGCTGCAAATCAAGCTAGCGACTGTAGAGCGAAATTTCGCCGGTGCCTTTATGAAATTCATAACGATAGTTCGCCAGCCGAGACAATATAATTTAACGGCGGGTGTCGCATCAGAATCAGAGTGAAAGAAGAATGCAACTGAAGCTTTTAGCAAGACAGAAGAAAAAATAGCAATGAGAAATACAAGGATATTGAGCCATTTAAAGCAGCATAATTTTGATTGATATCGGTTTTGCCAATAAGCCAATAGCAGTGTGATAAAAAGTTCAGTCCTTAATAACGATGGTGCTACAGTATTTTTCAGTTTAAGGAAGTTGTGAGCAAAATGGTCAGTAACTTCACTAACATAATGATATCATATTAGGCATGACAGATTTTCAAATGGTTTTATCAACGCAAGTCAGACTACCGAGAGTTTCACACGGCACAGACTCACACTTAAATTCCCAGTTATTTGAACGTAAACACCATATTAAATAAATTAAAATAAAGTTTGCCACTTCAATGAATCTTAGATGTGATTTTTTGATCAAGTAATTAATGATAAATGACTCATAACAATCACTAATTAACCACATAAAATATCATTATATCAGAATAAAAGTACTTGGTATATGTAACTAAGAAGAACGTCCAGATCATGAGGAAAATTATTGATTGTCTACAAAATATTATTTTTAAAGCAAGATTTTGTGAGTGTAAGATGTCACAGATATTCCTCAATTTGGCTCAGAATCTACCACGTATTTATAGGTCCTAATACAACATACTTTGATACTAAAAGGGCACAATTCACAGACTTTTAAAAGCTATTTCAGAAACAATGCAAACTAAGCCTGCAATAACAAAAGCCACTCAGAATTTCGGAGAACTTTTGCTGTCTTAATCAAGTCAGTAAATAGATGCGTACGAGAATAACATCAAAGTTTGAGAAGTAATTTAGAAATATTGCGTTCGTATATAGTTGGATGAAAGCTTGGTAAAAACAAACGTGCCTGAATTTCTCTGCTTTTAAATATCTGTCTAATTGAGGTTTCTTTATCGATACTGCAGCTATCTCAAAAACAGATATCACTGAAAATAAAACTACGATATCACAAAAGTCAAACTATAGGAACGTCTATTACCGTCAACCTACGTTCTTAATTTAAAAATAATAAAAGGCCAAAACCATTATACAAATTTATCTGGATTTACGCTTTCAGAGACGTTACACTTTCAACTGCTGTATAGATGGGACTGCTTTTCAAGAGTCCTGATTTACAAAGCCCAAGAAGGTAAACATGGCCAAAGAAGAAGAGTTGTAATAAGCAGTGACACATAAAGGGTTACGCAGATGTTTTGCTGTTCAGAAAATTTCATATTGATCTGCGTCAGTCACCCATGAGATCTGGGTAAAATATGTGTATGGACTTCTAAAACTCCTAGAATGAAATGAAACACTGTAGCTTTGACCTAACATGGCTTATTTAAAATAACCAGCTGCCTATCTATTATGCATTGTCACTGTGCAAAATTATACATAAAATTTAGTAATTTTGTAAGGCAGTCAACAGTTGTGCAATGAGCTGAACAGTTTAAGTACTGACTGAAAATAAAAAAAATGTTTGTTGTTTTGTCAGCTAATTTCTACTGTAATGCACTGGATAATCAGCTTTCTGTCACTTATACATTTTAAACAGGTAGTATCTTTGTATAGAAGAATATATACTGCTTGCAGTTTGTGTGTTCATAAGAAGCTTTATGTTCGCAGCCGCGTGATTTTACTATAACGAGCCTCACAAATTCGTTGTAGAGTGGAGGAACGTGATTATTCACATTATTATTATGCTTTCAATATGCAAATTGCCTTCATTACTGAATTCACACACAAGGAGTTATCAGAAAGGTGTTGTGAAAAGCACAGTTTTTGATGCATTGGTGCTCAAATATAATTTTCAGTCCAGCGACAACATTAATTAGCTTCTGATCAATTCTTGTGACGGCATTACTGCCAACTAAAAGAATGTAATTTGTTCACTGAAGATGATACGATTTTGAAAATGTCAATTTGAGAATTGTATTGGCAAAAGCATCTATTGATCAAAAATAATGGCTAAATCAGTAAATGTTTTTTGTTGGTTTTTGCAGACAATGGCTGGGAAGCAGGAAAAATTGCTATGGCTGTTTTATCAACTTCTTCATGCATACGTTGGTTGTTCTTTAATAAACCAGGTATCTACACAACTGTGTCCTCTGGAGACAAGGAAGACGAGTGTTTGTTGGTGCACCAGCACCAATCCACTTAACATCCACTGTGAAAACAGCAATTTGGAAAGCATCGACGAAGCACTGCAAAGTGTAAACAAAGATAATTTCATCACCAAACTAGTGATAGAGTACAATCAAATCAGCACTATTCCTCAGCCAACACTTTCCCACCTCAAAATAAAGGAGCTTCACATTGTAAATAACAACTTGGAAACGATTGCAGCAGAAGCATTTTTAGAATCTAGAGACTATTTATTAGAGCTGATACTGAAAGAAAACAACATGGCGCAAGTTCCATCTGCAGTATTCGAAGGTTTGCACAATCTGAAAAAACTAGACCTTGGTTACAACATGATCACGAAGCTCCACAATTATGCATTTAGTTCTTTGCCGTCAATGACACAGCTCAAATTAAATTCAAATTCCATAAACAGCATAGCTCACAATGCCTTTAAAGGGTTAGATGCACTGCAAGAGTTAGATTTACGGAACAATAACCTAATGAACATCACTTCGAATGCATTTTGCCATTTAGACAGACTTGCTATACTCAAGTTATCTCATAATTACATTACAACCATCCAAAACCAAGCATTTAGCAGCCTCATTGAATTAGAGCATCTCAACATTGCTTATAATCAGGTAACCACAATAGAAGAGCATGGCTTTTCCGGTCTAGATAATGTTACATTGCTATATCTGCACAGTAACAAGTTAAAAGAGATACCAAAAGAAGCACTCAATATGTACCAACTGCAGTATTTAGTACTGGGGGCGAACGAAATAACATCCATACCTAATGACAGTTTTCGCAATCTTCCCAATCTAATGAACCTAAACTTGGATGCTAATGAAATCAGTAACATATCTGATGGGGCACTAAATGGGCTGGAAGACAGCCTCGTCTATCTACATCTCTCACGTAACCGTATTAGTCAATTTCCGTATACAGTAATAGCTAACTTAAGATCACTGCATGTGCTTAATTTAGGTAACAATGAAATACAAAATATCAACATTCCACCCAATAGCTTAGAGGAATTTAAAGAAAACCCAGGAACGCTTAACTTGGAAGGAAACTTGCTGACAGAAATTCCAGTATCAGCACTCTATGGATTTACTAATTTATGGAGCTTATCTCTACAAGATAATCAGATACGATGGATACCAGACGAATCATTTTTTACTCTCCGTTCACTAAGGATACTCACTTTAGGCAATAATAAAATCGATCACATCAGCTCAAAAGCCTTCCTTGGGGTTGAAAAGAGTCTTCAGCACCTTGTACTTAGAAATAATCACATTAGTATTTTCCCAAAAGAAGCTTTTATAAATATGACCGCTTTGCAAAGCCTTCAGATGGAAAACAACAACGTATACCGATTGCCAGATAACTCTTTCTGTAATATGAAGAGTTTGCTGAACATTCACCTCGAAGGAAACAATATCAGCACTGTTGACCCAATGGCATTTCAAGGTGGACCATTTACTAGTTCTATAACAGCTATTAATTTATCTTTCAACCGCATAGAAAAGATTCAAGCATGGACTTTTTCGAATTTATCTAGTTTACAGAGCCTTGATTTATCTCACAACAACATTAGCGACATACAAGTGAATAGTTTTTATAACTTGAGCGAAGTTATTGTGATAAATATCAGTCACAACCAGATAAAAGTTATTGAAAATGGTAGTTTTCAGATCATGAAGTCTTTCAGACATTTATCGCTAGCAAATAACACAATAACAGATATAGCAGACAGTGCATTTAATGACATTCCAACATTACAACAGCTCGATCTTGGCTATAACAATATTTCTACTATTAAAGGTCAGCTGTTTAAAAAACTGCAGATGTTGAGCTGGTTAGATCTCAGCCATAATCGGATTATGCGCATGGACACAGATGTGCTGACAAAAACACATGCACTTGGCATCAAGACTTTAAGGATAAATAAGAACCCTTGGATTTGTGACTGTCAAATAAAATGGTTGCGTGAATGGTTAGAGTTGTGGAAAAATAAATCGCGCAGCAGCCTTGCTGATATAGATGAACTAAACAGTATCACGTGTTATGGACCGCCATATTTAATGAATAAGTGTATTATGTGCTTACAGCCGTCGTCATTTGTGTGCACTAGTTCAATGAACAATGGTTTCTATGACAACAAGCATTTTGAAACAGACACTCCCAATAGTGATAAAAAGAACAGTGATCACAGTGCTTCTGTGTGCACAGGAATAGAAAATGAGCATTTCTTAATCATCATAATACTAGCAAGTTCATTGGGAATGTGTGCCGTTTTAGTAATCATTCTGTGTGCTTATGTGTGCGTGCTAAAAAGCAGGACAGTTAGTAAAAAAGAAAGAGATTTTATGTCTGTTGTTCCTCCCCCACCACCACCACCCATCCACTCTAGTGAAACAAAGAAGCACTTAGATAACTCGGAAACAACAGCAATTGTCACCTCGGTATAATGCTGCATTTAGACTGTTTGGTATTATTGTGAAGTTAGTGTCTTTTTATAAAAGACAAAGTGTAAATTTGTTTGTAAATAATACTGTTGTATTGTGAGTAGTGTTCTGTTATTTTATAGACAGGTAATGTGGTGCAGAAAGTGTTATCACGCTTATGAAGCAATGAATGTTCAAAAATTTCTTATAATAATAGATAAGATGTGGAGTCTTTTAAAACTTCCATAACAGATACCATAATGGGCAAAATAATTGACAGGTAACACAGTAGACAAGAACATGAACTGGTGTTACATTTGAGGTTTAAAGTGAACCACTCAAGTGCATTTAATGTACTTGTAAATGAACATATAAATGTTTATCGACTTGTGGCCTAATAAAACAAGCATGATCCTAACGAGGTATGTAGCCAATATGGCAATGCTTTTACTTGTTGCTGTATATGAGTTTTTAATACTACCATTTTTGCTAACATTGGTCAAACAATGTTAAGGCAGTTGATGATCTTCACAAGCTAAAATTATTTAATTGTCTATTTTACAATGTTTGTTTCAGCAAAGCATATAGTCATATGAATATGACAGTTGTCTTGCATAATGATAACTGCCTTGCATTATTATACTGCTCAATTTTTCCCATTTGTGGGACTATGTTTCCATTTTTCTACAGAAATGGCACCTTACTTATTCTAAATGAGCCACTCATATAGGGCATTAGCAGGCTGTGACGCTTCACAATGTATCATTTTCAAGTAACTTCCTTTAACTTTACTAAAATATATATGAATAAGCTAGAAAGTCAGGACATGCAAAGTATTGCATGCATGTAGTTATTTATTTTTACTCGACATGAGCTAACTGAATAGTGGGGAATCCCATAATGCATCTGTTACAAATTGTCTGTTAAAAATGTTTGTAAACAGCTTTTCACATGTCACCTATTTTGAATGATCCTTTTATTTCTGACTGTTATCTTGTACATAAATGAAGTTGAAAAAATGAGGAGATGTTTCTTTGTAACACATTTGTCTGTAGTTTTGCCTGCAAATCACCTTGTGCCAAAGGTCAACAACAGTTTAAGAAAAATTTGACAGTTAAAATCATAGTTTTGATAATGAAATCACACAAATTTCAAAGAAAATGCCCACAATAATGTACAAAGAAAAGATAAAACATGCTGTAAGTTTCTCAAACTGTTTCCAATGTTGAGTGACTCCTAGCTGTGCACATTAATTTTAGGAAAATGATATACTGATATTAAAAATCTGATCATGAAGAGTGACTGGTAAGTATGCTGACACCAAACCAACTGTTTTACAACCTTTACTGTCCAGCAAAAATTGTTATTATCATCCCATTTTTGCTGGCAGACTACTCAATTTTTCCATACATTAGGGAATAAACCAAAAAAGTAAAACCATGGCTTTTCATATTTCCAACAAATTACATGACACACATAGGTATACCAGTAAAAGGTGGAGGCAAATGATAAAGTTGTTAAAAAATTTTTACAATATTTTGCTGACATTTCCACTGACATTTGGACCAGTTTCAAAGTTTCAAGATCACTAGTTTATGCAGTTATATAACATTGCATGCTCTTATATAACTGCTATGATTGCTACACTATGTAATCTGCCAGCATAAAATTTACATGCTACACTATGTAATGTGCCAGCATAACATTAACAATGTGTTACTTACCTTTTTTGCCTTATTTAAATAAAATTTTGCATTTCCATAATAGTCAGAACCTTTCAAGTAATTCAGCCAACCCAGTAAATACCAAACCTGCACAGAAAAAATGCATATTTCTTTTAAAAAGTTGTGATAATCTAAATGACAAACAAAAGTAACTGGTCCAATCTACGAACAAGAAAATTAAAATCAAAACTTACGATTGCAATTTCATCATCTTCATCAACAAGAAGATCTAAGACTTCATTTGCTTTCTGAAATTAAAAAGCTTAGTTAATTACATTGTTTTTATTTACAATAAAGAAAACTTTGTTTTACTTATATCATAATTAGGCATGTAGATAAAAGCATTTCAGAAAAAACTTACATCATATTCTTCTAGTTCAATGAGTAGCTGAGATATTGCTATCCTGCTCTGAATGCTGAGTGAACAAACCTAAATATTAACAAATTTTATTACAGTAGTTTTATCAAAATGGCATTAAAGCAATAGTTTTCTATAAGAGATGGCAATAACATAACATGTGATTAAAACTTTCAGATTCATTGAAGTTCTGCAGTCACTAAACAAGGTTGTGTAAAACTAAAATGCATTTGTTAGATCCATTCACGTTAGCAATAATCTTTTTTATTAGAAGTAACCACTTTGAATAACTGTTTATCAAGACTGGTTTTAAGTCAAATAGACACATTTGTTCAAAATGGGCTCTGCGCCAAAAGGGGGCCCTGTGCACACGCCCGAGTGGAGGATGCTATGATGAATTAATGAGTGTCCAATGTGCATGAAGTTTCTTGATACTGTGAAGGAGTGAAACTATTCAGTCTTTCCTCACATATCACCTATATTACAATGTTTTTTGCTGATTGTTTGTTCATTTGTTTTATAATTTCAGTTTATTCTTGCAATTTACCTTTTAAAAAAGTAAATGGTAAAAACCCTATATGCATTAGTTAGATTGTCATTGGATTTTAATTTTGCTAATTTGATGATGATATTCAAACACTCAAAACATAAACAGTGCTGTTAATGAGGTTATATAACATAACGCTTGGAATATAGTTTGTTTTGTTAAATATGTCCAAACTGTTTATATTGTTCTGCATCATTAGTGGGGCAAACAGCTCCACTAATAATTTTCTAATTTGGCCCTGCACTTCTTAGCCCCGGCCTACTGTTTACCAAATGCTTTAACACTTCATAATTTTCATAAAATTTCCAGCAAAGATCATGCTGCAGCTGCTAAAAATTATACATCAAACAATAAAAATTTATAATTTTTAAGTAATCAAACATTTTTAAACCTATTTAGTTTTAACAAATTGTTTTTTATTAGGATAACGAGTTACTTTTTTATTAAAGGGCCAAATTTTTTGCTGAAAAAGTGTTAAATCACCGAGGTTAACAAATTGGTAGTCTAGGGAGCCTCAAATAGGACAAGGTACAAAGCCTTTACTTGTAGTTACATTGTTCGAAGAGATTTTAACTGAGTGGAGTACTGTGCCTCAGTTTTCGCTTTTGCAAACACGTGCAACGTGCTCGTGGAATATTTTTTGCTGTTGAAAATGATGTTAGTTTGTGATGTCATCAATAGTTGTGCTCGCACGCCATTAACTAAGTTTTTAATCTATTATTTAATTAACAGAAATGCTTTTGCAGCACTAATTGTGTTAAAATGTATATTTTTTATCGGACTTGAAAATGTGGTAGTATATGAAAAATCATCCTGTCTTCCTTTAACAAAGCATTTCAATTCTGGCACTCGAACAGTGTTTGTTGCCTATTGTCATGTTTATATTTTATACCTAAGTGGAGTTCTTGAACTCTCTAGGGTCACCGTTGTGGTCACATCTACGCTCAGTTAAAAACTTTCCTGTTATTACAACATTAAATGTACACTTGACACAACATCAGAAACATTACGTCAGTTTTTTTAGTGCCAGGCTTTTTAAACTGGCTAATCAGTGTATAGATACCCAGCTACTAGGATATCTGTTACATGTGCGAGTCTTCAGTCAGAGTGGCTTGTTAGTAAGACCACAGAGCTAAGCTTGTCAGATAAGAACCTAATTGACATAGTGTTTCTTAAATGTAATAAGAAACTTGACTAACTGCCTGTACATTGTAATTAGTACTACTGATTATAATATAATTTTTATGTTATAAATACTCACTATAACACCACTGCAAAATTGCTATTAAAATGTAAAACCATTTGTAAGCAAAATTCAATAATCAATATTACTCAATAAATTTAGTGCAGTAATAAGCAAAATAACACCAAAAATAACAATTTATTATTATTAATCAGGAGTTTGAAAATTGATTAAACCTTAGAATATTTTATCTTGAAACTCTATTTAAAGATGTACATGACAACATGAACATAACCTAGGACCCAGCTCAGACACAGACACAATAACTTGGGCAATAAGACTCAAGACTTGAGTTGAATGCTGGTCACAGTGATTTGAGACTTGACTTGGACTTGAGCCCCAAGGACTTGAAACTCAACTTGGACTGGTACCGAAAGACTTGACTACATCACTGGTGTCAATGTGTATACCACAATACGACCAATAATGTCAACAAAAGTTGATACCTCAACAAGGTCGACTTTGGAGTCACTTTCAAGATGCCCTTGCTGAACAGCTTGGAGGTTTGGAAGCCAGAGAGATAAACCCTTCTCGGCAGATTCTTTGGCTTCCTGTAAAAAACACACATTAGAAGCTCATATATTTCTCTTCAAGCAATAAATCTCCAAAAAAGTAAATTGTGAGATTCGGTAATTATTGTTGTGTAATCCATTAAATACTGAAGCAAAAATAACCTCTATCTGGGAAGTTAGAAAAGAAATGTTGCTAAAAGTATTCAAACATCAACTTCTTGTACGTAAAAACAACACACTGTTTTTTCTTAACATGGAAGTAAGATGTTAAAACTGCATTCCTCAAAGCATAACAAACTGCACAAACTGAATTTTAACATATTAGTGTTATTTGGAATCGAATAATCCATTGCAAGAAAAATGTCTTTGGGTCTTTTTGTTCATTTTTTAGTGTTTTAACCAGTTTGACAGCAGGAAAACAGCAGATAAATAAGTAAGGATAATATCAATAAACATAATATTTACATGACAGTAAATAGCAAAGTATGACAATTATTAAAAGTGATAATGTCGTCGACATGTAAGACTAATTTTCTTATTCAGACTTTTTGCATTTTTTTACTCAGTTCATTATTCATTACTAAGGTAGTGTATAGTGAAAACTAAATCAATAGAGCAAAATGTTATACTTTTGTCTCATAATGAAGTTTAAAAAATATTACCTCACGGTTACCTATAGTAGTAAGAAAGCTTGCTTTTAAATGATGAGCTTCTGGATTGCCTGGATCAGTTTCTATGGCTTTTTCTATATAACCTTTACAAAGATGCTCTGCATTTTCTTCAAAACTGTAAATCAGATATTGAAGCCTTCAAGAATGATAAGATAAGACATAATATGAACTTCAAAAGGTGACTGGATAAAATGGGCAAACAAACAATATTTCGTATTCCATAAAATTTCAACTTTCCTAAGTTACATACATAAACTCATAAGACCAAAGTTGTGCAAATGCTCTTTCTATTCAAATTATAATCATACAGCTCAGCAACACCATTTGCAAAAATGTAGTTAGCTAAAATTTGGCAGACAACTAGAACTAGTATTTAAAAATCCCATGTTTCAATATCTAATGAATAGGATTTTGGTTTTTGCCATTTTTTACAAAAAAAACAGGAAACCTATATTATTGAATTACAGGCTTTACAGGAGGGTAATGTTTATAATCACACCAATTTTGAGTTATACTTCCTTCATCAGATCTGTAAGTAAAGACCCCAAGGCAAAAGAAATTTTGCTCACCAACAATCAGTCATGTATATTTCTGCAACAGAACAATATGCAGAAGAGATTTCAGTTAACGATGGGAAACTGGAGACATCCTCAACGCCAATTGCACCATCTGCTTCTGTCTGGAAAAAGTAGTGTTTAAATAGCTAAATTAAAAAATGATATAAACCCAAACAAAGCTATTTATTTACTACCCAAGTGCTACTTAACAGTAATAGTGCTTTGTCACTCTTTCCTGTGCTGTTATACGACTTTCACAAATAGTCCACTAGATTTCTCATTTTTGATTCAGTGCAGTGGCAATCACAATCACAAGATGATTTAGCAAGAGGCTTATGAGCGAAATATTGTCTATGAGTAAAAAATCAGAAATGTTTATTTGCCTTTATAAGAAAATCACGTCATAACAACGTATAACAATTTCAAAGGTCATATCTCTACTTAAAAAAATACAGGGCAGGCAGACATTGCTGTTAGAAAAATGAGAATAAGAGTGGAGAAAACAAATCATATGGCAACTATTAAAAATACAAAATTAATGCAATTTATATCAAATAAAAGCAAAAGGAAACAAAACAATTTCAAAATTAAGACACATGTACAACAATGACATGTAATCAAAGTAAATAATAACTACTCAAGTGGGCAACTAAAAAATAACTCTGTAGTCTGCTTTACTGCAACCTAGAGACACAGAGTTGATTCTGAAGTTCTGAAGACACAGATCTAAGCTAAGTTACTAAGTTACTAGCCTGATGAGTGCCCAAATACTGCTGCTAAGAATAGGTACCATACCTTATTTTCAGAATCAGCTGACCTCTCAGACAACATGATATCAATGGCTTTTTGATAGCACTTAACAGCTTCCTGTCCTTTAAGAACTTGCCCAAGACACAGAAACTTTGTATGGCCTTCATCGGGTGAGAGACTGACTGCCCGATTTAAATACTAATGAGAAGAACAAGGTAATTTTATGTAAAGGAAACAGCACAATCAGCTAGTTTACAAGTTAAAGATATTGTTAAAAATGGCACAAATGTACTTTTAGAAAATGTTTTTCACTGATTGTAGAAGCATATTCAAAAACTGCAAGTAAAGCAAGATTGTTTCTTTCTGAAAAAGTCGTGATTAATTGCAAAGGCATTTGGTGACAATTCAGTGTGCAAACAAAAAAAACATTTGTCCGTATTCATGCTATAATAAAATCAAAACACCTCTCTCATTACTAATCAGTGCCTTATTTGGGAGACCTGTATTAAAAAACAATTGGTGAAGTATATTCCAAGTATCTGCACGTAGTAGACTAGTTTTATGCACAATACACGATAAGAATGAGTGTACTAACAATTGGAAGGCCACATTCAATAATTATGAGCACAAAAAGCAATTTGTCTGGCAAGAGAATACACTACAGTGATCACTGTATTACAACACTATAGTTATTTATTAAAGCAAAATGTGTGATCTCTGATGCAACAATGTCTAATCCATCAAAGCTGTAGAATTTATAAATCTAAGTCTTGCTAATTACAGCACTTTTACCTGTAATGCGGCATCCACATCTCCAGTTTCTAAAAGAAGGCTTGATGTAGTTTCCAATACTTTTAAATTGTCAGGTTCTATTTCCAAAGCTCTATGACAAAATTTCTGTGCCACTTCAATGTCAAATCTGTCGAGACATTCACGTGCCTAAAATAAAATAATCAGAAGACATCTCAAAATTTTGTTTGAACCATAAATTGAAAATGAATTTTAGAAATTGAAACTAATAAACAATGTTATTTACACTTACATGAACTATATGGATTGATAAAGGTAAAGCAACAAAATTTACTACTTTACCAACTAATTACCAAATAGAAATTTGCTGCTAAGTATTTTTAAGGTCGTCTTTTATTAATACATTACATCCAAGAGAAAAGACAAAATTAGTTCTCGTGCTCTAGGAGAAAACTGAGATTTACTGAACTAATAATAATTAAGTGACTTCACTGACTTGCTACTAGAAGCACCTCAGTGAACTAGCACTTCTTATCAAAACGTATATTTTTTGGAGACCACTCTTCTCCGTAGAGGTATATTCAGGCTTAGAGACATTATGCTTCAGTCATCTACAGCTTATAGCTAAACTCGCACGTGCATTTGTGCAGTCAAATACTTGTTTATTGCACCAGAATGTGTAGCTATGGTACCTTTTTGCAAGCAGTTGAAAGACTAATAAATGCATTTCGCTCTTAAAAAAATTGACCATTTCTGTAAAGGTGCCCACTATAACAATGTACAGGGGCACTCAAAACGTTTGACAGAAACACGCATAAAATTAAAATGAATAAAAAGCATGGATGGCCAGTAACAGGATGGCTGCAAATTAAGAAAGACTTCAAAATTAAAACAGTACAAACTTTTTCTAGTAATGCATTCACTCCAAACTTCTGTTTGGACTTTTTGGTTGTTTTCTTGTGTTGTCTTGCATTGCTTTCTTCATCAGGCCTCTGTGAACCTATGTAGCATACAAAATGACATTAGATGACCAGGTTCGTGGTTGAGTGGACAGGCATTTGCCATTTATGAAAGTAATGTGTGTTGATATTAGCTTGGTTTGGGTTTGTCACTCAGAATTTACAGGATATCTTTGACAGCGAGCTAGGCTCTAGTTATGCCATAAACACATTGTTGAGTAGATTCACTTTTTGAATCCTGGATTTCAGCTTACAGTGTGCCAAAGCACATGAAAAACCATATACATTTAAGCCATATTCATAAAGAATGTAGTGTAGTGTAGTGTAGTGCACTGCAGTTTATCGTAGAATAGCATAGTGAGGTGTAGCGTAGTCACTGTAGAGTAGTGTAGTGCAGTTAAATGCAGTATACTGTATTGAAATGCAATGTAATGAAGGGAGACGATGTGTCGGGGTATGTTACAATGCAGTACTGACTAGATCATCAATCAAGACAAACTGCATTTTCCCACAAATACTTTTTTATACTTGGATTGTATTGGAAATGGTTGACAAATCAAATAAAAATGACTAATGACTTAGACTAGCTGATGACAGATGACTAAATGATTAACTTTCCATGCCTAAAGGCTGTTACAGCTCTTAAATCTTCTCTTTTTTTAATGAGTTTACAGTCATATCAGAAGTTTTTCGTTTAAACCATAATCATGCTGCACTAAAGAAACTGAATGAATTACTGTAATTATACCCACCTTTTCTGTGCAGTCTTTTTGGCTTCCTTGCTTTTGCTTTCATACCATGTTTCCCCATGATTTTCTGAAACAAACAAAAAGTGACAGTATTCCCAAACTAACAAAATAAAATTCTTGCAAAGAACGCAAACAAAATTCATAAATGTGCACATAGTGCAAGTATAAACATAATAACTAAAATAATATGAACATAATTTTTAACAATTAAGTACAATATTTTTGATATTCTGCATAATACAAACAATTATTAAAGTTCATCAGGCTTCATACAATAACTCTGATATGGTGCATCCCCATAACAATGAATTTTGTTAGTGGCAAAAAATATTAAAGTAGGCAACAAGCCTTCACTTAAGTAAACTTAATATTTTGCAGCTGTCTTGGAAAAAGTAACCACAAAAAGCATGTGTTTTTCCTAATTTCTTACAATTGCCTAAGTGTCCAATTGTGTCTCCAACATACCCTCAAATTTAAAAAAAGTGCTAAGGAAGCTTGCAGTGCTCCCCAGGTTCTTAGCCACTATCTTCTAGTATCTCCTGGAATATGACTTTCAAATTTGACAAGTGGTCACATGCCATTTTAAAATTCTACATTTCCAAGAAAGATTAATGAGACTTCAAATTTAATAAAGCAATAAAAAAATAAACAAGCTTTTCCTAAGTTACATAGTTTGGAACTGAGTAAGAAAACTAATATATGTCAAAATTTTGCAAATACTGATAATTATCTTTAAAAAGTTAGGGTTATCTGCCTACAGGTTAATGACAGCTCCCTATTTGCTGCTGACAGTGCAGAAACATAAGCTATCAATTGAATGTGAACATACAGATCCGCAAAAGTCGCTATGATTATTTAACAGCTAGCTAGTATATTTAAGACAAATATTTAAACAAATAATATGTAATGGCAATGGCTTTTAAATATCTATAAAGCTATAGATTTTTTTACTGTAACATGTGATGAAATTCATCACATGTACTGCATCTTTACAAACATTCATATCTCAGTGGCAAAATACCAAGTATGCTACTACATTCAGACCATGCAAGTCTCGAGTACAAGGTGTCCACAACCTATGCAGTTTTGATCTAAACATTTTGTTTGTTACTTGTCGGGCATTATATAAAAATGTAGATGCTTGTCCATTAACATGCACTGCACTTTTTATTAAATGCGCATTTTGCACTTTCCATTCTGTCTTAGAAATACAAAACCTATAATAGTACATTTTTACGACTCTGCAGGCCTTAGTTGCAAACCTGGGGTGCACCAAATCATTTCCAGCAATGCCCACACCTCCTAGGCCCAGCCCTGTATACATCATATTTATAATTAATTTTAATGATAATGCATACATCATATTTATAATTAATTTTAATGATAATGCATACTGTGGGGCATGGAGTACACCACTAGCCGAAGTAGGACACTTCCGATAAATGTGCTAAATTTGCGGAAAAACAGGGCAGCCAAGTAGGGCACTGGCATTTCTGTCGGGAATCGAGAATTATGACATAATAAAACACAAAACTAAATTTGTTTTAGAAAAAAGTGACTTTATAGAAAATAGTGACTATATGGATAATCCTTGACAATTACAAATGTATTTTTTTACAATAATATCATCATTATTATTAGCTCATCATAACATTAAACTAAGTATTTAATGCTTTAAAGAGAGAAACTATGCACACAGTTATTACAACAATAATTATTGCAAGTTTAAAAATGAAACTTTTATTTAGTAGTGAAGTAGTAATAAAAAAATTACTTGTCCTAGAGGTAGTGAAGTACTTGGATCACCTGTCTGTGAAGCAGGACAAAATAAAAAATGATATACCTTAAGCAAATGTTGGAATCGGCTAAGAAGTGGGCTTATTTCACTTCAAAAAGATTAATATCAAAGCGAAATTCAATACTGGCCGACCTACTAGCTCAGAACGAGATTATTTTATTTTGTCCGATGTATAATAAATTATTCAACTTGTATTAACGTTTTCAATTATTATTATTAAATAAATAAATACAACGGACGCTGCCGGTACGGTTAACGACTCAATTCGCGACCTGTCTCTATTGTCCTACTTGGGCAGCCCATGTACACCAATTTTCCTACTTCGGTTAGTGTCCTACTCCGCTCCCAACACATACAATTTAAAAAAATATTATCACATTTAAGACTTTATCCATAATCCAGAGACGGATATTAGAACTGAGAAAGTATATAGTGGCACCATCGCAGATAGAGGGAGGTCATGCAATTTAAAAAAAAATATTTTCACATATTGTTTATGTATCGAAAATATTTGACAGTTTCGCTCTCCGTAGTCATTGGACAGGCAATCGCCAAACGAAATCTCGTACCCCTGAAAAAAACAACCAAACACTAGCTTACCAGTTAGTCCAACAAGCACTAGAAATACAATATCAGGGCTAATCGGTCCCTTTTCGCCATTAAATCTGAAACCATGTGCTCACTGAAGTTTAGCAATGGCAACGATCTTCGGTGTAGTATATAGTCAAACCAAACCGATTAGGGCAACGTATCGCGTTAATTATGGAGTTGCCCATGCAGAGCGCGGAGTACGCCACTAGTAGGCCAAATAGCGCTAATTCAATTCAATTTAATCTGGTTTTATTTGCACAAATACATACAATGTACATTGGCAAAAGCAATACACGTTAAATACTACATAAACCGAAGAAATCATAATAGGCTGTGTGTAAAGTTTTTTTCATAGACAAATGTTAGGATACGGCATACTGATACTAAAGTCACAGTTATATAAAAATTGTATAATTTAGCAATGAAAAAAGAAAAATGACTTAAAAATAGTAGGTATTTGTACCAGCTTTTTAAATGAAAGATTATAAAAAATAACATAGAGTTGAAAATAATTTGGTTAGAGTCTGCTGCCAAACTGCTGATTTCTTCTTCCCTAGGAACTGGAGTTGTTGCCAAAAGTTTCTTGCATTGATGTTATAGATGTATCGACTGTAACCAGAAAACCTATGAAAAACAAAGAAACTGTACTAAGAGCGAAGCCTACAAAAAACAAACAAAACATTATTAAAAACAATTAGCAGCTATACATTATGCAATACAAAATTATAACTAGATATTAAAAAGTCTCAACTCTTGAGTAGTTGAGTTTCCATTGAGAAGGTTCAACAAGGTGTAGCCAGTGTTAGCTTTTTGTTTTTCTTATTTAGAAGTTTTTAAATATATATTCTCCAAAAGGAATTATATCCTTTTGAACATTGCTGTTAAACAGCCACATCTAGAGAAAAATTTAGACTGTGAAGTTTAATTTCATAATTTGTTTTATTTTCAAGAAAAAGTGAGCAGTCATAAATAAAGTGTATTTCATCTTCTATTTCATGTTTTTTAGGTCAGGAGGTTGTGCAATAATTGCATATTCGTTCTTGTTCAGGTGTTTTGGTATAACAAGCATGTTCGATTTCTAAATCATGATCACTCACTCAGAGTTTAGTGATAGCTTGTCTATGATTGTTGTCCCTAATAGTGTTTAGGTAAGGCTCCATTTTGTATTTTAACCCCCTGTAAAATCTGAGCTTGTTACTGCCTCCCTTTTTCCTATCACCATTATGAATTTCGCTAAAAAATATATTTTCATATCCCGTTTTTAGAATTTTGTTCAGGTTTTTTTGACATTCTGTGCTATTGTCATTGATTCATTCTCATATTCTGATGCATAGCTTGGGTTAGGTTGCCATGTGGGCGACAATAGAGCTGTATGATTCAGAGACGGGAAGATGGTGTTAAATATAGCCTTTCTAGGTTTGTGGGCAGCAGTCAAGCCAAATTTGTATGATCTTTTTGCTGCTGCGATGAGGAGAGGATATAAAGCCAGTTCAGCCTTGTAGGCAATATTACATGCTGTTGTCTTTACTCCTATTACCCATTTTGTGAACTTTATTTTGGACATTGTCGAATGGGAATTGATTCCATATTTGTAGAAGTTTCTCAGTGTCATTGCTGTTAATTTTATTTAGTTTTTCTACGTAAGCATTTGTCAAAATTTCGCAACCGTATATTGCAAAAGGGACTATTAATGTCTTAAATAAGAAAATTAGTAAACTCAATGGGAAATTACTATTAAATATTAGAGCTTTTACTTTAAAAAGAGTTCCAATGCTGTGGTTTCTCACTGTTTCTACATGTTTGTTGTGTATTCCTGTATTGGTGAGATATTTAATATGTTTTTCATTCTTTAGTGTTTCTGCTTTCATCTGGAAGGTGGTATATAATGGCAGCCTTTTTCCAAATGCCACTATTTTCGCTTTTTTGTAGTTGATTTTTAGGTGGTTTTGTGTGGCATACTGTGAAAGTTCATCAATACATTTTTGGAGGCCCTCTCTAGATCTGTTAGAGCACATGCGCTAAATTTGTGGAAAACTAGTGTCGTGCATGGGCATCCCATGTAGAGCACTAGCAATTTCTTTCACTCTTTTGACTTTAGCAACCGAGTAGTAAACAGTTGGAATGGTCTAAGCAGCAAAACTATAGCATCTAAATCAATAAATGAATTCAAACAAAATATGAGTGGAATCAGAAAAAAATTCTTGTACCATACAACACTAATACCAGTAGAGAACAGGCATTACAGATGATCCATGAATCTACTTCTAGCCTTAACATTGGATATGGATATGTCAACAAGTATTTTGTCAAATTTTTAAAGACTCTGTGAAAGTTTCTTCATTTTATTAAAAATTGGGCTTGTTGAGTTAGTTTCCGTCAGTTTGGCATCATACAGTGGATATACACTTGATCGTCTTCACCAAATCGGCAAGCAGCCTGACATCAATTAAAAGTGCCAGTTTGCAACATCAAAAACATATATATTGTTCACGTAGTGAGACAAAATAAAAAATGTTGGAATCGCCTAAAAACGGGCTTATTTTCACTTCAAAAAGATTAATCCCAAAGACAAATTTAATATTGCTCGTTAGACTAGCTCAGAATAAGATTCTTTTATTTCAGCAGATGTATAATGAATTGTATGATGTGTTGACATTTTCAATTATTATTATTAAATAAACAAGGACAACGGACGTTGCCACTATGGTTTAAGGACTCAATAAGTGACTGTCTCTAGTGTTCTACTTGTGCAGCCACATACGACGCATGCTAATTAGGCTAGCCCTACGTAGATGTACGGCAACTGTCCTACTTTGGCTTGTATCCTACTCCACTCCCGACAGCCTGTAACATGTCAATTAAAGTTAGTTAAAGACATGTTTGCTACTTAACTAATGAATTTGTGATTATTTATGTGAGCAGATGTTCTCTTATTATTTCAATTTATTTAATGAATGAAAAAGTTGGTAGACATAGACATTTTTATTTATCTCCTCATTTACACCTGTATACAAATTGATAGTATTATTTTTTTAGTTATTGATTAAAAAGGATAAATTAAGCATAAAGGAAAGAGTTAAGGGGGGGGGGGTGCAGGAGAAAGGGTAGCGAAAGACCAATTGGGTAGCTTTGTAAAAGTGGGTAAATTATAAATTTCAATTCATTTCAGTTTTATTTGCGAAAATACATGCAATGTACATTGGCATATATGAGTGTATACTAGAATGGATTCAACAACAAATGACAGAGTCGTATTTTTGAATTGCCAATTTGAATTCTAGATGGCAGCAATAACATCATTTTAGAGAAAAGCCTAAGCCTGCAATAATTCACAACGGATCATCATGAAACTTTATAGGAATATATTGGAATGAAACCTGTACAGACTAACAGAGTTCGATTTGCCTTCATTTCAAAAGGGCGGCGTTCACGTCATTTTTTTTTCTATCCACGAACTTGAGTTCAGCAAGACCTCGAGTTATAGTTTGAATCGAATTTGCTTGCTTCATAACACTGAACCTGTTTGCCTGACAAATTGAACCTTTGGACAAACATCATTTGTTTTGGCATTTACGAGGAAGGTAATCAGTGTTTTAGCTGATTTACCTATATTTGAAGTAACTCGTTTTCGTTTTTGTGCATTTGTTTATCTATCTAGGAAATAACACTTCTGCTAGCTGTCTCCTTTTCTAATATACAGTTGTTTTTGCATTTTCAGGTAATCAATGTAGAACTGAATATATTTGTCAGTCACAGGACTAGGAGAAATGACTCTCACACTGACAGACTCAGTTGGTTTTCTGGCAACTATAACGACTGTTTGTCTAGCTCTGACTGGAATGTAAGCTACTAGATAAAAGAAAATTTACGAGAGTATTATATGAGGTAGATTTCGCAATGCTTTGTAGCTGATTAAATGTTATTGCTGTTAGCTAACAAAGCAGTCAACCAAACCTTTATTTTTGCTTTTAGACCAACTTGTAAAAAGATCTGGAGAATTGGATCTACTGGTGATATATCTCCTCTTCCATTCATTACGGCTACTTCAAGGTAAAATATGTTAAGTTTAGTATTTTCATTTTGAGTCAGCGAATGATGTATGCAGTGTTAGTTACTGTGTTGTACCAGTTTTTCCAGTTATGATATAAAGGCTCAGCCTCATTATTTTTTTCAGGTAAGTTCAAGGAATATGTTCTGAAACAATACTTTTGATCAATTTGGTAAAATAATTAAATCATTCAGTAAGTAATTAGATGATCTTACTGTGCATTAACCGTTTTTCCAAGCAAGCCACGCAATTTTCTGATTGTGTAACTGTTGAGGGCTGGTGCAATCGCAATAAGCTGCCAATCTGTTTAGTACCTATTCTGTGTGGACTGGCCTACCTGGATGCTCGATTTTTCCATGTAGATCTTCTTACTGAACAAAGTACTGTATATCAGTAAACTGTGCTGAAAATTCAGCACATTTTGGTAAGAAAGGCCAACTTCCTACGATATTTGATTATAGAGTTAGGCGAAGTTAAATGGCAATGTTGCACAGCACACAGACTGTTAGAGACACAGCTATGCAGTCGAAAGCACATTGTATCATTTTGTATAGCGCTATTGAGTTGGTAATTAATGAATGGTAGCAAAATGTAATTTCAGAGTAATAGTTGTAGGTAATTTCTTCTTAAAATAGTAAAAATGATAAATTTTCCTCTTTAAGAGTTATTTTAAACAGAAAACTTTCACTTTTAGTTTGCATAAATGCTTTTTGATAGTTAACTTCTTGGCAAAGAAATCACTATTTGCTTTTTTATATTCATGTCTCAGCAAAAGTACTGAAAAGCAGAAAAAAGTGCATGCTAAATCTATGTAAATTGGCTTTTAAAGCCTTGTTTGTAAAGTGGTATTTTTGCAACGTGTCGTAAGTCAGAGACGACAAAAATTTATTGCTTCATTTCACAGAATTAACGAGAAAGTAAAGCATTATGCTATTAATAATATTGTTGTCCTTATTTATCAACCTATACATGAACCTATATGCATACTAACATCTGCTGTCACAATATTGGGTGGGTAATAAGGCACAAAAATAGGCAGTACTTTTCATTAACTACTTCATTTCATTCTGGAACTAAACTTGCACTGGCTCTCATAACTATACTAGCATTATTCAAGGTTTTATGATTTCATTAACTGAAGGCCTACTGTCATAATTTAATAAAACTGACACATTCCTGCAAAGAGCCCAGCAGCAATTTAAGTTGGCCTACTGTAGCGAAATTTATACATCTGCAAATTTTCGCATCTGTTACAGTGCAAACATAATAAACTAAAACAAACTAAACAAGACTAAACTAAACTAAGTAAACTTTTCATTTGTAAACAGCTGTATATTAGGTTTGCTAATTAGGTGTACACTGTAAACTAAATTATTTCCTTTAGTAAACGCCGTGTAAATATTTAGCAACCTTAATAATTTTAAGCAAAAGTTCAAGTTATCTTATTTATTTTATTAACTAGGGTAGTTGTGCGCACAGAAACATTGGGATCTTAACAAATAGACAATTTTTATATGTTTTTACTTTAAATCTCTCAGAATAAATGCATCCAATATGGCGTAAATCAAATATTCAGTTACAAGCATAAACAAAACAAATGGTGTCATTACCTGAAAACCTTTTTCAAAAAACACTGGTAATATAGAGTAAGTGGGAAAAAAATCATATATAATGCTTTCTTTTCTTTCTCTCACATAAATACACATGTACAAACAATGTGGCTCCGTCTCCATAAATATATGTATATAACGTGATGTATTTTTTCTTTTTCAGTGCTGTGTTATGGCTCAAGTATGGAATTATGAAAGAAGATTGGACTATCATTTTAGTGAATCTGATTGGTACCATTCTGCAAGGATGTTACACTATATTTTACTACTACATGTGTCCTGCTAAAGTAAGTCAGTTACATTAATTTAGAATGTTTAAATTTGTGATGCTTACAATTAATAATGACATTTTGTAAGCAGACAAGTGTTTGCTCTTGCACATGATCAAAAAACAAGAAAACAGAGGAAAGGATAGATGTGCAAATTCTCAATTCAGGACACTAACGCATTGCAGGAAAATGCTGTGTTTTAAAAGTAAATTGTCTTAATGCGAAATACCTTAAAATACTCCAGAGGTATATTCCAGTATTGAAAGTTTATAGAACAACAAATCGAAATTAACAATCAATAATAATATTAGTATAGATGATGAAGTCATGTTGGACTTACCTCAGAGGTGTTTCCGAAAAGTTTTTCAGTTGCCTGCACATCATTGTACTTTGTAAATGGTCATCTAAATACTGTATTATAGTAACAGTTTCTCTGTCTTTATTGTTCTACTTTTTGTTAATGGCTTTCCTGGCTGTCCTACTCATTGTTACACTTATGTGCTCATTTTGATTGGTCTGCATTTTTGTAAATTGTGGTTAGAGTTATCTGAGATAGAATTGAACAAATGGTCATATAATGTCCAGTTTTGTGGATTTAAAAATTTTCTTTTCTATTTTATGCTAGCTATGGCAGTTTGCTGAGAAATATTATAAATACATTGTTTTTTTGGAATGGAGCAATTAACACCACACTTTCACATAGTATAGCCAAATGTTATCAGACGAGGCATATCTAGGTAACCATACAGCAGCAATATCTTCACAGTGATTTGGGTAAATAGTGGCTTCTTTATAAAGAGGCACCTTAACAAATAAAATTTCAGTGCTTAAGGTAAGGCCGAGAAACTGAAAAATTGATTATTAAATGAGAGAAGGTGGCAAAATGTTTAAAACAAAATGCTGCTGACTGGGGAGTTGTTAAGCGAGAACTTACTGTACCTAACATTTAGCCAAGATGGTTTACCTATAACAGGTTTGCGTGGCTGCAAAGTACTTTATATATACACTTGTCCAAGACAATGAATTTTGTGTACTGGTTTTGCATGCCAGGTGTATCGTTTATTCCGTACCATCTCAGAGGTTTTATCCATTGTAACATGAATGCATTTATGACCTGCATCACCAATTTCCCTGAAAAATGTTATGTAAAAATATTAAATGTTTGGACGACAAATTTTCAGCTGTGAAACATTTTATGCTTTAGTTAAGGCATTTAAAAAGGGCCCGGTATTTACTTTTTAATTAATGTGGCTCACCAAAGTTTTTTTGCAGGTTGCTATGCAAAAACAACTGTTAGTTGCAGCGGGTGTTGTTTTTCCCTTGCTCATCTATACGAAGTATGTTGCGAATGATTACTATACAGCATTAAATAGGCTTGGAATAGCCTGTTGTTTGATGGGCGTTATTTTTTTTGGATCTCCTTTGGTGTCTATGGTAAGTATCAACAAGAGTATAAATCTAAGCAGTTGAACTGTGTAGCTGTGATTGTTGATTTTCTGAGTTAGTTTAAGAACTTATTTATCTGTTGGCAGTAGCTTGGTAGATTTATTTTTTATCAATAAAAATTTGATAATTGTCTGCCCAGCTCCTAATGTGCAACATTCAGGTAATAACAGTGTATCGGTGTTTGTGTTTTCATGTTAACAAACTAATCTACTATTGAGTGCAAAAATTTATGAGAAAAAAATATAATTTTCAATTCATGAGACGTGCTTATGGTATTTTAATTAATATTTGGTCAAAGAAAAAGCTTTGCAATTAAAATATCATATAAATAAGAGTAGATCATAGCTGAAGAAAACGCTTTTACTTTAATAAAAATTTAACTCTGTGAGTTAAACTCTTATTTCAAGTCAGATCACAAATACCATATTTTGACAGCAAGCACTGCAAGCTTTTTCAGTAAATTTGTCAGAATTTACATTGAAATTAAATTTACTGTTGTTGTAGCTATTTTGTAACTAAGGTTGTGAAAGTTACATGGCGGGCTTTTATGATAAATGTACAAAAAATTGACTGCATTGCCAAGTTTACTAAAGCGTTGATGCAAGTGCTCAGCTTGTAGGAAAATTTGCATGGTTGCTGCACATTTTTATTGAGGGATGGTCAGGAGCTACCCTTCCAAATATGTTTAAGCACTTTAGCTGGTGCTCTCTTTTGTCCCAGAGAAATATCTTTTTTGACAATGAACTAGGTTAGGGTCCAACCAATATCAGCTCCATTATTAGACTCTGTCATTGAGTAAGTTTCCTGCTCTCGGTAGCATGTCATTTATACATGCATTGTGAAACTGTGAATTGTTGATTTTCCGTGTATGCTCTATTTGAAAGCATTTTGCTTGGTTTATGAACTAATTCACCTTTAACCAAATATCGAACTGTGTTTTCATGTTGTATTCAGAATTTTGGATTCTTAGTTTACAAAGAGCACCTGTAGTTGAGTGTGCTTAATGCTATGCATTAATCAAGAAGAGTTGGAATGCAGTACTGTACACTGCAAGTCTGCAAGCTAGAATACAAAATTCAGTGGCTGGGTCTACTCAATTGAATGTTTATAGCAAGACCAATATCAAGGCCAGCCTTGGTTCTATTGTTAACTAATGATTGCTACTTCCTAGTAACAGCACCATGCTTTTAGGCAGTGCACCTCACTTCTAATACTATGCTAACATATACATTGTTATATTTTGAGTTCATGGGCAAATTGTTTGCATGCAATGGTTTTAGACAATTAATATTAATTGTATGATTTATGTTTGCAGGGTAAAGTTATTCGCTCAAAAAGTACGGAATGTATGTCATTTTATTTGTCACTTGTCACATTTCTGGTTTCTCTAGAATGGTGGATATATGGTTGGTTGATAGAGGATTACTTTGTACAGGTATGTTTACATCTGTACCAAATTTAAAGTAAAAATGCAGATATGCAACGTGGCAACTGCCACATGATGTGCTACAAGTAAGCATGGACAAACAAAAAACTTCAGAAATTTTCTCTGGCACAATCAGTTTTTACGTGAAATTTAAAAAAAATTAACTCGACTCAACTTAAAAGAGAGGGTCGAGCATGGTTTGTATGCCTGTACTTTTACGCATATACAAAGAAAGTTGTAATATCTAATTGACATTTTGCCAGTGGTCATGTTTTTCATCTTGATAAAGTAAACAGAGTCTAAACATTTAAATGCAGTCTTGAGGAAAAATCATTTTGGTAAATTGTATTTTAATGGCAGTCTGCTATTTTTGGTATTTGGACTGTGACTTGTATTTGGTGTTACATTTATACTTTCTGAAACTTCACAATCAGAATGTATTTTCATAAAAGTTTATATATGGGTCTTTCTTGCTTTTGCTTATTTTGTTGTAGTCCACGTCAGAAATTTAGACAAATTGTTGTAGTAGTGGCCTTATGGCTCTCCTTGAAAATATTCAGTTAAATGCGTCTCATACTTGTGCTGACAGAATGTTTGGATCCAGTAAAGTCAATCTGTGTAGCAAGTCTTAACCTAATCCATGCAGTTTATGTTTCTGTACAAACTTATCAATCGGTTAGTTCCATGATATTTGTGTGATATATTGCCACCAAAAGTCAATTATGTCACACCATATCCAGTACGCAATGGCGATGATTTTAGAAACTTTAATCATCATTTGTCTTCGTTTGCTAATTTGTTTTTTGTTTCTGTTGTAAATTCATGGAATATTCTTCCTCTCTATATTTGTAATAGTGCGTCTTTATCGTATTTTAAATTACATTAAAAAACACTTGAGTTTCAACAGACGCCTCAATTATTACTTTTGTGGTGACCATAAACTAGCTGTTCATCATACGCGAATACTGGTTGACTATTCTCAAGTAAGCTTTGACCTGAGCCAATGATGGAACCCTTGTTTTACCTACATGTAGATGTGGTGCCTCTTTTGAAACCATTATTTGTTTTCTAACTAGCTGTTCATCATACGCGAATACTGGTTGACTATTCTCAAGTAAGCTTTGACCTGAGCCAATGATGGAACCCTTGTTTTACCTACATGTAGATGTGGTGCCTCTTTTGAAACCATTAGTTGTTTTCTAACTGGCTGCCCTTTATATCGCCAGGCTCGAGATATCTTACTAAACAAACTGTGTACTTAGTTAATTCCATACAATATTAAAATTCATATGCAGCCAACAAATGAACACGTTTATCTGCTTTTTCGTGGTAATCAACACTTAAATATAACTACTAATATGCAAGTATTTAAACTTGTACAGAAATTTATATTTCTTACTAAGCACTTCTAACCATTGTATTAGTTTACATAGCTAGCAGACTGTTCAGTTATTGTTTGCACTCTTCTGAGTGTTACGTTCCATTGGCAAGCAGCTTTATCAATTGTAAAACTGCTTTGTGCAAGCCACAGGGTAATCTCTGTCATATTACAATAAAACTACGTTTAAAGTAAATTGAGTCAAAGAGCTCTTACTGAAAGTTATGGTTTCTGCCTTTTTAAAACCGTAATTAGAATCGTAGTCGTCCTAGTCATAAACAAATATTATTATAACATGCTTTTAGGGTAGTCTTTGTAAACACGTTAAACAGTTGCTGTTTTTTTATTATTTTTACAATTGTTTGTCAAACTCTATATAGGTGGGCACATATAGCATATTTTTCTATACTGTTGAAGGTTCCAAACTTTTTGGGTACAGTTTTGGGCACAACGCAGTTGGCTTTATTTCTCAAGTATCCAAGCAAATCCGAAGATGGTCTAATTAGTCGAAGTGTTAGTCAACCAGTAATGCCAACGAATATGGGAAATTTTGTGTGATAAATGACAAACGATTTTTATTTCTATGACTAGTCTTTGTAACTGCTATTGTACGACTAAGCATTGAAGGTTAAGAAGAAAGCAATGCAACTAACATTTTTCAGACTTTTACTAAACATGATTTTAGTGGTATTTTTTGATCACTATGTAATAGGTGTATTTAGAAAGTTATCATACCGTAAAGTTTTTTAGTTCTTTAGATTTTAAGTTGAAATATTCATTTTTGTCTTTTTAAAAACCCCTCTATTAATATGTGACGAATTATATGCTTGTGGTTATTATGACCAAACAGTGCATCGTCTATACGTTTGTGTGCTTTTTTTTTTTATGCTACAAATATTGCATACATTATACTTATTTTATACTTAATTTCACACAAAGAATATCAGTGCTTTCTTTTTGAAATACTTAAAAATACTTGAAGATGTGCACATTTTTTCTGGTTAGTGTTTATATTGTTTATGGCATCAATAATATGTAATAGTTTTATTTATTTAACCAAAAGCATCCAGGGTACATTAATAAGTGTTCATTATTGTTCCCTTACAACCATGTGACAACCATGTTGCTAAGCAGTTACATTTTAAAAGTATTGTGAAAGAAAAAAGTTTTCTGTGTTTCTGTTGTAAATAATTTGGGTCTGGCTGTATTCACTTGTGAAATAAAACTTTTATCAAACAAAAAAGTCTTGGCTTTTTGCATAATTTTCTAATGCCATTAAAATCCTTATAGTTCTAGACTCATATCTTATGTAAAAAAAATATCTGCTTTCCTGCTTTATACCTTGCCTATCCTGCAACACTTTCAGTTCTGATTCATACAAAACGGTTGCATGAAATATGTGACCCTAATCAGCTTGTCAGAAATAAAAAGGTATACTTGAAACTTGCAAATTTTAGTTATTGTTCCGGTCATGTAGCTGCTTATAAATGTTCAAGATGCAGTATGAGATTGGACAATGAAAAAAACTAGCTAGATTCTTAGCATATTAAGGGTATCTTATTAAGAATCATATATACGCCTACTATTGCTTTAATTATGTACTCAGATAGGAAAAGTACTACAATTGGTTTATCATGTGTATATTAAACAAAATACATTGATGACATTATTATTTAAAATTCTAATTTTAGAATTACCAATTAGTGGTGGAATGAATTCACAATTATTGAAATTTTAAAACTAAATTAGACAGGAAGAAAGCAGGTGTGAAAAAGTTGAGTCTGAGTCTGAATACAAATGTCCTTGGTGCAGATTCAGGTTCCACTTTTTTCTAATCTTCTTTCTTTTGGTTGTAGTTTGGTTTCAGGTGCATTTCAGTATTGACATTTCATTAAGTGCATTGCAGTTTTTGTGGCCAACAAATTGTAGCTTCTTGATCAATTTTATTTAACTCTATTTATTCAAAATGAATTTATCATTATTATTGAAAGTTTAACTTTTCAGCTGTAAGACTTGCCAATATAATCCCAAGACCCCAAGGGTGTGTTCACAAAGTGCAGAATAAGTTGTGCCTTTGTGGTTACATTCTGTTTTGGTTACTAAATGTTTACGTGGAACTTGTGCAATTTATGTGAAACTTGATTTATTCTAACTGTCCTTGTCCGCACAAGTTTATACCTCTTCAGCTTTTAGGAGCAGTATATGCAGAAGCAAAATATACAAAAATAATTATTAAAGTTTTTTGGGTTGATCTACTAAATGTGTAGATCGCCCATAAAGTATTACTGTATAAGCAATTGTATGTTGAGCCATACTTTGAATGCTTTAAAGCTATTTAATGCAATTATGTGCATCATCGATGTTATTGCATTTCATATCCTGTTTTACACAGAGGTTGTAAATCGCTTACAGGAAAAGGAAAGCGTTTAGTCATACCTCAGATGTAAAACGTCACTGGGGACTAATAATGACTCACAGGCTGAGACTAATATCATTGAATTTTTTTGCAAATGTGAGACATGTATGTTGTATGTATGTTGGAGTATATTGTGATGCTTGCAAACCTATTTTATTTTTAAAGACTAAGCACCAGTTTAACCCCCACTCAGCAACATTATAGATGTGTTTTTCAACAGAGTTTTTAAGTGTTTTGTCTTTAATGTTTGTATGCAATTCATGTGGTTTTAATGTGGATGTTGACAATGCTGTTGTGTTCAATTTACCTGATGGACATGGTGAACATTTTGGTTATTCTGTTGGACTGGTTCGAAAACCAAGACAAAATGTTCCATACTGGTTAGTATAGTCTTCATTAACATAAAAAAGTTCTGATTAAAATGTAATTATAAGATTATGCTGTGCGATGTTTTCGGAAATGCAAATATGTATTTAGTTGTGAGATGATGATTGTCTCTCGTGTCGATAACTGTCTATCTGAAATGACTCTCTCTCTCTCTCTCTGTCTCTGTCTCTGTCTCTGTCTCTCTCTCTCTCTCTCTCTCTCTCTCTCTCTCTCTCTCTCTCTCTCTCTCTCGTCTTACCCTCTCTTCTTATTCTCTGTTCTGCTCATTCTTTGGCATTTCTAAACTTCATAACTATCACATTTAGGGATGTACGTCCCATGACTGCATCAGAAATTTTGCAGCCGTATCAGAATGACACATTATACTTAATGTGCAATGTTCTCCAAAATTTTGTAGGTTATTTGTTGGGGCACCCTTATCAGAAAACTCACTACTATCCGCATCTAGACCTGGAGCCCTGTACATTTGTAGGGAAAACAAAAGAGGGAATCCAGTGTGTTCTCGCTACGAAAAGCTTGATACAGGTATCGTTTTCACTAGATTTATAGGTTATAGCATCAGGTAACAAACATATTACGTACTGAAAAGGAAAATACTGAAGATATACTTCAGTCTTGAATTCTTGCGCAAGCTGTTTGTTCTTGTATTCTTTACTATGATATCATTTATTAAAATTAATTTTAATTATTCTTTAGTAATACATTGCATAATGCCATGTGGCATTGTACAAATTGCATAAGTTAAAGTGCTTTAGATGTCTTCAAATTTGACATATTGTAGTGTTTATTGGTTTTTATTTATAAATTTTTTTATTTACTTTTCTTCGTGGCTCATTACAAGTAGTCTATTTCATTTGTTTATTCACTTTTGTATTAAGGAAGCGTGCCATTAAATGGAAATATAACTGAAAAGAAATCTGGGCAGTTGCTTGGGTCCAGCCTGGATGCAGTTGATGGATATGTAATGGTAGGTAGTCCATACTATCTCTACTCTGAAATTTGCAGTACAGTATAATCCACTTATAACAAGGCCCGTTATAACGAGCCTCAGGTTGTTACAAGCAAATTTCAAAGTCCTGCCAAATCTTAGGCTTAAATAATATATTTAAATCTTGCTTACAGCGAGCTCCAATAGTACGAGATCTTGCTTATTACGAGGGAATTTTCTGGCCCCTTGATCATATTTAGTAGATTTAGTTATTAAGGTCCATGCTGAAATGCTCAATAGTTATATTGCGCCTGCACGGCTATTTAAATAAAAGCCAGTCGTGTTTTCCACCCACCCAGACATCCAGGATCTTGCTAGGGCATTTAAATGATTACAGCACCTACGCAAAATATACTCGACTGACAGCAGACATCACAATCAAAGCAACTCCGTGGCGGTTTTAAACATAACATGAATCTATTGCACAATATACTACCTTAATAATAGAAATAATGGCATTTACACATTATAAGTTTATTCTTTTATGATAAAATAGTTGCTGAACTGTGGAATTTTCAGAGTTAATATAGTTGTTGAAGTCATCTAGAGTAATTTACTGGACAGTTCACCCATCCATTTAGTAACCACACCCAGCATTGTGTCATTTTAGCCAAACACCAGATCACGCAGCTATTCCCTTCCCCTTAATTAATGCATGACATGTTTTGCCAACTACACTTTTAGGTTGTATAGCTTCCACATTGAATAGCAGTGCTAACGGGCATGCTACTCGTAATCAAAGTCAAATATATGGTAATAAATTAGTAAACTTAAGTGTGTCCACTTGAGATTTTATACATTCATTTAAACAGTCAGTTAATAGGCTGAACTGTAAAAAATACACAACAAACTACTTAACAATGACAGTCTGATTTGCTAAATATCTCTTATCTCTTCAAAAATTTCTAAATTTTTTAGGTTTGTGGACATTTGTGGAAGCAAGATGCTAGAAATTTAGGGCTCAGCTTATATGCAGTTAATGGTAGATGCATTGGAATGTCTTTGTACCCTCAGAATATAAAGACAGTATCACATTTGATTCCTGATTCACCTTTGTGGGACATAGGCGGTAAGGTTTGATGAAATGGGTTATTTGCTAATTTGGATTTTTTTACTTATTGCTTAAAAATTAATTTTCAGTCATAATTTTAAAATGTCATGCGAAATAGATTTTGTGCCTGTGATGCAGCCCAGTTTGGCAAATTACATCCTGAGGTTGCACTTGTGGTTGGTAAAGCTGTTTGATATTGTTAAGTGTTTCTTTTTCAGAAAACAAACAAGTGGGAAGTGATTTGTCATTAAAATATATTACATCATTGGCAGGATTCTCAGCTCATATTACTGACAAAAGAGCAAGTATTAATTTGTGCTTAAAATATATCTAGCAACAGTGAGGCTGTAAATAGTAATAAAAGTTAATTAACAGTTTTGGCTTATACATTGTATTGTTGTCTTGTGTGCAGTAGTGAGCATGCAAAAATGCATGCAGAGCGGAACAAAAATGGTTAATTATGTTCAACAAGGCAGTGTACATTGCATTTTCAGGTAAGATTGAATCGCAAAGCTAGACCACTAGCCATTTATGGGGCTGTAGGTATAAACGATTTTCAAGGTATGCTTTATATCAGACTTCTGTACTGTTAAACTTGAATCAACATTTCTACACATCTGTGAATAAGCTGAAAGTTGTTTTTAGGTTTAGGATGGATTATAGCGTCATGGGCACTGTACTAATGTATAGCAACTGAAGTTGATCCTTACTGGGCCTAGTTAGTAAATGGGTGACTGACCAAAAAACAACTTGTTTTTGGACTGTTTCATCTGCCATACTACCTCCAGCTATTTGCTTTGATGGGCAGGCCGTATACATACTTAACTAGCTAAGACAACTCAGCTGGTTCAATATCTCATCTTTAGTTGTCAGTGATAATGAAACTGGCTCTGATTCTGCCGAACAATCAAAAGAACACATGCAGGGTCTGCTTTTGATTTACATGTTTTTTTCTTTTAGTTTAATAATTATGCAAAGCTATGTACTGATTCCAGACAATAGTTATATAAAAATCAAAAGCAGTTATTTCAATGTTGTAATGACCTTTACTCACAGGTACAACCATTCGAAGACCTAATCTTTTTCAAGAAGATATCAACAAACCCAATCTAGTCATTCCTGAGATTAGCCTAAATGATGGAATGCATGACTATAGCTACTTTGGTAAGTTTAGGGCCTTGTTGTACAATTTGGAAAGATGTAATTCATTAGACATTTATTCCTTATATATAATATCGAAATGCTATTTATATTAGCACCCCTATCTACATAAGGAAGAATAATGTTTTGCATCAAAAGCAGTCTTGCTTATTTTAAGAACAACTTAAAAAGATTGGATTCTTCTTTAGGGTACTCTGTTAGTTCAGGGAGATTCTTACAAGATGGCCAGATTTATTATTTAGCAGGAGCACCCAGAAAGAACTTGCATGGAGAGGTATAGCTTTTTGCACATTGTTTTTGAGAGTTGTTACATCTGAAAAGCAGTCATTCCTTTAACACAATAGATCAGTTACTCTTTTGTGTCTGTAGGCAATAATATATAGCATCGATAAAGAAGAACGATACATTAGAGACTCTAACAAGACAGAGCAATTTTACAAAATTAGAATTATGAAAAGATTTGCTGGAGATCATCCACATCCTCAAGTAACTACTTTTATTAATCTTTTTTAATGTTTGTGCTGCTGTTACTTGCTAATACTGTACGTCTTTGATACTGATAAACTGATTATTATAGTTGCCGTAGGAAAGCAGGCAACTGTATAATTTTCATTTCTGTCTGTCTCTACTTTCTAAGTTGTGGAGTAATGTAAGTAGTTATTACTTGGCATATCAGTAGAGCATGGTTTAGTCTCTGCGAGCTTGCAGAGGAGCCTATACATTTTTGGGTCAATTGAAGATGTGGATTTTGACAGTTTTTAAAGATTTGTATGTAACAAATCATGCAGCAATTTGCGTACATAGCCAAACAAATTGCGATTGATTAGCAAGGTACCAGAAAACAAGAGTCAGTAGCACATGTATTCATTTAAACTCGACTCTTAGATGATATGAGCTTTGTTTTTCACTGGCTTTTAATATAATAAGAGAAAGTTACATTTCTTGACAATGCCGCAAATACAGTATAATAATTGAAAGTTACATTCCTCGTCAATGCAGAAAATACATTTTCAGGTAAAATAATTCTAATAACCTTTATACTTTTTTATGCTGCTGACCGTAAGTACTTTTCATGGAGATTTGGTATCACGTTAAATGATAATTACAATACGTAGCAATGCATAAAATATAGTGCCGTATGTCGATCTCATCTAGGAAATACTAACCCATATTTGGGGGGCCTCTTACCTTAAATTCTTAATTATTCCATTCATTTTCTTGCATGTCATTTTGATTTTGTTTAATTTATGAATGTTTGATATAGTTACGCTCTTCATAGTTGTGTGTTGGTACTATATTCTTGATGAGTTAGTCGACTTAGATGGCACATTTTAATTTTGCATTACACAGTTTTTGTTCTTTGATGTCTGCAATAACACTCATTTTATTTTATATTAATAAAATCAGTTATTAAATATGCTGATTATTCGTGCAGCACATAGCATTGCAGTGTGAAGCATGTGATTTGTTAAGAAATGATATTTTTTGTTTTCTGTTTAGCTGTTTGATACCTTTAACATCCAGTATTGTGTTATCGTACACTAACTACAGTGTTTTTGTCATTCTAGCTAGGCGAGTACTTTGGGGCAACCGTTTGTGGAGTTGATGTGAATGGGGATGGCATGGATGATGTGCTGGTTGGATCCCCTTTGCACAGCTACAGGCAAGATGAAGGAAGAGTTTACATATACATTAGCCAAGGTTTGGTAAGATACAAATTAGCCTATTCTATCTATATTATCTCTGGGAAATTTAAGAGAAACGCATTTTATTGCAGATGAAAGGATGACTAGAAACTTTTAGCAAACTTTTCCGAACTATGTTGTGATTATGCAGTTGTACTGCTTTGACAGGTTTTGTTTTGCCTTTTGGTACTGTTGTCGAAGACCACAATCCTTGATTTTTTGAAGATTTTTTATTGTTTTTGTTAGTTGTGAAAGAGAGATAGCTAGACTGGTACTTAAATTTTGCCCCAAAATAAAAAGCCTAGTTTTTGCTATTAGACCCAGACAAATATGTGAATATTATCACTGCTGCTTTCTACATTGTTATCAATAAACATTTTATGACATTGCGTAATAAAGAAGCATTGCATACCTTGTGAACTGAGGCTATAGATTATCTTCTATAAAGAGCTTTGGAATTAGCTCAATACAATACAGATGGATATATAGGGAAGCCTAACTGAAATGAATAGTTGTGGCCTTTTCAGAGGTAGGTAGACGAAATGCCAGATAATACGGCCTACAGATTACTCATTCATAGAAAACAGTTGCATATTCACTCATTACCATAGAGTAACCTTTTTGCTGGGGCAGACCCAGGCAACCATCGTTAGAAAATAACGATACCATACTGGCACATTTCTTGACAACTGTCAAATTTGCAAATGTTTATTTTCAGAGAAGTGCATTGACTGCTTTGAATTGCATCAATTTTTAGAGTTCTTAAAAACTCTGATGAATTGACATCAAATTTGGATCTTTCGTGTAGGTTCACTTTTCAAGTCACATAAAACCTTTGTCTGGAGAAAAACAAATTAATGCCAGATTTGGCTCTGCAATATCGCCTGTTGGAGATTTGAATAAAGACAGTTTTACTGGTGAGAAATGTAATATAAAATTTTTCAGAGAAAAATTGGAACTAACTTTAGAGGTGAAGTAATGATCTTTTCAAGTACTACAGGGTTAAAATTGAAATGTTCTTCACTTTTTATGTTTTTCTAGAAAGTCTTCGTAATTGTGTGCTTGCGTAGCAAAAATGTCCGGAAGTCAGCATATAAGCTTTCTTAGTTATTCACATATCATGAATCTCTATTTCATGAGGATCATTTTGCTACCAAGTTCATCGCTCTGTGTTATTTCTAAGAGGAGATAATCCACGTTGAAGTTGGGTTGCCAGCTGCACACTGAAAAACATAATCTTGAGAAAATCACTGTTACAGTTTGCCATTGTTTTTGTCACGCTTGTACAAAAACACTTTGCAATCGTACGAACTGGTAGGTGCTATGGACATTGCAAGAGTGAATTGAAGTCAGGTTTAAATCCTGTAGATGGCTCTTCCAAAACGAAGATCTGGGCTTAGCAACAGAAAAAAAACAAGTAAAATGACAGCTTCCACGAGCTAATACTGCTGCTGCTGCTATTGCTGTTGTCGTTAAGCATTAATTATACGGGGCACTATGTGGTTAATTATATAGTAAACAAACATTTTATTTATATTTTTGTGTAATCATTTGTCAGTTATCATCAATTTACATACAAAAAACAAATACGAAAAAAGATAATAGTGTCTCGTTTTTTTTCTGATTTGCAAAACGAATTTATTTAGATGTAGTGGTTGGTGCTCCTTTTGAGAATGATGGTGCTGGAGCAATTTATGTTTATCTTGGTTCCAAAACAGGCTTGCAAACAGCATATAAACAGGTACGCTTAATCTATGAGTAGGTCTGTTCTTAGTGTTCTATGAGTAGGCCTATAATTAGTATTTTTTCTTGTACATTCAGTATTATTCATCTAATTATTGACAGCAAGTGAAATAATCTTGCATATATCACTGAAGCATTTTACATTTTACACCAGGACACATTATATGCAGTTTTTTTGAAGTAAATTTCCTCTAAAAGTGTTGGAATACTACTGACTAGTCATGCACTTTGTTTAAAACCTAATTTTCATTTATGATATGAAACACATTTTTAAAACCTAATTTTCATTTATGATATGAAACACGTTTTTAAAACTTGTAGGCCATCCATATGGTCATTTAAAACACTGGTCATTTTTAAGTTTGTTTGTGTGGAAGCACGACGTTGGTGCTGAGAATGACAGTGGAATTTGAATGTCATTTGCTTTGAATGTCGTCACTCTTGGCATGAACAGCCAATAATAATGTGCGCTGGTGATTCAGCTAGAAGGGCCCATTTATAGCAGGTGCGTAAATGTCACTAAAAACAATGAATTATTTACAAAAAACTATTGCATAAATTATATTTTGTAAGTACATGAATGCAAAAATTTCCGTGAGCGACTTTACGTAAGTTCTGTAGTCTTGTTACTCTTGTACAAGGAAATACACAAAGAACTTGCACTCGTGCTGTGGCATCTACCCTGGAAAAATTCTAGCTCTGGTGCCTTGATAACCTACTCTTTTTGCAAAATATTTTCAGTAATTGAAGGCAGAGCCACTTGTGTAATATATTAGCTGTGTTGTATGACCTAAGGTAAATAAGACGATGATGTCAGTATCTATATATAGGCTTTAAAGGTCAAGGATTTACGATAGTAATAATATGGCCAACATTTTAAAAATGGTCAAAAATGTAGCTGTCGCTAGTTTATATAAGAGGGAAAAGGATGGCTTGGCTCACATAGCAGAAGCATTTGTACCACTAAGGATCACTGTTGGAGCAGAACTGTTGACTGAACTCATGCTTGTGCTTGAACATTTTGTTGAACTTCTGTATGACAAAGCTGACACATTGATCTCAATTTGCAAAGCACGTAAAGACCTGTTCACGAAAAGGAAGGCTTTTCGGAGACAATTTCTCCAACATGTGCCACACTATCATCGCCTGACTCGGGTAGGAAGAGTTCACTCAAGTGACAATAGGACAGTAAGACCTGAAGCATCTCAACAACTTATTAAATGCTGCAGCCAGCCAGCCAGCCAAGGTTGCTGTAACAGATTAAAATTGTTCAAGGAAGACTTGCTCGCACAGTTTTGAGAAAATGCGGCGGTCAATGTGACACATTGCTTAATTTTTTAAGGTGATAATATTGTCAAAGTTATATGTATACGAGGATGATATGATCTGTAAGTTCTGACATTGAACTGTTTCTCTCTTTTTGCTGACTCCTTTGTCAGAATGAGTGATATACATACATGGTATTGCTGATATTGTTACAGTTCAGTAAGCAGTATATAGCTAACATATTATTCAAGTGCCTGCAGCCATCTTGGCAACCATCTTGAAATCCTAAATAGGCAGTGTCATGTAGACATCTTTAAGCATCAGATGTGGACTCCTTGACCTTCAAACACTACATTTATACGTCAAAGTCATCATCTTTTCTGCTGTGACAACTAAGATGTGGCCTTTATAAGCTACCTACAGAAATCTTGTTGGCCATTTTCAAAATCAATAACTGTTGCTAGTTTTTGAAAGCCGTATCTTAACTAACAGAGCATGAATTGTGAATTGCTTGACCTTTAAAAGTTAAAACCTATGTTTAGACACCAAAATCATCATCTTACCTGTTCTAACAATTAATTATAATTGATAATTGATCGGCATAATTTTGTTTTGTGTGGCAGCAATTTTGAAAACGGGGGCCACTTTTTGTAATAAAAGTAACAGAATATTGATTAGTTTTCTGGAACTTCTTTAGATTTACATTGTTTGCGCAAAAACTTTGTGGGTATTTTGTTTTTTTGTATCTTTGAACACTTTCCGATGATTTTTTGAGCTGGCAACAATTTCTTTGGGATTCAGCATAGTCAAATTGCTAAGAGTGGCCATGTTCCCACTTTTGGAAAAAAACGCCCCCAGAACTTTATAGAAGCACCTTTTTGGGATTTTTTTTAAGTCTAGTGGCAGACATTTTGAAAACAGTAGTCATTTTTGAAATGAAAATGACAGAAATTGGTTCCTCGAATCCAAATGTCCTGGAGTAGGTGATTTTGCTTTTTGCATTTTTATCCCCTTTCAACTTATTTTTTGAGCTGGCAACAGCTTCTTTGGTGTTTAGCAAAGCCAAGCTGATAAGACTGGCTATGGTGCACACTTTTTGAAAAAAATGCCTCCAGAACTTTGTAGAAACACTTTTTGGATTTTCTTCTACTCTATTAGTGGCTATTTTGAGAATGGCAACTATTTTTCAAATAAAATTGACAGAAATGGATTCCTTAGGTGCAACTAGCCTGAAGTAGATGTCATACTTGCTTCTTAATTTTAATTTTCTGTGAATTTGGGGGCCATTTCATTTTTGCATTTTCAACCTAGACTATTGCCGATGTTCTTTTTTTCATTTCACTTTCTCTTTCTAGTAGATACTAAAACAAAGCTTGTTTTCAAACAAGCTATCTTGGTGCTACATGTATTTCAAAAATGAAGAGAACACCCCTTCAACAGATAGCTATGTGCATAGTAACTGTCAGTAAAAACTGATCATGTGGACAGTGTTGACAGAATGCAGACAGAATGAATGTTATTCTTTTAAAGGACTGTGTAAACTTAATCGTGAGCTCTAGTGGAATTGAAATTAATTTGTTTTGTATATTTTTACAGCGAATATCAGGACAACGTTTCAATGCTATAATAAAGGGGTTTGGATGGTCTATATCTCGTGGAACAGATATTGATAACGTTGCTGACATTGTTGGTGCTAATAAACGAAAACTGAGGCCAAGCAAAGGTTATGTTGATTTTGCTGTTGGTGCATTTCAAAGTGATGCAGCCATACTTTTTAGGTAATAGAAAAGAAAAATTATTTTAAATTTTTTTGTGAGTCAAGTCAGAACACCTATGCCAGTCAGGGTGTTACATTTTTTTTCATTGCAGAACACGGCCAATTGTGCAGATGACAGCGTACATTGAATTTAATGCAACATGGATACCGCGAAAGGCACATTTTCTTGAAGAAACAGATTTCAATGTGACTGTTTGCTTTTCATTTTCTGACGCTAGTTTGCCTTGGAAACAACTTGGTAAGCACATTTCATGATACATTAATGGCATTTGTGCCTACTGTAACAAAGTCACATGGGACCAATGTTCTTGTCAAAATACTAAAGTCAGTTATTTAAATTCTGAATTTGTCAACTTGTTTCACTTTACGTTAATTGTGAGTGGGTAGTTTAAAGTCAATGGTAAATTTTATAAAATTTTGCACTGTTAAAAGAGTGAAATGTTTTTAAAACACTGCCTTGTTTTTGAACTGTTAATCAGTGTATTTATAAAAAACAAAAGACCAAAAACACCAAAGACTATTTTATCATCACATCATAGTGATGCTGCTTTGATACTAATATTGCAAAGTAAATCATATACTAATATATAATAAATGTATAGAATGTTTTATCGATGATAAAGATAAAAGAATATGCATGTATAAATGTATTAGACAATTCTTGACAAATAAGCCTTTTCACAGTTTCATTGTGTGCACGCGCAGTTGCTGCAGGTCAAAGGTTAAGTGTACCACAGTTACGCGTCTTAACTACAACCGTCATGAGACGTGTTGGTAGTGCAAAGGCATCTTCAGTAACTTCAGTTGTTTTACATGGGCTTTACTTAATTATGCATTAGTCCGTGCAATGTAGAATAATTTACTAACAGGATTTTGCTTGGAAAGAAGAAAAAATGAACTAGGTAAGGTTCTAGCTGTTAAAACTGCTACTATTACAACAGCATGAGCTGCGACATGTTGTCAAGTGTACACAAATGCATTGTCGGGTACGCTTAACCAATGACCTTTTGCCGATCATCATCAATCGCTGGAATTGTGAAAAGGCTTATCGCACCTAACATGTTTGAAAAAGAACATTCAGTTGGCTTTCAATGGGTGGCTGAGATTGATTTTTTAATGAAAAGAAGATGAAACACTCATATTATTGCTATTTTGCTTCTCTTACTTTTTTTAGTCATTCCTAGATGCAAAATACCCAGTTTTTGTTTCCACAAACCTTTAATTTGAAAGTGATTCTTTTAATACAAATAATTTTATTGCTAACTAGAGTCTCATGCATTAAGAAGAACATCAACAGATTATTGGTAATAGAAAATTAGTAATAGAAAAACTGTTTTTTTGACTGGTATTTATATTTGCACTTCATAACCTCTAATAAATAGTATTATCAAAAAGCCATTTGCCTCATATGGGGCAATCTGTATTAAGAAGGTTGATGACAATATTACTATTTTTTTAATTTCTAATGAAGATGAAAAGTGCAATGTTTTTTCAGATGTGAATTACAGCTTGGTAGCTGACATAGGTCAAAGTCAGTTTAAACAGTATAGGCTGGCTTTTCTGTCTAACAAAAGTTCTTCCAACTATCTTGTGAATACTGCCTTTGTGAAAAACAGTCCCGAGGAAAGCTGTATAGAACATGCAGTGTATGTGAAGGTAGGTAAATGTATTTAATCTACATAGCAAAAACTAATCTTAGTCAGAAACAAAAATGGTAAAATCTTAATTATCTTCAACCTTTATCTTTGTAATTTGCTGTTCACAATTTGCTGTAAACCTGTTTGTGTGCTTGTAGGAAAGTCTTGTGTCATCAAATTTGATCTTCATACTTTTAAATTTGTAAGATGTGTATTGTAAATTCTATTTTAGATATGCTATTGTGTGAAGTTTTTAATTGCTTGAAAAACCAATTCCAGTGACATTCTTAGTCTTGCTATCATTTTCTTGTTGTTCTTCTTGTTTTCACCTCTGGTTATTAATTTTTCTTGTATGTTTAAAGCTGGTTGAAAGCTTTAAGCCTATTTGAGACCCAGCAAACACTTGTGTTTTCAGAGTGAAAATTGAGGAACGACTAGTCTAAATCATGTATGTCGGCTATACTATACAGTGACCCTGCTTGCTTAGCATTGGAATTTTTGTGTGTGTTTTGTTTAAAGAAATCACCCAGGCTCAATAATAGCTGTTCACTTAAGAACAGTTATGTCTCATCTTTTTTGCCAATAGCTGTTACTGTGTAAACTTTGTGTGCTAATACTAATATTGTTTACATGTTGGTCTCTACCAAAATTTTGATCCAATTTAAGCAAGTGACTAGTGTCTCTTTAATTACATTAATAGCTTGTGCAATTTTATTCATCTTCCCACAATCTTGTCTGTTGAACCGTTGGTAGCACAGGAGTATCATCTTCAAATTAAATAAAAGAAGTTTTTTAGAAAGACCTGTGCAGTTTCAATTTAGTCAGAGAGTTTGGTATTGTATTATGTCTAGTGTTCCATGTTTCATTTACTATATCGTCATGAGATAATGTTCACCTCATTCATTGTTTGTTGCAGGGCGCATCAAAAGATTGGTTGACTCCAGTAATATTTAGCTTAACGTATGATTTGGTCAGCACTATGAGACCACCTTGCTCTAATGCTTGTCCAATGCTAAACCATTTTGTTTCCAATACTGTAAGAAAGCAAGTATGTAATAGCATTGTAGTGATATCCTATTATGCTATTTATAGAAATTTATCTTTATTACTATTCTGTGTACCAATGTACTTAGGTCTGACTCAGTTATCTACATACTAAATTATTAATTTGGTAAAATTTCGTTAAAATATTTTTTATTTAAAACAGTAAATTGTGACTTGTTAAATTAATTAAAAATGATCCAGTGAATTTTTTATTGTACTTGCTTATCTCTTTTGTAAGAATCTGCAATGTTAAAATATGAGATGGTTTGTATCTTAGATCTTCAAATACATAGCTTAAGTACCACAGCTCGGCTTACTTTTGCTGCTCGCTTTACTCACATACTCATTCAGTCTCTCTTTCATCTTTCTCCCTCCCTTTCCTCTTGCCCCTTGTTTGCTTGGCTTGATATCTGCATCATTGTTCATCTTTTTTTCACTCCCCCTTCTCTCTCTCCTCTCTCTCTCTCTCTCTCTCTCTCTCTCTCTCTCTCTCTCATTCTCTCTCTCATTCTCTCTCTCTCTCATTCTCTCTCTCTCTCTCTCTCTCTCTCTCTCTCTCTCTCTCTCTCTCTCTCTCTCTCTCTCTCTCTCTCTCTCTCTCTCTCTCTCTCTCTCTCTCTCTCTCTCTCTCTCTCTCTCTCATCAATCTCTTTTCTCTTCCTTTCCTTTTTATTTCTCTCTTTTTCTCTCTGGCTGTTTATGAAGAGCAATCAAATAAAGAACAAGCTCAACTCGATGATAATGTGACTGTCTTTGGCAAGTTGGATAAGTTTTTCGATGTGTGTGAGTAAATTGCCCATTTATTGCACAATAGGCAACATTTTATTAATACCATTTTATTAAGCCATTTTTTGTCACATGACGTTGTTTTGATGAATTGCAGTATTTGTTATGAAGTTGGTGTATAATAATATAGATTTTTGCCATCACTTTTGGAACTTTAAATGTGTCTATGATTTGCAGATATTATTTGCTCGTCAGTGTGGTGAAGATGAGATCTGTACCACAGATCTGATACTATCTGGTGGCATTATTCTGAAAAAGTAAATTTTACTCAATGCATTTTAATACTTGTTTACTGTCTGTTGAAGTGTTCTGTGCATTATAAATTTTCAAACTATGCATTATCCCTTATGATGCTAATGAAATATTACTCATGTACTATGAAGGATTTTAAAAGGCTAAACCAGCGTTAACACTGTTGCATTGCTACTAACATTTAAATGTTTATAGACAAATTCAAATCATCTGTTTTAGTTTCTGTTAGTTAATAAAACGGCACTTGGCTACTTCAGCAAATGGTGAAACCATCGTTGTAATCCTTTCCTATGTCGTAGCATAACTCAAAACACAAGATACATTGGCATTTGACAGAAAAAGAAACCTTTGTTTCTATGCTTATTTTATTATGCAGTCTTAGTAATATATTTTTAGACAGTGTAGTGTTTATTTTTAGGCAAGCATTCTAATGACTGTCAGACAGTTGTAAATTTGCTCTTAAGACAACCGAGTTATATATATTTCTGTCTGATGTATTTGGCATAATTTTTTTAGACAGCCGAGCTATATACTTTTACTAGTTAAAATTTTCTCTAGCACTGTGGCATAATTTCCTTTTTATTACAGTACTTGATTGACGTATTTTCTGTATTTGGCAATACATACTAAATACAAGGAACTTCCTTATAATGTTCATACATACATTGTAAGTCTTGTGTTCACTGACCAACTGAACAGCTTAGAATATAGTGTTCAAGAATTACATATTATTTTTCACTTTCCTACTTCAATTCCAGAGAAAAATTTATATCTGGAAGAGACAACATGTTCTTCATTGCAGTCATGTTGGAAAACATCGGTGAAGATTCTTACAACACAGAAGTTGTGCTCTACGTGCCTGCCTTCCTGGAATTCAGGAATGTTATTACCAAATATTCGCCATCTGTAAGTTCATCTTTAGCACGGCATTTTTGACAGTGAACTTAAAGACACGCAACTGGCTGTTTAGTAAACACCATACATTTTGTGCTAAATCCATCTTATAAGGCACTCTTTGTAATGCGGTGTTTTTAAATTACTGAAGTGTCTGCTAAATTTTATTTTATTAGGAGGAAGCAGTAATGTGCAGCAGCATTGTAAAAGGAGCAATGCGTGATGACGATGATGTAGCCACAGGTAAAGCATATGAAGGCACAGAGAAAAAATTTGGTGATATGATGCTTGATATATCTGAAGATTTGGAAAGCAAAAATTTTACAGATATTATGATTGTATGCCAAGCGGGTAATCCACTGTACAATGGAACATACGTATGTTAAATATTTCAATCACCTCATTGCTTTATTATTCTGTGTTACCATAATAGACCATAATAGACTTAATATTACAAATTTTTACACTGGTGTGTACATTAATCAACTTAATGTTCGCAAACTTACGTGTGTTCACAAGTTTTAATTGGTTAGTGTTGTTGGTTATATAAATACAGCATGTAAGTGTGTAACATCACCAGCATGAGAAAAATATATTAATCCATTTTTTGTTCATTGATTTATTAGAAAAATGCCATTTTATGGTGTTTATTTTAAGAAACAGAATGGTGGATAAAATACTATATTGCAGGTAAACTTCACTGTGGAAGTCACGGCTGCCAATGCATTAAGTGAAATTACGACAAGCAAAATTAACATAGAAATTACACCCTTGTCAGCTAGCAAAGAATCACCTGCAACATTGGATGATAATACTGTTAAACTAGAACTTAAGAATGATTATGTATCTGACATAGTAGTGTTTGGGTAAGGTGCTTTGCAGGCCTTTTAATTGTAATAATGACATTTTCGTGTGTGCGAATTTCAATATGTAAAGAATTAAATAAAGTTAGCAGGTCTAATAAAAGCAAATTTTAACAGTTTTTAATCTCAGTATTTGTGTATTGAAACATAAGGGAATTCATGATGTGCAATTTATTGTATCTACTATATAGCACAAGTTCCTGAACTTAGCTTACGACATTTTGAAAGTTTCGGTTAGTATTAACCTAAATGTACGCTGTAACACTTTCACAGAGTGTCAAACCCAGAGCAGATTGCAGTGTTTAGTGAGGATTCTACCACAAAAAGCGATGGTGGACAAGCTTCAACTGTAAAGCAAAGCATAGATGTGAGTGAATATACATACTAGTAGTTGCATTAATTATAAAATAGTATGCAAGTCTAGTTAGTAAAGATTTTGTAATATAAAAAATTAAGCAGAGTTCATTTTAGGCTAGACAAAGTCATGTGATTTATTAGTAGCCATTTTTCTAAACAGGAATTAGCAATAAAAATCAAGAATGCCATTTGTGTAATGTTACAACACTCTTAGATTTAAATAACTATGGCCAGAAATGTATTTTAGCAACAGTAAAAATGTTAAAAGTAATAAGCCATTTTTTATAATTGACAAAACAGTACAAAATCCTGATAATCATTTAAGTTTTTTGTCCTGCTTTTTTAGATTCACAATGATGGTCCAAGCAACATACTTGCAAGTCAACTTGATATCTTAATTCCAATATATAATTTGGACATCAGAAAACAAGTTGTGATTATAAGAGATTTGCAGGTGAGTGTTTTACAAACATTGTTCTGTCCATATTATCAGCTCTTTTTAGCGATACGCTGTCATTAATTAAAAACATTCTCTATGATTTGATTTACTGAATGATGTTTATTTTGCTTTGCATAGTAATTTCTCATCTAAACAAAGTTTCTTTGAACGGTATAGTATAGAGTTAATGCTAGATATAGGGACAAGTGTCCAGCCACTTGTTTTGCATTATCTTTCGAAGAGCAAACAACTTCGCATTTGATACATGGGTAGTATGGTAATTGCTGTATTCATTTTACTATATTTCACAAAAAAGTTGTTTTTATTTCATGCGTTACATTTTCTTAGCTCACTTTTTTAAGTGTACGCTTTGCCAGGCTATCAAGTTTGTGATAGTGTGCTTACAAGAGTAACATGTGAAACATTTTAAAAACTAGTAAGTATGAATATCACAAGAAAAACTTGCTTATAAAAGAATGTTTCCACTTTCCACATAGTTATATGACTGAACTCTAACAAAATATGGCACTAGATACAACAGTGTTTTGCATCCGAACAAAAGTCATGACTTTTTCCTTCTTTCTAGTTTTGCCAATAATAATTTTTATTCAAATTATGCACTTGCTTGCATTTCTTTAGATGAGGGACCATAATTTCATGCCACTCAAAACTGACTGCAGTGGATTGAGGTTAAACCACACAGTTACGGAAACTGAACAGCAAGAGATGAAAGAAGTTCATTCTAGAGCTCATCTGTACAGGTCAAACAACATATCAAATGAAATCATAATTGTGAGTTAATATGATTAAGTATAGTAAAGCAAGTGTATGTGCTGGTTAGCATACATTAGACAAAATTATGAGAAAAAATATTTTAATCTGACAAATTTCATGCATTTATTCAAATACTTTCACTAGTATAAACTATAATTATGGTAACTTTTTAAATAATTTTCTTTTAATTCAAGAATTTGGATTTACACTGTATGTATCAAACATTAAACACATGAAAGAAATCATAGATTTTTTACTTCAAGTATATAATGCTTGCATATGACTCTTTTGAATGCTTCATAAACTTCCAACTACTATAACTTTAAACTACTCTGTACATTTTTTATTAACTTCTACTGACTTTTCTCGTATTCCATTATCTTTACTTTGGTGCATTAATTCACCAAGGGCTTCACATGGCTTCACTGCTTAAAGGCTATGCTTTTTCACTGTTCCCACTTGTCTGCTGATGGTTTTCCATTGACCGCATTTGATGTCTAGCATATACTGAAATGTGAGATGCTGTTAAAACTTGCTGGTAGCAATTGTCACGTGTGCAAAGAAAAGCATGTTTGTTAACAAGCTTACATTAACTGGAAGCATTTAAAATATGATTTGATAATGATGATATTTGTAGGTGTTTTATTCAAAAAGCTTGTATCTTATTCATTTTTTTGAAGCATTGTAGGAACACGATTTGCAATAGGATCACGTGCAACATGAGCAAATTAGAAAGTGGAGAAAGCAATTTCATAGAGATTACTCTTTCACTGCTAGGTCAAAATATCTCAGCTTTACAGGTTTGCATATTAAAAGCTTTTTCTGATGAGAAAAATTAATGTACAATGTTGTTCAATAAGTTAATTCCATTTAATGAAAATAATCTTACTTATAATACATGATCTAGACATATTTAGTAATGAGAGAGAGAGAGAGAGAGAGAGAGAGAGAGAGAGAGAGAGAGAGAGAGGAGAGAGAGAGAGAGAGAGAGAGAGATTTGATTTGATTTAAGTCTTTATTTCGAACCAGGTTCATAGAACACATAACATACAATAATTACAAGACATACAATAATTATAACACCTCCTCTCAACACATGCAAATTAAAACATAAACTAGCAAAGGCCCCGCAAAAGATTTTGCGTATAAATACACGTGTAATCAATAATACGCAAACGTCCTACCAAGTCCTCATTTATAACACACAGCCCGTAACATCCTGCCTACTTACCTAACGCAAAGCCAGCAGCGTTTACTCCTGCCTACTGTATGTTGCAAAGCAGCTTTTTGCTGAATTAAAGTTATAGACACAATGGATGACGTCAGCACAATGGAATGCGGTCTGCAGTTTTCTAAGGCGAAAATTGTCGAAATTTGCGGAAAATAGAACACGAATTAACTCGTCGATACTCCTCTCGGTGGACATGCCGTAACATATAGCCCAATTATCGTGTAGCCCTGTCCTTCCTCTTTGTAAAGAGCTATATATCTCCTTCCGAGAGTCCCACCGGGCGCCACTAGCACGTTTTTTCTGCAGGCCATTTGGTCAAAATTTCGAAAAAATCGCGAGTTGGGTCCGGGAAAACGCCCATTGCGGGGCGCCCTGGCCCTCCGAAAAATTCGAAAAATAAACCATCAATGGCACGACACTAGATCGAGACCTTTCGTTATATGTATAGATCGCCGCAAATGGTGCCCTCGTCCGGGCTGTAGCCTCGCATCTTATATATATATATAAATATACCAAGAATATTAATATAAGAGACTAGCAAAGGCTCCGCAAAAGATTTTGCGTATAAATACACGTGTAATTAATAATACGCGAACATCCTACCTAGTCCTCATTTATAACACAAAGCCCGTAAAGCCCGTAACATCCTGCCTACTTACCTAACGCAAAGCCTGTAGCCCGTAACATCATGCCTACTGTATGTCTGTTTATCTAACGCAGAGCAGCTTTTTGCTGAATTAAAGTTATAGAGTACAATGGATGACGTCAGCACAATGGAATGCGTTAGGACAGTTTTCTAAGCGAAAATTGCCGAAAATAGAACATCTAATTAACTCGCCGGTACTCCTCTCGGTGGACCTGTCCTAAAATATAGCTCATATCATCATGTAGCCCTGTCCTTCCTCTTTCTGATGAGCTATATATCTCCTTCCTAGAGTCCCACCGGGCGACGCTAGAACGTTTTTTCCGCAGGCTGTTTGGTCAAAATTTCGAAAAAATCGCGAGTTGGGTCCGGGAAAACGCCCATTGCGGGGCGCCCTGGCCCTCTCGGGAATTCTAAATATGCCTACTACACCCACCGCTGAACGGGCTATCTATCCATACCCAGTACCCCCCTCGGCCCGTTCCCGTTCTCTACATCTCAGCCGTATAACTTTTGCAAAAAACGGCCGAAAAAGGGCCATTTTTGGAGGTTTTTTGCCTCCCGTTCCTCCCGGTGGGCCCAATTCGAAAAATAAACCATCAATGGCACGACACTAGATCGAGACCTTTCTTTTGATATATAGATCGCCGCAAATGGTGCCCTCGTCCGGGCTGTAGCCTCGAATCTTATATATATATAAATATACCAAGAATATTAATATAAGAGACTAGCAAAGGCCCCGCATATATATATATATTGTTGCGGAGCCCTCCCCTGGGGGCTGCCAGGGGGTCGAGGGACGCGAAGACGGCTGAGCAGTCAGCTTTCGTTGGCGCGCTTTGCATTCCACTAGGACAGAGTGCAGAGAAAGAAATACAAAAGATAAATAATCAGGTTCAAACTACGCCGTACCTACCCCAAACGACAATCCTGTTAAGCACTGAAAAGAGCAGCACACATGGTGGACGTGAGCACGACAGAGACGTAGTAACCTACGTGCTCACCGCTTTTATAGCAAGTGACCTTGCGCATGCGCAAAGTCAACCTTGACCAAGCGTGGCCGCAACACTACCCCCTTCTTAGCCTCCATTTGTCCTCAAATGGACTATCCTCTCGCTCAAAGGGGCTAGCAGAATGACGAATTAGTCCACCATGCATCTAACTCCCTTCATTACCTAAGGAAACAAAAATTGGTACAGGCATTTCTTTATTTCACACCTAATCATTACATAACTTCTGAATGTTCAACAGTAATCTTCATTACACAAGTCATCTGTAATACTAGATACAACCAAACTGATAATTACAATTCGTTTATAAAGCATAACGTACGTAAGAATAAGTCACATTTGTTCGTAAATCAGATAACAACCGAATTAATAGCTGTTACAAGTATGAGAAAAAAGGTTACCAACTAATGTTTACTGCTCCTTTAATGTAGCAAATAGAAAGTTAAATAGACGTAAATGAGTTTGCACCAAGTCAAACAAAAACTAACTAATTATGCAAAGAAAATGAATAAATGAAATTATCCATTGGTCCTTCCAACAATCTAGTAATCAGACGAAAGCGGACCAATCTGGCTAAGATACCCAATAACGACGGCGACAGGGCAAAGTAGGTACGGCTATGGCTACAAGAAATCAACAACGGGCAAATTAAAACGAGGTATTACTCAATGTTTCCACTGCACTGCTTCAAGGTCAAGATCCTGAAACAAACTGCAGTTAAACTCTTGCAGAAGCAAAATTAAACAAATAAACGTTAAACACAACGCCAAAAAATTTATAAAGTTTCTCCATAAGAACATGTACTTAAGAACGTCGATTCTACAGAAATGACGATTTCACTCAATGCAGTCAGATTTGCGCTGTATTCAGCACAGAAACAAGAATGTTTGAGAAACATCAATTGCCGAGATTACGTTTTAAAAGACAAGCAAACTCTTTTCAACATAAACAGGATTTCTTTTTCCTTTTTTAACCAACCATTAAAATAACAGTAATTTCTTTCATACAAATTTCTTGTTAAATGGCAACAGAACAATTCACTAGGGAACAAAATAGCATAGCATTAACAATAATTACAAAAAACGAATAACAGCCCAGTCTCACGATCAACCACTGAAAGTCGTCAAGAGTGAGATTTGACTTTACCTTTAATCAACGAATACTTTACCAACGGGCTTCGATCTCTGTCAGTCACGTCCACCGAGGGTGCGATGGGCTAGGTGCTGCTGGGAAGCTAAAATGAGGCCGATTCAAACAAACAATTGATTAGCGAAAACAATTCAAGTTTCAAAGATAATCAAACTAAGTACATTAACACCGTTGCATGTTCCAGTGTCATAAAACACAAATAAGACAGTTTACAGTCATGTAGCTTACTAGACACTTCCATTCTTCTAAATTTTAGCAACTAATAACTTCGGCATCATCTTTTCCAGCTGAATAGTAGTTTGTTGGCAATTCCCAAAATCCTGTGACGTAAAGACGTGAGAATAATTAGCATAGAGTGTAAGCGTTTTGTTGCGTACCAAACTTTAATCGTTGTAAGTTTTTAGGTAAAACATGCTGCGTGGAGGTGGTGCTCGCTCCAACAAAGTGCTTGTAGCATCGCTTACGTCGTTGCTTGGTGAACCAGAAAACAATTTCTGACAGGGACAGTTTGTCAAAATACATGGTTCTAGTGGTACATCAGTTTCACGGAGTAGACGAGCAAATCGAGCATCTCGAGTCCGTGTCCCAATAGCTGTTGGATCATAAAAGATGTAGTTTCCAAGATTGGTGGGAGGGAGACGATTTCTACGAGGGTAGGATCTAACGTTAGAAGAAGGCTCTGGGTCATCAGCAGTTGCTGCCGCTCCGTACAAGGTAGTGGGAGTGAGGCAAGGTGGGGTACAAATAGAATCGCCCTGGTCCGGGATAAGAGGGGGAGAGGATGTAACGTGGGCTAATGAGGGGTCATTTTCGTCTTCACTTTGCGTATCGAATTCCATAAGTTCGTAAAGAATAGTGGTTTCTCCACTATCTACTCCGCTCTGTGTATTTTTATGGCTTCTCTGAGAAGACTTCGTCGCAGAGCTAGTCTCACTTTCTGAGACTTCAGTCTCTGTGTCATTACTCGACAACAGACTTAATGGACCAGGCGAAGCTGGTTTTCTAGGAGTAGAAGTTCTTGGGTGGACGGGTGATAAAGGAGGTGGAGACGGAGCTTCCATGCGGTCGCTGGGGAAATAATCACTAGTAGGGCTTTGCTGGGGCGACAGGGCAGGCGCAGAAGGGCTGTCACTACCAGGCACAAAGGCAGGTGAACGCGATGCAGTTTCTACTTCCGATTCTGAGATGCTGCTTCTATGCGGAGAGTATGGGGGTGGTGGTAATCCAAAAGAAACTGGAGCTTCAACTAAAGAACTCTCATTGCTGTCCCCGGAAAGCTCGTAATTAATAGTTGCTTGGCTATCTACTTGCGTGCAAGTACTCTGAACTTCTGGAGTACCCCAAGAAAAACCTTGCGCAGGTGTATACCGCCATAATCTGTCTGCGTGAACGACTTTGCAGCGTTTTGCTCCTGGAAGGCGTATGCGAAAAACTACTTCTGACAATTGCTTAACGATTTCGTATGGTCCTTGCCAATCTAATTGCAACTTTGGCGACCGTCCAATTTTGCGCTGTGGATTGAAAAACCACACTAAGTCACCAGGTTTAAAACGTGGGGTCTTGGCTTTGACGTCATAACGTCTGCGCATTGTTTCGCCAGAAAATCGTAAGTTGTTACGAATGAAATGATGAACATCATACAAGTTGTTTTCAAGTTGTTTGACATGCTCTACTATGTTGCAAGAAGGGGTGTCCGAGGGAGGACGACCTGTAAGCAAGTCCAAAGGAAGACGAAGCTCACGGCCTAGCATTGCTTTTGCAGGAGTGAAACCTGTCGACTCATGCTCTGCCGACCTGTACGCAAAAACAAACAGAGGTAATTTAACGTCCCAGTCACGCTGGTGGTTGCTGCAAAACTGCGCTAATTGCCGAGAAATGACGCGTACATACCGTTCTGCGAGACCATCACTTTTTGGATTTAAAGGGGTAGTTCGCGTTTTCACTATGTCCAGTAACTCACAGCATTGCTGGAAAATACGCGACTCAAAATTGCGACCTTGATCACTATGTATCTCCCCTGGAAGACCAAACCTACAGAAAAACTCGTTCACTAGGACTGAGGCAACAGTTTCGGCCTCTTGGTTCGGTATAGCAAAAACCTCAGGCCACTTTGTGAAGTAGTCAATTGCAATTAGAATGTACTTGTTGCCTAAGTCTGAACGTACAAAAGGACCTGCAATGTCAATTGCAATTCGCTCCATTGGAGCGCCCACGCGATACATTTGCAGAGGTGCTCTTGGCTTTCTTTGTGGTCCTTTTTTACCACAACATTCGTGGCAAGAACGGATCCACAACTTAACATCTTTTCGCATCCCTGGCCAAAAATAACGTTCACGAAGTTTTGCAAAGGTCTTATTTTGGCCAAAATGACCAGCAGATGCGTCACTGTGAAAACCAGTCAGTAGGCTTTCCCGAAAATTGTGGGGAACAATCCACTGATAACGTACAATGTTTCCCTGAGGAGACTCCCAGCGGCGCTGAACAATGCCATTTTCAACACGCAAGGCTCCCCATTGTTGCCAGAGCGCCTTGGTTTCTGGACTCAATGCAGAAATTTGTTCCCAAGGTGGCTGTTGCTCAGTAGTTTGCAAAAAGCCAAGAATAGGGGCTATGTCCCTATCTTCAGCTTGTTCGTGAGCAAAATCTAAGTTTATATCGCGAAGCGTAGTTCCTGCTCTCGCGATTTTTGCGCGTTTGGAATCCACAAAGGTTTCCGCGCTTGCTAAACAATGTTCGTGTAGCTCTTTTGGGTTTAGTACGAATTCATTTTCCGATTCAGTGGATTCTGTACATTTACTTGAACAAAATTTACATTCAGCCTCACAAGGCCTGCGAGAGAGAGCATCTGCATTGTTGTGGTTTTTGCCAGACCTGTGCTCTATGGAATAATCATACTGGTCCAGCTTTCCCAACCAGCGGGCAAGCTGACCTTCTGGCTTCTTCAAAGATCGAAGCCAGCGCAAGGCAGCATGATCAGTCCGTATTAAAAACTGGCGCCCGTACAGGTAGTGATGGAAGTGATTCACTGCCTTTATTACTGCTAACAGTTCGCGCCGTGTAGCACAGTAATTTTGCTCTGCTGGCGAAAGAACCTGGCTATAATACGCAATTACATGCTCCTCCTCTCCTTGTAATTGTGACAAGACAGCTCCGACAGCGACACTGCTGGCGTCAGTGTCCAGAATGAATTGTTTATCAAACTGGGGGTATGCCAGAATTGGTGCGCTTGTCAACAAGTTTTTTAGACGCTCAAATGAACGCTGCTGGCTAGTTTGCCAAACAAAAGATTGATTTTTCCGCGTAAGTTGATAAAGAGGACTAGCAACATTAGCAAAATTTTGAATAAAGCGTCGGTAATAAGTACAAAGACCTAAAAAACTGCGAAGCTCGGAAATGTTAGTGGGCCGAGGCCACTTTGCAACGGCTTCCGTCTTAGCCGGATCGGTTTGAACTCCCGACACTGCTGACTATATGGCCTAAGTACAGCACTTGTTTTTGCACAAGCGTGCACTTTTTTGCATTGAGTTTAAGGCCAGCTAACCGAAATCGCTCAAAAACTTCTTGAAGTCGTAATAAATGTTCATCAAACGTACGACCATAAACAATGATGTCGTCTAGATAAATTAAAACCGTACGCCAATGAAGTCCTGCCAGGACCTGTTCCATTAAGTGTTCAAAGGTCGCTGGCGCGTTTGATAAGCCAAAGGGCATTGATTTAAATTGCCAAAGGCCTTGGTGCGTAATGAACGCGGTTTTCTCTTTATCGTCTGGTGCCATTTCCACTTGGTGATATCCGGATTTTAAATCCAGAGTGGAAAACCACTCAGCACCGGACAACGCGTCTATTGAATCGTCAATACGCGGTAATGGATAATTATCCTTTACAGTTATGGTGTTGAGGGACCTATAATCCACACAACAGCGTGTACCACCATCTTTTTTACGTACCAGTACGACCGCAGATGACCAGGGGCTATATGATGGTTCTATCACCCCTTGCGCACGCATCTCATCCATCGCCTGATCAAGTTGCTCACGCTGGGCTTGGCCTAGTCGCATAGGCTGTGCCTTGATAGGTGGATGGGTGCCCGTATTAATGCGGTGCTGTACGATGTTAGTATGTCCGAGGTCATAAGGCCCAGACGCGAACAAATCATTATTTTTCTGCAGGAAGTTTTGCAGCTTTTTAAACTGAGTTTTTGACAAGTTTTCTTTGCTACGGTTTAATAAATCTCGAACTGGTTCAGGCAGTGAACTTTCAGAAACTTCAGGTTTAGTACGAAACCCGTTTCTAGATTTTAAAGAAGCAAGTTTCAAAGGCTGTTCAATGCTGTTAACAAATTCCCATTGACCAACTGTTTCATTTTCAAAAAGCGTTATTGGTTTGTTTGAAACATTTGCTACCACAGTTTTAACAGTAGGGGCACCTGGCGAAGTGGTCACACGACCTGTAAATAAGCCATCTGCACGGTATGGCTGGTTTCCACGACTAACCATGCCTAAACAGTGTGGCAATGGTACCACAGGTCTACCCTCTACAATAGCTTCGGAAAAAGCAGGAATTTTAACACGACGCATGTTCGCAATTTCAGTACAACCGCCTGGCAATAGCGAAAGTTTAACAATGCGACCATCTGCAAACGTAAGGCATTTTTGGCCTACATCAACAACTGCCTGGTGTTTATTTAGCCAATCAAGGCCCAAAATGCAGTCTTCACCAACAAGACTATCAGTCAGCCAAACATCAGTTGTGCCTGACCACTGCACTGAATTTGCACCAAGTTTAAGCGAAATTTTAACAGGACCATGTAAATCGAGAAATGTTCCCGTTACACCAACGGCTTTTTGCTTAAAAAGAGGCTTTTGCCTATTAGTAACAAGCTCTGACTGCACTGTGGTATGTGTGGCTCCAGTGTCAACCAGTATTCGGCAGACCCTGCCATTTATGGATCCGGCCACATACAAGCCATCGGAAAAATTAATGGGACTGTTTGCATAGCGCAGTTCTGGTTTAACTTGACGCTTAGAGGCGGTTTTATTCCGGCGGGTGAATGGTTGCCTCGGTCTCCTTCCACCCGCTATTGAAAACGTGGCGGATGGTGAGGACGAGCAGTACTGCGACGCGATTGGTTCAAATTAGTACTAGAGCTATTCTGCATATTTGGACTCTGGTGAGACCATTTTCTGTCTGGACCCGCGAAATTTGATGTTACAGGTTTCCGACTCGATTGCCCAGGCTGGGCCTGCGCTGAAACTGCAGGAGACGGACATTGCTTTGCAAAATGTCCATGTCCTCCGCAATTATAGCATACGAATTTGCCATTTCTAAAAGAAATTGAACGTGAATCAGATACAGGTTGTTGAGCTCTAAGCATAGGTTTATGCGGCTTGGCAGCTTCAGAAAGTTCTGCTGTACGTTTAGCAGTAAGGCGAATGGATTCAATTGAAAGCGCTGATGCTAAAGCATCTGATAAATTGGTGGGTGAACTTTGTTGCACGTGTATTGCTAGTTCAGGGTCTCCCAAACCATCTATGAATTTTAAAGTAAGTTGGTGTTCAGCAGAATTTAAATCCACAGCAGGATACGCGCGATGATACAACACGCGCAATTGTTCCGCATACTGACGTAAATCTTCATTGATTTGACGCACGCGGCTGTTATAATGCGCTCTGTACACGCTTTCCCTGTTTTGGCATCCAAATCTACGACTTAAAGCGTTTGAAAGAACTGAATAATCCGAGCGCTGCTCAGGTGGTAACGTTTCCAAAACACCAACTGCTTTGCCTTTTAATTTTAACGCTAAATGCAACCCGGCTTCTCTGTTATTCCATAAGTTTATCTGCTTAAGTAGTTCAAACTGAGCTCGATAGCTTTCCCAGGTTACTGTTTCACCATCATAAGGCAGCAGTCCTTTAAACTCTTTATTAGCAACCCCACTCGAGCAAGAATTACTATAAACTGTTTGCAAAGGTAAAAACGAATTAGTTTGTTCCATTACTGTGCCACTGGACAAGTGAGAATCGAACCTAGATGTGGAAATATCAGGGTCATTTCGCGAAAGGTCATTGTCGCTCTGAGCTTGAAAGCGAACGCGCGTAACCGGTTCAGTAGGGTTTTTTGGCACTGTAGCCGGTTCTGCATTTTGACGCTGGGAATGCGCATAATCTGTAGTAATGAATGAACCATTACGTTCAGGATCATTACCGTTGCAGGTGAGAACCGTAGCCGGTTCCCTAACCAGTGTAAGGCCAGGTTCAGGCCCCACTGGGCCGCGACGCTCCGAAAAATTAGGTGCGATCTGAGAAAAAGCCTGTGTAAGTGTTGCGACTACATTTGACAGGTCTTCTAAACGGGCTTCATTCCGCATTTGATTTTGAGCTATAACATTACTAAGCTCAGAAAATTGTGAAAACTGATTATTTATGCGCGTAGACAAGTTTTGCATTTCTTGCGAAATAAAATTTAGGTTGCTCAGGTCTGTAGAACGAGATAGGCCTGAGTCTTGAAAGCTAGCGTGACCTACAGACACCGGACGTGGAACAGACGAAGGTAAATAGGCCACTTGGCTAGGCTGGCTAGCTAGGTTTGCCAAATTAACAGAAGAAGCAGAACACGAATCTAAGGAATCAGCCCAAGAAGCAGTTTCTAGACATGCACTTAGACTTGTCCTTTCGACCGACTGTGAATTCTTATCCCCAACTTCGACACCAGTGTTGCGGAGCCCTCCCCTGGGGGCTGCCAGGGGGTCGAGGGCCGCGAAGACGGCTGAGCAGTCAGCTTTCGTTGGCGCGCTTTGCATTCCACTAGGACGGAGTGCAGAGAAAGAAATACAAAAGATAAATAATCAGGTTCAAACTACGCCGTACCTACCCCAAACGACAATCCTGTTAAGCACTGAAAAGAGCAGCACACATGGTGGACGTGAGCACGACAGAGACGTAGTAACCTACGTGCTCACCGCTTTTATAGCAAGTGACCTTGCGCATGCGCAAAGTCAACCTTGACCAAGCGTGGCCGCAACAATATATATATCATGCGTCCAGCCTGAATCGTCACTTATAATTTCTACCTAACACTTTCCTCCACTGGTCTCTTATGTCTGAAGTGTAAAATGCGTCACTGTTATTCAACGCCTTTATAAGTAGATTTGGGTTTTGCATTACTCTACTGTATAGACTGTATGCAGTTTTCCTATGTATTACATCAAAGTATAAAACGTCGTGGTCTACTGAAATGGTCCTAGAACTATAATCATATGGGTAGTTGAAAAGTTTTCGTTTTGAAATATTGTGAGCTACTTTAAGTTTGCTGAGACTGTAGTTATAAAAATGTCGCCAGGTGGCCATACCGTAGAAAGAATTACAATAAGAGTTGAACAGATGAGTTTTGACATTAGGTGAACAATGATGAAATTTTCTAAGAATACGGTTCACTCTAGCACAAAACAGACTTCGTTGTCTGATAACATCCATGTCATCTTTGTTATCACTGGTGATAATATGGCCAAGATACTTTTCTGTTTCACACGGTATAATTATTTTGCCGGCTACCTCAAGTGAACGGAAATTGAACACACACATACTGGGGGGTGTAATTGTTATGAGTTTAGTCTTGTCGACGTTTATTACTATGTCATGACTATTTGTGTATTCAACATACATATCAACTAAAGTTTGTAATGCAGTGGTAGTGGATGCTAGTAAACATCCATCATCAGCAAACATAAGGTTATTTATATGAGTACCACCTATCTGACAACCTAGACCGGTAGATGTGAGGTCAGAACTCAAGTCTCTGAAATATAAATTAAATAGTATGGGTGACATTTTTGCACCCTGCCGAACACCATTTGCGACATTAAATGTGCTAGAGCAAAAATTTCCCCACCTCACAAACATGGTTTGTCGAGAGTAGTAAAAGGCTAATAATCTTATAATAATGTTAGGCATATCAGTATCGACCAGTTTTAGAAACATTTTGTAGTAATTTACCCGGTCAAAAGCTTTAGATGCATCTAAGAACAATATGTGTACTGGACTCTGGCGTTGAATGTAATAGTCAATAACTTCTTTCATGGTATACAAACACATTTCGGTACCCAGTTCATCCACGTAACCAAACTGATTTGGTGTTGATTGGATTGAGTTACCGTATCTGCTTAAAGACAAAATTTCTAATAATTTGCTCAACACTGTGGATAGTGCTATTGGCCTATAATTATTTTTGGCTGTAATTTCCTTATTTTTGTCTTTCACAATCGGTACAGTGACAGACAGCATTAGAGAATCAGGCAAAAAACAATGTATGACACAAGCGCTAAATAAAAGTGATAATACTATTGGCAGCATATGTGAAGCATACCTAAAATGCTCCGATTTAATTGCATCATTTCCAGCCGATTTGTGCAGAGATAGTTTTGAAATAGCCTCTTGCACTTCTCTCACAGTGAAAGAACTCACAATACCCATATTACTACCTAACTTCAAGTCTAATTTTGCCGCAAGGTCACCGTTATTTGCAGAATTTAAAATCTTTTTGTAGTGCTTCCCCCACATATCACATATAGCCTTATCGCCTGAAATTTCGTCTATTTTAGGGGGTAGAGGAATTCTTGAATTAATTTCCCTTTTTATCATGGCCCAAAATTCATAAGAATTACAGTTCATAAACTTATGAGCAATTTTATCTGCGACAATTGTTTTCTCTTGGATCTTGCATTCTCTTAATGCAAGCTTAAAACGTGAACGTAAAAGAGAGAGAGAGAGAGAGAGAGAGAGAGAGAGAGAGAGAGAGAGAGAGAGAGAGAGAGAGAGAGAGAGAGAGAGAGAGGAGGTTTGCTTGTTAGTATAGTAAGCAGGCTGGGCCACTGAGTATTGGTCATGGGCACAGTACTGACCTACAAAACATGTATTTTGTTTTTCAGGATAATTTAGAATCTGCAGACATAGTAACTGATGTTACTGTAAAGCTTTTACAAAAGTATAACGAAGTTACCATTCAGCCAGATGGAACAAATGAAGAACGTGCACAAGTATGATTATAATATTTTATTTTAATAACTAAAACGTGCTATATCTGCTAATTTAAGTGTTTGTGTGTGTGTAAATTAGCAGATATATATATATATATATATTGTATATATATTATAATAATAGCACTAATTATTTGGCCATTCATTTGAAAACTTATGTGATTTATACCCAGATGAGAACGTAAGCAACATCAATGTTAATAACGATGATTAGAGCACTTAGTTTAAGAAGGAAGTGTTTTGACAAGAAAATAACGAGGGCAAAAGCGGTGTGAAGCCTTCGTATTTTCAATTTGTGTTTGAGCTTTTGACAATGTTTGTTAGACAACACAGTGTTGGTGAATGGTAAAATTTGTTTTGAGTGATTGTAAACATTGCTGACATGTCTCAATGACAATTTTGTATATACATGTCATATAATTAGGCCTTCACTTACTGTAAAACATTGTTCTAAAGTCATACTTCTTTAAACAAAATACGTTTTTTCTTAAAATACTTTAAGTATATTAACTATTTTAACTATTACAGTAAGTATTTTAACTGTAAGTAAGTAAAGTTATTTATTTCTAGGTGACTTCTACAGTAGTCTTTCCTCAGTTAAAGCAGGCAGTTCTCCAAGACAAGCTATTCTGGGTTTATATAGTTATTGGATGTGGAGCTGCCACATTGCTCTTCTCAATTTTAATAGCTGTGTTGTGGAAGGTATGTCCAAGTGGAAGATAAAAATTAATGTTATCATTTTTTGTACAGTTAACACCCTTTTTTAACAACACTGTTTAAAAAGATTTCTTACTGCATAAAGTTATTAAACCACCGTCTATATTTCTGTCTTCATTATTTTTTATTTTGACATTTTATATTTTAAAAAATAATGAAAGTGAAGTGATGTGAACATGACGGTTATAAATTCAAAAATTAAAATTCATCTTTAATTATTCAAATTTATACTTTGTTTTTTGCCCTTTAGGTTGTTTAAACTAATGTCAATAATTGCTAGATTATATGTTTGCTTGCAATGTGTTTTCTAGTGTGGATTTTTCACACGGGAGATGAAGTTGCGACTTGAAACTTCAAAGATGCATTATCCGAGAACAACGTCTGTGAGGCGCCATCTAGTGAGCGAATCTGAACTTAATGAAATTGTCGATCACAATAGTGGAGTATTGTTATAAGTGATATGTTTGTTTTCATTGAGGGCTGTCTTAACGCATGGACACACTGGGCAGTTGCCTGGTGGCTCCATGAGCATAGAGGCCCTGTGGTAACCTACGTTGAGTTGAGACTTACTGTCAATAAATAATTGAAATCTGTTTTTCTCAATGTTGAAATTGCACTCAGAATTTTCATGTGCATGATGGTAACCAACTATGCTAGAGGACTTTCATTTTTAAGACTGAAGTTTTTAAAAAAAATCTGCTTTGTAACACATTGAGGCAGCAGCGTTTGAATTAAGTTTCACTCATGTGTATTGAAAATGACATCATGAAGACCATTGGCTTTAAGCCAGTTATAAAGCATTTCTCTGCAAAGAAATTTCGCAAATGTTTGTGTTGAATATACTTGATTAATACTAAATAATTCATGTTAATTTTATACTGTGCCATCTCCATTTGTATGGTTTCCCAGTTATGTATCATTTATGCACATTTGTTTACAATTTTTCTGTTTTTTCAAGGCTCATACTATATTGTTCAAATATTGTGTTGATTAAGCATTGCTGTGCAGCATGTTGGAAGTTCCAATACAGTTACCATGTGTTTAATTTTATCGACCATTTACATTTTTATTCGTGTGAGTGGTTGTTTATGTAGGAGCCCCTGTGCACTGGTTTGCCCGGGGACCTATAATGCTGTTAAGACGGCCAGTTTAATTGTTTTTCTGAATCAATCGGTTTTTTGACTATATTTTTCCTTAATGAAGTCAACTCATAAATAGTTCCCCTGTCAAAAAGGTAAAAAAAAGAAAAAATTGGTTTGTGACTGATTGTTTTTATCCAGATAAGTTATGTTTAAAGACGAATGAAGACATTTTGCTTCAAGTGATTGAGTATACCAGTGGTAATAAATGTATTTTATCACTAAATTACGAAAATATGTTCCTTCATTAGTCATGTTTAATGATTTTCATGCCTTGCTGTTTCAATGGTTACCTAGATTCTCCACACTGACACCCAGCAGCCTACACAGTAGTTAGCTGTTCTATTATGATGACTCAGCCACTGTAATGCTAAGCATGTAAGAAAGAAATGGAATGTAAGTAAATCCAAATATTACTGAAGAAAGCAGCTAGGAACAAACAGCCACTGGACATGGGCTACTTTTTGCAGTGCTATTACCAGGAATTGCAATTGTAATCGTAGGTAACGTTGTACACTGTACAACTGCAAATAAATGTTGAACTTATCTCAGTATTTACTTTGTGGGCTTTCACTCAGGAGTGTTACTCAGTATAAAGTTTACATGTAAAATGCACTTTATGAGACATTTCATTACATAACTAAGATCGAAATAATTTTCAATTGAATCGAAATTTCAACTGATTGCTAATGCTGGTTATCATACACAGCGACAGCTGTTGCGCCACTAGGTTACTCTACAATTCCAGCTATAACTATTTGAATAAAATTTTTCTACACTAAATTTTTAACAATGTTCACTCTTACTGGTTAGAAGACTGAAGCCATTAAAAATTGGCTTTCTCACCTAAAGTCGTTACCACAGTAAACCCACATCATTCAACTGAAAATTATTACATTTTTTATTTGCTAAATTTACAAATTTTCTAATTATTAGATCAGTTTTATCTAAAAGAATGAATCAAATAAAACTAATTTTTAACCATATACACATACATGATTAATAATTAAAAATAACTGCATGTAGAAATAATTTCAAAACCAAAGGTCTAATGAACAGGAGTGATAATTTTAACCTCAACACTGATGTTTCATACATACACCTTTAATGTGGTATGTTGCTTAGAGAAAGACATACACTGTTTAGTAACAAACTGGCCAGGAAAAAATTAACCAGGCTATGCAACACTATATGCATTGGTTTCTGTTGATGAGACTATGCATATAAGGTATCAACTACTGACTTGTTCACAATCCTGTTTGCATAGGAAAAACGTCCATAAGTCGGCAGGTAGGCATTCCTAGTTATTCACACTTCCTGATTTTCCACTTTGATACCTAGCTCATTGGCCATTACTCTACATTATTTCTAAGCACAGATGTCAACGTTGAGGTGCATGCTGCATCATGAAAAACATTATTTTGACAAAAGCGGTCCTGAAGTTTGCCATTTTTTTGTCACATTTCTACAAAAACACTATCAACGTATGGAAAAGTGGTTGCTAAAAGTGGACTTTGTAAAAGAACACTGCAGTTACAGTTATGAAGCCCAGTAAATTTAGCGTTTATTTTTGTAAAAATAACTGATATTGACCCAATTTTTCTACATGTTATTTTGAGTCATTGTAACATAGCTTGAACTATGCCAACTTATGGACAGTTTTGGTTTGTTGAGCACACATATGAAAACCAAATAAACAAATTTGAAGAAATTGTTCACATGGTGTTGATGATAAGACATGACATTACACTGAAATAATCCGAACTTGACTGATGAAGACAACAACAAAAAAAATTCAGACTAGCATGTCAATATCAATGCATTAGCTATCAGAGTTCAATGTTGGTCATATAAAAACTAATTAATATATCACATTTTTACAACTTAATCTTTCAATATGGTGCCATACCGACATGCAGAGTATAATGCACACAAGGAAATGCTGTTTATGTTGTTTACTCAGTAATGTACATTATGTAAAACAAGTTTCATAATTGCAGATAATGACAATTTGGCGACACAAGAATACCGTAAAATTGAAGTCTTTGACTGTACCTGACAGAATTTTTATATCCGAATCTACAAGTAACCTAACTATTCTCAGTAAATAAAAACTTGACTCCAGTTGTCAAAGGCTGTTTTATTTTCACATAATGCAAAGTAGAAATAGATTACTTTCACTCTCTCCTGAGATTATTTAATCTGGCTTGTAGATCATCATCTGCATCAGGAGTTCCTCCGGCTGCCACAGGCTGTTGTGCTCCTGGCAGTGTTGATGCTTTCAGTGATCCAGCTGCCTGTGGGAGTGAGGAAAGTTCATCTGTCATTTGCAGACCAAGTTCATCCAATACTTGTGCAACAACAGCGTCACTTTCTTCTTCATCTTCCTCATCGCCCATTGCATCATCGATTACATCAGCCATCATCTCCTCTTTCATATCCATAATTTCAGACTGCTTTTCAAATTCCATCATAATCTTTTGAATTTGAGGCAGCTTCATTTGCTTGTTCATATTTGTCATTGCTTTTGTAACACCTTTCATAGCTTGAGCCATGGAATTTGTCGATTTCAATGTTTGAATTTTGAGTGACACAGCCTGAATATTTGCTCTCATCAACATAAATTTTTTACAATAACGACGAGTTCGAACCAGGTCCTTTGCCATTATTTTAACTGCATCCATTTGTCCTTGCTTAGCCATTTTCTTTATATCAGCTATAATCTTCTTTTCTGATTGTTCCATTTTTGTACGCTCACGGTCTAATTCTCTCATGGCTTTATTGAGGGTACGCTGGTTTTGCCTCAGCATTTCTTCTGGTGTTTTCCTTCGACCAAATAACCAATCCATTTTGACAGTGGTAGAAAACTTTTACTTGCAAATGTATCTGTAAATATAAAACTATTGGTTACAAACATTCCTACTCAAATGCAAAAGCATGTAAATCAGTTTTCTAAAAGATTATTCTGCACAACTGATAAAAGTTAAGTATTTAATACATACAAAAATGTGTATCGGAGTGACAGTAAACTTAATTTATACAACACAATTATATCAGCTTAATGGGCATGCATATCGTAAACATCGTTGACTTAAGTCGAATATACTTAACTAAAATAAATTGTTGGACTTGTAATTAGCCTTTATTAGAAGGCTCACTAGATGCCACAGTCACTGGTTTTGACTTTTGATCCTTTTCTGGTTATACTTGTGGATGTGCTCCCAAATTGCATGCAGTAATGGGATTAACATAAAGGAAAAAACTCAAAACAAAAATGTGAACCAACTTAGGAAAAAGAGTTGAATTTAAAACTAATGCCCCTTTAGTATTAATAATTTATACTGCCTTTTGCCGATAAAGAAAATACATTATCGAGCACAGTCTTTTATCAATTAAAGGTCCACTGACCCTGGTAGACTTGCTGTTAAAATCCACTACTGACTAGGAAGATACAAATAGAGTATATTCCATTTATAACGAGTTTCAAGGGACTGCCGAAATTTGCTCGCTATAACAGAGTCTCGTTATAGCCGAGGCAAATTGTCCGAGTGAGTGGGTGTGCTATATAGAAATGAAACCCATAAGGCTGATATGAAACGATGACATAGCACTTTCTTTTGAGACTGGCATAAGTTTTCTAATGAGTGCCACTGTTCAGCAAATATTTCATCATGAAAGAGTAAACTCTAAACTCTATTATTTCTATTACAGAGGCAGTATTTTATGCAATAAATACCTGCATAAAAGTACTGAGCGAGTTGTTTTTCTAAACCACAACTGTCATTCATTGCGACATTTGCAGACATTTGAGTGCTTTGTGTGGGTGTTAACGGCGCAAGAGCCTGGATGTCTGCGTGGGCGGAAAGCATAGCTGGTTTTTTTATTTAAATAGCTGTACAGGCTTAGTATAACTGATTATGAGCATTTCATCATGGGCTGAAACATTGCCTAATAATTAACTCTGCACTCTAGCAAGCTGGTTTTTTTTTTATTTAAATAGCTGCACAGGCTTAGTATAACTGATTATGAGCATTTCATCATGGGCTGAAACGTTGTCTAATAATTAACTCTACACTCCTTTAATTATAAATAAAAGCACTGTGCTATTTTAAAATGGTATTTTTATTAAAAATTAAACTTTGCAAAGTCTCAGAATTATTTATTTTGCAAAGCAGAACAGCTTTGGTCGTTGTTGTCTGCATCACATTAAATTTGCAACACTTTATTTAAGGAGCTGTCAAGTTGACTGTTTACTGTCATCTGATAGCTTCCTAACACGTTGACAAACTTGTTGTTTTTCTGACTCATCCTGCTCGCTTCATTCTACCTGCAGTCTATAGGTTATAATTACAGCAGCGTTTGTACTAAGCTGTTGACTCACCAGCACATCTGAATGATTGTGCTGTACTTGACAGTTGATACACATAACACAGTGTTTTGGAACTCGCGCTCGTTATATGCAGGGTAAATACAATCATGGGGCCAGAAAATTCCCTGATAATAAGCAATATTTTGTAATATCAGAGCTTGCTGTAAGCACGGTTTAAATACATTATTTAAGACTAAGACTTAGCGGGCTTTGGAATTTCCTTGTAATATTCAGAAGCCTTGTTTTAACAGGCTTGTTTTATAAATGGTATGATAAATTTGTGTTTCGCTAGCATTGAAACACTTCGAATTTAGTGCCAAGCACACGTCTTGCGAAAAAATAAAAATCGAGGAAAAAAGTGGCGTCCCACTAGGAACCCTCGCTGTACTTATATGTGGGCAAACTCAAGCAGTAATAGAGAGACTGTGGCACCTGAATGAAAGTATAAACCCTCCTAGAACAATGTGCTTAAGAGTTGCTAGGTTATGCTATAAAGTAATGGATTGAGGGACTAAATTAACATCATAGTCACTCTACACTGTGTTACTATAAACTTGTTGTTCCTTGCAATTTAGTAAACTGAAGACTTTGATTCTTATAAGTTTATTTGCTATATAAAAAAAAGAAAAAATTGGTTTGTGACTGATTGTTTTTATCCAGATAAGTTATGTTTAAAGACGAATGAAGACATTTTGCTTCAAGTGATTGAGTATACCAGTGGTAATAAATGTATTTTATCACTAAATTACGAAAATATGTTCCTTCATTAGTCATGTTTAATGATTTTCATGCCTTGCTGTTTCAATGGTTACCTAGATTCTCCACACTGACACCCAGCAGCCTACACAGTAGTTAGCTGTTCTATTATGATGACTCAGCCACTGTAATGCTAAGCATGTAAGAAAGAAATGGAATGTAAGTAAATCCAAATATTACTGAAGAAAGCAGCTAGGAACAAACAGCCACTGGACATGGGCTACTTTTTGCAGTGCTATTACCAGGAATTGCAATTGTAATCGTAGGTAACGTTGTACACTGTACAACTGCAAATAAATGTTGAACTTATCTCAGTATTTACTTTGTGGGCTTTCACTCAGGAGTGTTACTCAGTATAAAGTTTACATGTAAAATGCACTTTATGAGACATTTCATTACATAACTAAGATCGAAATAATTTTCAATTGAATCGAAATTTCAACTGATTGCTAATGCTGGTTATCATACACAGCGACAGCTGTTGCGCCACTAGGTTACTCTACAATTCCAGCTATAACTATTTGAATAAAATTTTTCTACACTAAATTTTTAACAATGTTCACTCTTACTGGTTAGAAGACTGAAGCCATTAAAAATTGGCTTTCTCACCTAAAGTCGTTACCACAGTAAACCCACATCATTCAACTGAAAATTATTACATTTTTTATTTGCTAAATTTACAAATTTTCTAATTATTAGATCAGTTTTATCTAAAAGAATGAATCAAATAAAACTAATTTTTAACCATATACACATACATGATTAATAATTAAAAATAACTGCATGTAGAAATAATTTCAAAACCAAAGGTCTAATGAACAGGAGTGATAATTTTAACCTCAACACTGATGTTTCATACATACACCTTTAATGTGGTATGTTGCTTAGAGAAAGACATACACTGTTTAGTAACAAACTGGCCAGGAAAAAATTAACCAGGCTATGCAACACTATATGCATTGGTTTCTGTTGATGAGACTATGCATATAAGGTATCAACTACTGACTTGTTCACAATCCTGTTTGCATAGGAAAAACGTCCATAAGTCGGCAGGTAGGCATTCCTAGTTATTCACACTTCCTGATTTTCCACTTTGATACCTAGCTCATTGGCCATTACTCTACATTATTTCTAAGCACAGATGTCAACGTTGAGGTGCATGCTGCATCATGAAAAACATTATTTTGACAAAAGCGGTCCTGAAGTTTGCCATTTTTTTGTCACATTTCTACAAAAACACTATCAACGTATGGAAAAGTGGTTGCTAAAAGTGGACTTTGTAAAAGAACACTGCAGTTACAGTTATGAAGCCCAGTAAATTTAGCGTTTATTTTTGTAAAAATAACTGATATTGACCCAATTTTTCTACATGTTATTTTGAGTCATTGTAACATAGCTTGAACTATGCCAACTTATGGACAGTTTTGGTTTGTTGAGCACACATATGAAAACCAAATAAACAAATTTGAAGAAATTGTTCACATGGTGTTGATGATAAGACATGACATTACACTGAAATAATCCGAACTTGACTGATGAAGACAACAACAAAAAAAATTCAGACTAGCATGTCAATATCAATGCATTAGCTATCAGAGTTCAATGTTGGTCATATAAAAACTAATTAATATATCACATTTTTACAACTTAATCTTTCAATATGGTGCCATACCGACATGCAGAGTATAATGCACACAAGGAAATGCTGTTTATGTTGTTTACTCAGTAATGTACATTATGTAAAACAAGTTTCATAATTGCAGATAATGACAATTTGGCGACACAAGAATACCGTAAAATTGAAGTCTTTGACTGTACCTGACAGAATTTTTATATCCGAATCTACAAGTAACCTAACTATTCTCAGTAAATAAAAACTTGACTCCAGTTGTCAAAGGCTGTTTTATTTTCACATAATGCAAAGTAGAAATAGATTACTTTCACTCTCTCCTGAGATTATTTAATCTGGCTTGTAGATCATCATCTGCATCAGGAGTTCCTCCGGCTGCCACAGGCTGTTGTGCTCCTGGCAGTGTTGATGCTTTCAGTGATCCAGCTGCCTGTGGGAGTGAGGAAAGTTCATCTGTCATTTGCAGACCAAGTTCATCCAATACTTGTGCAACAACAGCGTCACTTTCTTCTTCATCTTCCTCATCGCCCATTGCATCATCGATTACATCAGCCATCATCTCCTCTTTCATATCCATAATTTCAGACTGCTTTTCAAATTCCATCATAATCTTTTGAATTTGAGGCAGCTTCATTTGCTTGTTCATATTTGTCATTGCTTTTGTAACACCTTTCATAGCTTGAGCCATGGAATTTGTCGATTTCAATGTTTGAATTTTGAGTGACACAGCCTGAATATTTGCTCTCATCAACATAAATTTTTTACAATAACGACGAGTTCGAACCAGGTCCTTTGCCATTATTTTAACTGCATCCATTTGTCCTTGCTTAGCCATTTTCTTTATATCAGCTATAATCTTCTTTTCTGATTGTTCCATTTTTGTACGCTCACGGTCTAATTCTCTCATGGCTTTATTGAGGGCACGCTGGTTTTGCCTCAGCATTTCTTCTGGTGTTTTCCTTCGACCAAATAACCAATCCATTTTGACAGTGGTAGAAAACTTTTACTTGCAAATGTATCTGTAAATATAAAACTATTGGTTACAAACATTCCTACTCAAATGCAAAAGCATGTAAATCAGTTTTCTAAAAGATTATTCTGCACAACTGATAAAAGTTAAGTATTTAATACATACAAAAATGTGTATCGGAGTGACAGTAAACTTAATTTATACAACACAATTATATCAGCTTAATGGGCATGCATATCGTAAACATCGTTGACTTAAGTCGAATATACTTAACTAAAATAAATTGTTGGACTTGTAATTAGCCTTTATTAGAAGGCTCACTAGATGCCACAGTCACTGGTTTTGACTTTTGATCCTTTTCTGGTTATACTTGTGGATGTGCTCCCAAATTGCATGCAGTAATGGGATTAACATAAAGGAAAAAACTCAAAACAAAAATGTGAACCAACTTAGGAAAAAGAGTTGAATTTAAAACTAATGCCCCTTTAGTATTAATAATTTATACTGCCTTTTGCCGATAAAGAAAATACATTATCGAGCACAGTCTTTTATCAATTAAAGGTCCACTGACCCTGGTAGACTTGCTGTTAAAATCCACTACTGACTAGGAAGATACAAATAGAGTATATTCCATTTATAACGAGTTTCAAGGGACTGCCGAAATTTGCTCGCTATAACAGAGTCTCGTTATAGCCGAGGCAAATTGTCCGAGTGAGTGGGTGTGCTATATAGAAATGAAACCCATAAGGCTGATATGAAACGATGACATAGCACTTTCTTTTGAGACTGGCATAAGTTTTCTAATGAGTGCCACTGTTCAGCAAATATTTCATCATGAAAGAGTAAACTCTAAACTCTATTATTTCTATTACAGAGGCAGTATTTTATGCAATAAATACCTGCATAAAAGTACTGAGCGAGTTGTTTTTCTAAACCACAACTGTCATTCATTGCGACATTTGCAGACATTTGAGTGCTTTGTGTGGGTGTTAACGGCGCAAGAGCCTGGATGTCTGCGTGGGCGGAAAGCATAGCTGGTTTTTTTATTTAAATAGCTGTACAGGCTTAGTATAACTGATTATGAGCATTTCATCATGGGCTGAAACATTGCCTAATAATTAACTCTGCACTCTAGCAAGCTGGTTTTTTTTTTATTTAAATAGCTGCACAGGCTTAGTATAACTGATTATGAGCATTTCATCATGGGCTGAAACGTTGTCTAATAATTAACTCTACACTCCTTTAATTATAAATAAAAGCACTGTGCTATTTTAAAATGGTATTTTTATTAAAAATTAAACTTTGCAAAGTCTCAGAATTATTTATTTTGCAAAGCAGAACAGCTTTGGTCGTTGTTGTCTGCATCACATTAAATTTGCAACACTTTATTTAAGGAGCTGTCAAGTTGACTGTTTACTGTCATCTGATAGCTTCCTAACACGTTGACAAACTTGTTGTTTTTCTGACTCATCCTGCTCGCTTCATTCTACCTGCAGTCTATAGGTTATAATTACAGCAGCGTTTGTACTAAGCTGTTGACTCACCAGCACATCTGAATGATTGTGCTGTACTTGACAGTTGATACACATAACACAGTGTTTTGGAACTCGCGCTCGTTATATGCAGGGTAAATACAATCATGGGGCCAGAAAATTCCCTGATAATAAGCAATATTTTGTAATATCAGAGCTTGCTGTAAGCACGGTTTAAATACATTATTTAAGACTAAGACTTAGCGGGCTTTGGAATTTCCTTGTAATATTCAGAAGCCTTGTTTTAACAGGCTTGTTTTATAAATGGTATGATAAATTTGTGTTTCGCTAGCATTGAAACACTTCGAATTTAGTGCCAAGCACACGTCTTGCGAAAAAATAAAAATCGAGGAAAAAAGTGGCGTCCCACTAGGAACCCTCGCTGTACTTATATGTGGGCAAACTCAAGCAGTAATAGAGAGACTGTGGCACCTGAATGAAAGTATAAACCCTCCTAGAACAATGTGCTTAAGAGTTGCTAGGTTATGCTATAAAGTAATGGATTGAGGGACTAAATTAACATCATAGTCACTCTACACTGTGTTACTATAAACTTGTTGTTCCTTGCAATTTAGTAAACTGAAGACTTTGATTCTTATAAGTTTATTTGCTATATAAAAAAACTTTTTTAACAGAAAAATCATTACTATATGCACTTCCTGCAGCTGTATGCATACGATAGAAACTGCAAGCAGAAAGCAGAGAAAAGCATCAGTAGTGTGTGACGTAGTCTTAGGAAAAATACTTGCTAGCATCGATGAATCTTACATTTTGACAGGAAATCCAAAAATGATGTAGTTTGGTTCATTTGGTTAAGGTGTTGTGTACTTAAAATTTCACATGAATAGTATTAATACTTATGCTAGACTTAAAAATTAAAGAACTGCTTGACGTCCTAGGTAACTGTCTAGTTTGTCGAGCAGTAGAGCCGGCCCTGGCAGCAACACACTTTTCTTTTTAAGAAAATGCTAGTCTCTAAGAATTATAGAATCAAAAATTAAAAAGTAATTTTGCACTTTTTAGTAACAGAAGGACAAGTAACGGAGAGACGAAGTAATTAACATAATTCGTTAATTACTAACAACAAGCAATGTGTAGTCACTACTTACTTGCAGTTGAGCAGTGGAAAGAGAAAATACAAAAACATCCTTTTATTAGCACAAAATCAGGATGACAAGGAGAAAATTTAAAGAAATGTGTGGTGCAATAACTTATTATGACACTCCTTATATAAGTAAGTTATTTATTTCCTAAAAATAATATTACAGACTATTTGGTTACATTTTTACAAAGGACTGAATGTAGTTCACACAATGATACCAAATAAGTAATCTCGCATACCCTATAAATTTAACCATTAAACAAAATTTATGGCGAATCCGCACATAGTACTTACACTTAACTTTTAATTTAACTTAATTACCATAAACAGCACAAAATCTAGATTAGTCAAACTACGTAATAATTCTAAAACAAGCAAAAATCACAAAAACGATAAAATAACTGCATCGATTTCAATTTGCTCTCAAGATGACTAACAGTCAGTCATCAGTCACAAAATAAATACTGTTGGGAGCCGTTTGGACCACTGCGCCAAGTAGACCAATTGGTCTACTTGGGCTAGCCCAAGTAGGACACTAGAGACAGGTCGTGAATTCAGTCGTTAAGTGTACTGACACCGTCCGTTGTGCTTGTTTATGTAATAATAATAATTAAAAACGTTAATACACGTTGAATAATTTATTATACATCTAATAAAATAAAAGAATTTTATTCTGAGCTGGTAGAACGGACAATATTAAATTTGGTTTCGATATTAATGTTGTTGAAGTGAAAAAACCCCACTTTTTTGCGAATTCAACATTTGTTTAAGGTATATCATTTTTGATTTTGTCTCACTTCACAAACAGGTGATCCGTTTCACTACCTCTTGGGCAAATAATTGTTTTCTTATAAATAAACGTTCTAGCGATCTATGTGTCCTACATGGGCTAGCGAGCCATGTAGGACAGTGCCCTACATGTTACAATACTACTGATAATATTAAAACTAATTATCCTTGCTTTTCTTAAATGTTAAAAATTACTTTTTGGTGTTGTGAAGGCTTAGCAGCATCTGTCTCATTTTTAAATTTGCAATTATTTCTGTAATAACTGTGTGCAGAATTTCTCTCTTTAAAGCATTAGATACTAGGTTTAATGTTATGATATATTAATGGAGTTAATCATAATGATGAAATTATTGTAAGAAATGCATTTGCAAATTGCCAAGGAATATCCATTTCTAAAAGAAATTTTGTTTTATGCTTTATTATGTCATAACAATACTTATAAACAATGGTAATATAAACTGGAAACAAGTTTTGCCAGAGCAAGTTTCTCGACAAAAATCGCTAGTGTCCTACTTGGGCTGCCCATGTAGGACACTACTTTTAGCGCATCAAGTGGTCTACTTGGCGCAGTGGTCCAAACGGCTCCCAACAAATACAAACTCGGAAGCTATATGTACAAAGGTACGGTGCTCGCAAAATGGTTAATATTTCTTTTCAATTTGCATTTGTTTCGACGCCTACATATGAGTGCCAGATACTCGGTCTATATGATTTTAATAATTACCTCATACGTAAAAGGTTACTATATAGCTTATTTATTTATTTATTTATTTATTTTATTCACACCCAATAGTAAAATACAGTATACAATAAAAACAATATATGTAAAACACGTTAGCAAAAAACATACAAATATAATTTACAAGAGTGTGGTAAAGACACAAACAGACGAACTGCCTATTGTGTACAAGGATTTTACGCAAGCTAGCTTTATATAAACGACTTTTAAATAACTTAATATTTTGTGCAGTTACGAAGGGCCACCATCAACATATGCAGGCAATGAGTTCAAAATCGCTACAACTTGATTTGAGAAAAATTAGCCAAATGATACTTTAGCTCTTCGATGCACGAAAAGCTTCACAGAATGATTCTGCCTTGTTCTATTGCAAGATAAATTTGGTAAAAAATTTGTCAAAGTCAACATCAACTTCTCTATGAATAATATGATAACATAAAGCTAAATACGTAGCATATGTAGGCTTACTCGATACGATACTTAGAAATCCTTTAAACAGGACTGAATGACGTTTTTCTAAGGCTAAGCAGTCAGACCCTGCAAAAGAAAAGTTTTAACGTAGGCTTTACAGTTCGAAGACGTATTTTTGCAAAGACTAATGTAAAGTAATTATAAATTTTATCATTTTTTTAAAAAAGTTAAAAGTTATAGAGCCTCAAAAAGTATCAGTAATGTACCATTTTAATAATAATTATAATAGTGTACGTTTGTAACACCTTAGCAGTTAGCACTGTTTGAATACTGCATTTTCGTACAGCAAATTTTAATGTAAATTAACTGAACTAACATTAATAATTAAATTTTAAAATTATAAAATTAGCTTTTTCCAAAACAGCAACGATAAGTTAACAACAACAACTAGTTAACAATGACAACGACAACAACAGCAACAACAATAATAATATATAGCAGCATAAGCTGGGTACTTGGGAATTTGATCGTGGATCTCAACACGTACATACATGTCATACAGGATTAAAGGCTTTAAATTTACCTGTGCTGTCTTACATTAATTGTGAAAAATCACAAAAGATGGTAGTCAGTAAAGCCAGATAAAAGGTGTTGACGTATTTAATATTAAAAAAGCAAAAATTAAAAATGGCAGCCGTATATAAATAGGCCTGAATACATCAATGGAACAGGAAGTTATAACATGTCTGCGAGAAAAGAAGTAAGAAAGTGGAGCATCATGGCATAATAAAATATGATGATACATGTATTATGAATCGGAGTAGCTCGATCTGATGCTGAATGAACTGAGCCTATAAAAGTAGGGTGGTTATTGTACGACACAACAACAATGATCCTAGTTTAATTTTCAATATGGAGGTGAATTGATAGAAACAAACAATGAAGAAAGTATAAAAATGGCAGAAAGTAGCCCCAAAACGTATGATAAAACAGAAAATATCTACGAGCTACTGAGGAGGAATGATGATCTGGGCAGTATGGCTTTTAAGGCAAATAACACATTATAAAGAATTAATGTGGTACCGAAGTGTGCTGTTATCTGATAATAAAAGAAGTGCTGAAAGATGCTATTTTGTATAATATTATGTGATTTAAACATTCCCAGAAGTTGGAGGACAGAAATTAGAGAAGTTATAAGTGTGTATGATTTAGGTATAAATTTTGAAAGAATGCAAAGCTTATTGAAGTCACAATAGAAAAAAGAAATAAAAAAGGAGGTTAAGTGTGTAAAAGCAAATCAAAGCTGCGAAAAAGTGTGAGAATCACTCTTCCGAGCGATTGTACAAGTCTACAACAGGTGGCGAAGGTTTTTCTGTCATGGCGGCTCACATGCAGAAATTATTATGTTCCTGCCGTATACTATTTGTTTAAATTTAACCAAGAATTGAACAAACTGAAGTAAATATCGCGTTTTTTTTAAAGAGATAGGATAGTCAAAGATAATATTTTACTAGGTAAAGCTAGTTAAGCTATACTCACTCAAACAACTATCGGTGGATGTACGCAACGCGCGGTGGGATGAGTTATACTTTTGTTCCTTTGCGTGAACGCAGCATCGACCTATTTTTGCTATTAAAGCAGCAGCATATATTCCCCTGTTGACACACGAATAACTGCTGGTTTATGATAGGAAAATATTTTCTTTATAATTTACCGAACTTTTAACCATTTTCAGGTTTTATTAACCAGAAAAATATGTTTACATTATCAGTTCTAAGGATGTCTCCCCATAGTAGCATAGCAGGTATATAGTTATATTATAACAGATGTATCAGGCAGAAAATATGCCTAACAAAAAATATTTTATTATGCGTATGCAGCAACAAAGAAGAGACATGAGATTATGCAAAGTGCGATTAATTATGCAAACCAAACAAAGTGCCAAACTTGCCAAATAAAAAATATGTTATCAGTGAAAGGTAATGTCACATTCTTTGGCTTTGACTCCATTGTGCAACAGAAGGCACAATAATTTATCACCATTTTAGCAAAGTATTGGCACAAAAATACGCAAAAATGTCAAGACCTATCAAGAAAGCATGCAATGATAGCAAGAGGGTACACTCTAGCATGGCGGTGCTAACTTTTGCCGGTAATAGTACTGTAGCCTACCTACAGATTACTTAGTGATATTATTATCTATGAGGATAAGCAATAAATTGTCTTTTATTATAATGATAAAGATGTCAAAATTAACTTCAGTCGTTAATATAATTTATTAAGTAGTAACTTCATACTGTTTAGGTACTGTCCGACTGTAATCAGGGATGTTACTGAAACTGAAATTACAAACCGAAACCAAAATTTATGAAATGCAGGAAACCTATACCAAAAGGAAACTGAACCAAAGTCATTTTTGCAGAGCCAACTACTATGAAAACTGAAAAAAATCTGAAATAATTAAAACACTTTGTTTTTGCTTGTTTGCTTATATTTCCTTTGGTACAAGCTTGTTGAAGTAGCTAAACAAAAAATCCTAACCAGAAAAGTAGAACAGTGTTTATGGCTAAAGATCAAAGATCATGAAGCTTCAAAGAAATTGACAAATGTTATTTTGTAAATATTTTGTTGCCTATATTTTGTAATTATAAAATTAAACTTGATTTTATTCAAATTACGCTTTTATATTTTGGCTGATTGTGCCTGGAGACCTGAATATCACAGTTGTCAGCCCTGAGATATGCCATGTTGCTGTAAAAAGCATCTGTAAATGGTTAAAAAGGTTAAATAAATGATATTCACGCTTTATTTGAACTATTTTAGCCAAAATTTGTCAGTGATTTTTAACATCTAGGACAAAAAAAGGTAAGCTGGATAAATACTACTAAAACCCTGAAAAATGCTGCCGAAAATTACCGAAAGTTTCGGCTACAAAACTTAATAATTTTCGACAAAAACAAAACTGAACCGAAAGTGCAATTATCAGAGGTAACGTCCCTGACTGTAATTACTTGTTAGTGATATTATTAGTAGGTCTGAGGATGTGGACAGGTTTTTTTAAATGAATAAAAAGTGAATAAAAGGTAGAATGTAGTCTTAAGATGCTGTTGGGTATGCTTCATCTTCTCTGCTTGGAAGACTCCACATTGGCATCACTCCTCTATTTGTTAAACATTGCATTTTTTACTCTCATTCTTTGTTCTTTTCGTAGGTGGTTGATAGCTTCTAATGTGCCATTAGGTATTTGCTATTGAATGGCTGAACATTTCAAAGAAAACAATATTCCTGCCTTTTTTACTGAGTTGAAGGGCCAGGATTTTCCTAGCAGTGCCAGAGTTTTATCAGAAGCTGAGCTGCTAAAGCTCAGAAGTGATAAAACCATTGTTTCACAATTCAAGCAGAAAAAACTCGAACAGGATGCTAAACGACACTGGGACATTTTTTACAAAAGAAATTCTACCAAATTTTTCAAAGACAGACACTGGACAACCAGAGAATTCAAAGAATTACTTGGTCCTTCAAAAAAGGTAGGCAGCCTTCGTAAAAGCTGCACTAAGCCTATAGAGAGTGTTGTCTTGATAGTGTGATGTCTTTCTGGTAACAAGAGATTCATCAAATTTTTGCTAACTTTGTTGGCAGAAGTCTTGGTTCTTAATAGTTCATGCACAAACTCATTAGTGTTATAATAAGTATTGTATGTTGCAACATCTTGGTGTAGTTTTTTTTATATAGATAATGTCATTAACATTATTTTTTGGTCAGGTTTGTAATTAGAGATAAAGGTATAAACAAAATGTGACTTCCTTTAACACAGAGTTTAACCTTATATCTGAAGTTTTAACGTTAAGTACAGTAAGATAGTCTTTTAAATCATAGTTGTTTTTAAGTTATGATCTAAAATACATGCTTAATTTTGTGTTTAATTACTTATAATAATCTTCTAAAAGTCCAAAGTACTTTTTATATTTAAATATTAGTTTAAAGATTTAATTAGCAGTTGTGCCAATAATGAAGACATTGCAATTTGGTATAATTTTCCGGAGTCGCAAATCTTTTATGTGCTTTTCGCTGAAATTTATGAAAGGGAAGACTGCAATATGACATTGCTGCATCGCATTGATAGTAAAACATAAAAACTTGGCAAATTTTGAATTTACAATATCAAATTTTAAATTTTTTGTTTGGCTAACATTCACTTTTAACTAGGCTTTCTAGAACTTCGAACTTTGATTTTATAGTTATCTGGGTGTCTGTCAATCTTACCTCACGAATCTGAAAAACAGGCATTATTAACGTACAAATTGCTGCAATCATGTCAGTTGGTGTGATATTGAAAAACTAACAAAATTAGGCTTGTGATGTAATAATTTTTAATGTATTGTAAAGTGTTGTTAAAGCAATATTTGCGCTTGAGATATCTTAGGTCATAAGTGACAGTGAGTTGTGATCCATTTGATGTCGTCAATTTTTTATTAGAAAAATAGCTTTTGCTTATAGTTTACTGGAAACAAGATAAATGTAATCTCAGAAAAACATCTGTACAGTAACTAGAAGTGGTGTTATTTCTTTTTAGGTAGTAATGAATAGTGATCTATTTACTGTTTAGCAGATCATTTTAGATACTAGACAGTAGACACATACATCTATCAGTTTAATTTTACTAAACAAACAACTTTGTGTGCTAAGTGTGCTAATAATAACAGATCTTTTTGTACATTATTTTCAGGACAATTCTTCTAGGAATTCACTTTTAGAAGTTGGCTGTGGAGTTGGCAACTTGATATTTCCACTTCTTCAAGATGGGCTAGATTTATTCATCTATGCCTGTGATCTTTCTCCACGAGCTGTTAAATTTGTCAAGGTAGGTAAAGTACTTGTAATGGTGGTCTATGATTGCTGATTTGAGGATGAAATTGCTAAAGTAGGGATTTATTGTCTAAGTTTCACAATGTCTTACATGAAGGCATCACATCAATACTCAGTAGCCGCTAGACTTATATGGACCTTATTCTTAGCGGTGCCACTCTGGGTGTTATATGAGCTAGAGATCTTGGATGTTGAGGAAAGGAATCTTAACATTATGTAGATTACTGCAGTATGTTAAAATTACATATCAATTCTTTAAGTAGGCCTATATGTAGCTCATAGATTCTGTTGATAAATGAATTATTTTGAGGCATAAAACAAAAGTATTTATAAGAGAGTTAAAGGTTTTGTGTTATTGTATGCTAATGCATGTATAGTTATATAATATGTATGTGCATATAATGAGTAATCTTGTAATTAATATCATTTGAAAACTGTTTAAGAGTTTTGAAATAACAAAAAACTTTTACCTCTATAAATTGTGCTTAGTTGCTGATGTCAACTATCTATACATCATTATTTTGCATTTCAGTAAGCATTAGCTTTAATGATGACTAGCTAAAGTTGCTGCTTCTTTTTGCTACGTGTCCCATTCTAATTAATCAGTTCTCTAGAAACAGAGGCTACAGTTTGTGTTAGGTATGACACTATTAGTTTGTAAGCTTTAGGATTCAAGTGGCCTCATAAGTTTATTGACCTTAAATAGTCTGTCAAAATCCCACCTCAAGCTGCTTTTTTGAAAACCTGACTCAGACAAGTTGTCCATCGGTGGGAGAAAGTTTTACATTCTGCTAATTAGCCTTTTTTTTAGGAAAATCCTCTGTATAATGAAGCAAAGATTTATGCATTTGAGTGTGATTTGACATCCACTTCACTAACAGAAGAAATTCCTGCAAACAGCTTAGATATTATCACAATGATATTTGTGCTATCAGCTATTCACCCCAACAAGATGCTTTCTGTCTTGAAAAATTTATTTCAGGTAAGACCCTTCTTGCAGTTGAACTTATTGTCTCATTTTGAAAGAAAACTCTCGTTTGGAATACAAATTAGATAGAATGGAAATTAGATAGTTCAAAATATTTTTGTGTTTTAATGGTAAATGCCTAGTATTCTTTTTTAATGTCTATCTATACTGTATTATGTATTATCTATCCTATAACGTAGTCAGGTGCTAGAAATGGGCTCTTAGTGGTAAGGTCATCCAGTAGATAAAATTTATGTAAGTGCAAAATACCTGGAAATGTAGTAATTGAAATATAAATTTGAAGCATAACCTGTTACACATGCACCATTTTTTCATTGTAATATAGGGGTAGCTGTTTGTAAATGTTATAAAGACATTTTTATGTAGGTTTTAAAGCCAGGTGGCTGCTTGCTTTTTCGTGATTATGGTCTGTATGATTATGCTCAATTGAGATTCAGCTCTGGTCACAAACTAGCCGAGAACTTTTATGTTCGTCAAGATGGTACTCGCGTCTACTATTTTTCTAAGGGTAATGTATGTAAGGCTTTCATTTTTTATAATGAAGTGTAATATTGATTGTTATGATTTTCCATCATGACACGTCCAAATTCGGTAGCTTGGGTAAGGTGTGATACCAAAACTTTATGAATGTCAAAGTTTTTCTGACAAAATGCAATTTCCATGATATTAATCCGTATAACTGGCATGTTGTGTGGTATCAGATTTCTGGATGTTGTTTTTTTATTTCGTAATCTTAAATTTTATTATACGAAGAATTTAGAAATTCACCACATTTGTCATCATAAACTATATTAGCATCTAGTCACATGTATTTAGACCTCCCATTTTTATACTTGTAACTTAGCACTCTGTCTGCATAGTCCTGCTGAATAAGCTTAATGAAGTAGGATGATTACTTGATCACCTCAGATGTGAAACTAATCGTGAATAGTTAAAGGCTGTTATAGCAAAACATTGCAATGGCACCTTTGTTTATTCAAGTTTATGATTCATTGCAGAAGTTATTGCGACCCTGTTTACCTCTGTCAACTTCTTAGAGTCTGTGAATGAATATTTGCTCAGAGAAACCATCAACAAAAAAGAGGGTTTAAGAGTACCACGTGTCTTCATACAAGGGAAGTTTATTAAACCATCATCAGTGCAGTATTCTAATGAAGATGTGTGCGATGAATTGGGAAGTTGATAAATGTGATTGTTTAGTGACATTTAGTAATTAATTTTGTAAGTTTGTTTTTAGTATGATATCAAATGCCTGAACTCTCTGGCTGTGCCAATTGTGTTGACATGTTTCGTCAGCATTCATTAATCAGATTACCGTTTGCAATAAGTTTTATTTGTTTGCTACCATACATTTTGTGAATGAATAAAGAAACCCATGGACAAAGAACTATGAGCAACTATAAATATTCGCATCAATGAATAAGGGATAGTGAAAAATGATAGGTCAGAACTTTTCAGTAAGTGTTTGTATTTCATTTACTTAATCCAATTATATTCGTACCTAAAATGTGTCACTTACAGCAGGTAATATTTAAAATTCTGTGTTATAACAATCTTCAAATAAAAATTTAGAACAAAAATTAACAGTAAGTTCATCATCCATTAATTTTATTTAACGACTCTTTTAGTCTGCTTGTTTATTCTACTTTACATACCTTTTCAACTATGTTTTAAGACTAAAAATGAGGTTATCGTAACATAATTGTCATAACAATCAAAATAACAAAAGTTTCATGTTCCCATCATTGCAGCTACGCTAGCTTAAGTAACACTCGTTTAAATTGCTTCTAACTGAGATTATGTCAGCATATCACTCACCACTATTCAGTAGTATGTACCTGCTGTCAGCAGTGTTACCTTCTGCATGACATAATGTCCTTAAAAATTATCAAGATATGATGAGAATGAAGGAAAGACAATGCTGACTATAGTTAAGCATAATGCAGTGCAAATAGAACCATGATAGATTCTTGCTCCTGAATCTATAATTTCATTATCTTTGTTCGATATTGTTCGTTGCTCACTGGAAGTTGGAGGATGGTCGGGCTTGTGGCGGAGTATTCTGCCATCTGAAAAAGCAGTTGTTTTTATATATACAAACAATTTTAATAAATCCATCGGTTTGTTACTCAGCTTCAAATGCAAAGATGTTGGGCTACTTTAGTATTAAAAAAAATTGGTAAACGATTGCTTTCCTTTTTAGAGGAACTAGTCCAACTCAGTCAGAAGATTGTGAGAACTGTGCTTTCATTTACTACATTACTGCCTAATTGAGCAGAAACAGAAAGTGTTGAAACTTCAATTTCAAGTATGTAGTTTAGTAGCCTATTTAAGTGCCAATTAAAATTTCTGTTACTATAAGCTGCTGCAAAGTAATTTATCAAAATCTGTTTATACCTTAGATAAGTTTAACTTTCATTCTTTTTTGAGTTCTTCATTCTTGTACTTACCTGAGTCAATTTCATCTCCCCATGGATGAAGATGGTACCATGGTTTACTTAAATCATAATTCATATCATTGATGGTGCTAGTAAGACTTTTCGTAAACTGACAGTTGATTCTTCCATCCGCATAATTTGCTTTGACATTGGTGACTTCGTTATTTGTCTGTAATTCACTTCTGGTATGTCCACCAGGATTCCAATAGTGGTCTACCCTTACCACGTCATTTTCAAGAACACATACGTACACATCGTCTTCACCCTATAACCACAGTTTTAAGTTTAGAGTGAAATTGTAATATCGCATATAGAAACTCGAACAAATGCTGCAAAATATTCAATAGTATACACCCATTGATCGACCTGAAAACAATGCAATGCAAGAAATGCTATTTTACCATAGCATAAGGAAATGTATAGGAAAAAGCGGAAAATTCTACAAGTAGACTGTTTCCTTGTCTACTGGGGCATGCTGTAATAGGCATGGAAAAGACAGCTGTCACATGATAGCCAAAATATTTGGATACTTTTCTAATGGAATATCAGAAGTATCAGTTGAAAAATATTCGAATTTTTAGGCACTACTCACCATAGTGTTGTCTTCAGAAAACCCCATTCCTATCCAGCCCTCAGCTTTCCCTGTCATTTGTATTGTAACGTCATCAGTGTCAGCTGTGTATACGGTTGCTTTCTGACATGTGCTTGGTGTGCAATCTTTTTCCCCATAGCGAAAGCAGCCACTTGTTTTACCGCAGGTTTCAAAACTGATGACTACGTCTTCTGAGGTGTCTTTTAGCACTTCATCTGATTGTACCTTTACCCAAAACTTGGTTTTCTCTTGCACTACTGTGGCACTGTAATAAGTAGAATTATAATCAGAAATATGTTTATCAGCCACCATTATCCCTCTACCGTTTCACTCCTCCTTCACAATACTAAACCTTTACCCTTGTCTCTCTTCATTCATAACTTGCAATATTTTACAAACTTTCTCTTCAGATGTCACTGCATTACAAGTAATTACGTTATTGTATGTTTGAAATGTGATACACTTTGTTTAAGGTGATACACAAATTTGTTAATAAATTATTATAGATTGCTTGAAAGGGTGGAATACAGTACTACAAGTATTACTATTGCTATGTATGTTGTGTAGAGTATTAAAATAAATGCAGTACAGAAAGGAGAAATAAGCTCAAAACAAGTAGTGGCATGATAGTAGTGGCTCAGAACAAGATATTTTGCAACAGTACAGTATTTTGCCCTGTTGCAAATTCTATTCATTGCAAAATTTTCTTTTTCTTTGCAAAATTACATAATAATGAACGCTGATGTTCATAATTAGCATACTACAGGATCGTAGACAGTAATATGCAGGTTCTGAAGTTCTTTATTTGTGAATGTAATAACACAAATATGTCTCTCTGTAAGTGGTGCTGCACTTCACCATCACTGAACTGTGAACACAGTGGCTTAATCTTGCAGAGCCTTTTCGTCAGTGCCTACAAAAGTATATTGCAGGCTTGGTAATAGTACTTGTGAAAGGGCTATTAATTTCTTGTGCTAGTTTTCACTACACTGAATATACACTACTCGGTTTTTAGTTTACCAGGGAAAAAATTCTAGACTAATTTTCCATAAATACAGCATTCTCTTGCAATTTCTTCTGTTTGTTGCAGTGATCAGTACCATGTGTTTTTGATGCTTTGATTCGTTTAGTCTATTGTAAATATGTTATTGTGCTAAGATCAGCTATAAGTATGCGGTGCTAAAAATCATAGTTTTTTACTTACACAAATGTGATTTTTTCAGGACCATTGTTTGGAGCAGTCCATACAAACTCCAGATCTGTTTTGTCATTGTTGTCTTTATGTGTAATGTAATGTCCACCATTGTCACAGTCTCTCTTCTGTGTCTCGGTGGGAAAGTCACTGAACTCGCCTACCCGAGTTTCTGCAGTATCTCTTGCTTGCAGCATAAATCCTTTGAAAGTTCCTTTGATCGTAACTGCAAAAGAGATGCTAAAACTTAAGAGTTCAAAGAATAAAAAATCGTTTTCCTTATAAAATCAATATAGATAGTAGTGGAACTAACGCTCGTAATATTAATTTTTGATTGACATTTCTGGCATGTTACTGAAAATATTTTTTGAAGTTAATTTAGTATTCTGTGCTTTGAGTTGTCATAATCAAAGCTACAAATAAAATGCATTTATATGAGGGATATGTTCTTTTGGAATCATGTCTTCTCTGTTACTTTTTTTAGATGAACATTTCTTTGTTGTGTAGCCAGTACCCTTCCTAGGAGTGCTAGTTGGCTTGAATGGGGAAATACAATAAACGTGCTAGTGCTTACTCTCTCTTTCTCTCTTTCATACATGTTTGTTAACATCGTGACCAACAGTTATTCATGCCAACCATTTTTTGGAACTGTTGCAAGAAAAGTTTTTATATAACTGCTTCAATGAAAATGAGCCACCTCTATCAAATATAATTTGTAGATTTTTTAACTACATGTATATAAAACTTCTCTTTCCTTAAGTTGTTGACCTATAGGTTTGTCGTGCATTTCAGGCACTTCCGTATATAATATTTTTATTCATTTTAGCTTAATACGTACCAAATTTTCGTGTCCAATTTAAGGTTAACATTAACAGACATGTTAATTTTTGTCTAGCGTAGAGACGACATTTAACTGTTTAACCATGTGTTTATGTGTACTGTCCCAATTAAACACACTAATCTTGTATGTGGCATGATGTTTGCGTAGGTCTCGGTGAATGCTGTTTATTTGTCCTGGGTTGATTGGTTGAGTTAGTTCTTATTTGATAAATGACCACTTCAACATGAAGTGGTGGGGTCCACCCTGTTCCTTGGCCTATTACAGGTAATATGCAGTACAAATGTAGAGTAGCCTACATGCCATTTTAATGAAATTACAATGTCGTATCGCCTGTCATATCAATGATATCTTGGTTTTTATATTTTACGTAATATTATTTTATATTTTCAACCTATTATACTAATTAATTCCGTACTATTATTGCTGTTGCCACCTACATTACGCACTTTGAGTCTAATATTTTTTTAATTCTTTCCTACATAAGAATTAAAGGACAAGAGGAGCTTTGAGATGATGACTTTTTCAGTATATGAGCTATATGTTTTCTGTTTCCCTTCAGTCGACTGCACTATTTTTCTCTAGTGTAAAATTCTGCTGCCCTATTCATTAGCCTACAGACACGTATCAGTCCTGCTTCCCAGTTCAAATTCTGTTATAATTATTTTTTATATAGTTGCGCTGGCAGTCTTGTACTCCTGTATTGTAAATGTTTTCCTTTAAAACATGGTAAAACGCAAAATCTGACCAACAATAAATTACAATTGTTATTTGTGCAATTTATGCTAACATTTTTTAAGCATTTGTTAGTGAAAATCAATAAATATTTCCGCTAAAATTTACAATTCTCCACACAAGAAATTAGTTCGTGAAGCGGATTAGGATAGGTTTAATGTATTTAAACTGCAAGGGGGTGGTAAACTCCTTCCAATATTTTAGTATATTTGTTAATTAAACGATTCCATCGTTAATTATGTAGTTTCAACAGCTGTTCACATTACCCATGCAGCAAATGATTAACATTAAGTACTTTACAAGATGTAGCACTAGTTACATGGCTGACATCTGTGATGCATGGCTATATCTGTACCAATTTTTGTATTTTAGTTTAGTAGTTCATATCGTATATTAATGCTGTGAGTTTAACTGCTAGACACTTTATATCTTGTTTGCAGTATAGCTCAATATAAGTTTTTTTGAAAGGCTCGCTTTCAGTAGCAATCAGACTAACATTGACTAACTCTAAAGCCTAGACCAATGATTTTCCACATTGGATGGAATTATACTGTACTGATTATCTTAGCTGATCATAATGTCTGTTGGGTGCTGACGTTCTCCTTTCACGTCAAATCATTTCCGTGATATCGAGTTCACATGGGAAATTTCATGGGAAATACAGCAACTGAACATACTGCAGCGTATTTACAAAATTACAAACAGTATGTGATTTGGAATTTTGCGAAATTCTAGAAAATTGTGACGAATGTTTTTGCTGTCCAAGGGGAAATTCAAGAACCTTGGAAGTTAAAAAGTATGAACTAGCAAAAATATTGCTTATAGCACCGGTTCTACCACATAAGTAATTTTTTATTCGATGATACCTATTAACTTTGCGAAACTATGAGATCTCTACCTAACTTAATAATATTGACGCTATTGCACTTCATCGCGTATGGCAACCACACAAAAAGGGAGTAGAATAATTCAGTTCGTAGTTTCTAGCGTCGAAAGTGTATTGCGGAGGCAGCGATTGAGAACATATGTGGACGATATTATTTGCAATAGCGATTTTTTTACGTTAGGATCACAATTATAATAATTATTACTTTGCTGCTAAAATGGTTAAGTCAATGCTCATAGACTGCCTCAGTTTATCAGGCGCTGGACTCACATACATATATAAAACTTACCTGTTACCTGGTCGCCCGGTTTATATGTCGATACGGATGTCTCAATTGTGTATGGAGTCGGATCGTCACTTGGCTGCGCTCCATGTAAAGTAGCATCTGGGGTCATTTGCTCGCATTGTTCTACAGGTGCTCCGCTTGGATACGCGAAAATATCGCTCACTAACGCAAAAATGATTACCAGTAAAGTGGCTTTCATACCGCTGATCGACGACTGTTTCGTTTCTTTTTAAACAGAAGTTTATTATTATTGACAGGTGGCTATTATGGCACCCACATATACTGCATAATATTTTATGAATTCTACCCAGTTGCTCTACTCCGCTAACTGACTGTTAAGACTTTATCTAGGTGGCGCGAGTATGCAGGAAAGCAAACTTGCATGTTTGGCAAAATTTAGATCCTAGAGTACCAATGCCGGCAAGGCTCTACTATATAGAAATAATTTAAACATAGAGTCATGATTAAAAGACTAGCGATTGAAGCTATAAACTGCAGCGTTTAGTGGTACTTTGATGGAGTCTCGTTAGACAGACAGTGCACTGAGATTTTTAAAGATTGTTGATTTAAAAAATTCTTTAAACAGAGAACGGTTGCTTTAATTGCACAGCTAGTATTGCAACAAATTTGATTCCTACTTATTTTTTAAAGTTGTGAACTTGTTGCTATTAACTCGTAGTATTTTGCAACACCGTCTGTACAATTTTTATGAATAATTAGCCAAGCAAACCCAATGTTTCAACCAGTGCACGACCACTAGAGCTTTCATACTACCCATGATTTTATTTTGATTTTAGTTCATACGTAATTATGCGCGGTGCGAAATGTTTGTGCAACCTGGTAATATGATGATATGTAACATTGATGCTGATAACTTGATTGTGAGGCAGTTTGCACGCGAATTATCTAATTTAAGATGGACTTACTACTCGGAAAACTGCGATAGCGACGGTACAGAGTTGCGAGGTGCGAGAAGCCTAAACGATGTAATTTTAAATTGTACGAAGATGAACTCATTTCTTACGTAGAAGTTGATGTAGTGCAGTTATGGAATGTACGTAGTGAGAATGAAGTTGAGGCTCTAATTTGCGATATTGAACACATTTTGCGAGAGACTGCAAAAACTAGTAAAATCAATAACCAACAAGTCGCTAATGATCGACCTGCTGCTGAATATGTCGGTAGGCAGTTAAATGTTTTCCTTAAATATGTCGCGATACGTTAAATCGGCAATGTCATTTAGAGGCAGAGAACTTATCAAAGATTTTAGTAATTTGCAACGCGAACTTAAGTCAGCCCAACTTCCCCAGTTGCAAATCGTACAAATCAATGCAAAGAATCATATGTTGATCAGATTCATTATTTTAATTGCACAGAAACTTGAAATTAAACTTTTTGCCATCATAGACCTTGAAAAGGCTTTCGATAAAGTGCTTAGAAGCACCTTGCAAATGTATTGGTAAAACTAGGTATCAATCAAATTATATATACTACGAAGCCGTTATGCATATTTCACATTTGCTATGTATTTCACTTCAATGGACAATATTCTTTGATAATTTTCAAATATTCTCTGGTATTCGGCAAGATGCACGCCATCAGTTTTACTTTTTAATGTTTTCTTTGATGACCTGTCAGGTTATTGGTTCATGAACATGTTTATATATATGTGTGTGTATAAGTTTATTGTAGAAGTTTGACCGTCGCCCGATTGACCATTTTGTGGAATTACTTCTAATGATTTTTTTCTAAATTGCTGTCCGACATAGTCCTTTGTTTCTGAAAGCACATTGAAATTATATTTTTGAAAACAAATTAACAAGTATCTGAACAGCAAAAACAACAACAACAGCAGCGGTGGCAGCAGCAGCAACCCTTATTCGTGAATAATATGTTATTGGCTGTTAATGCTCTTATATGCAATGATAATAGCACGGATGGAGGCCCACACACGAGCAGTATCTTGTCAAGTTTAGATGAAAAGTGTGCCTTGCATGCGCGCTGTGCCCCGCGGGAAGAAAAAACTCACAATGGTGTAATTGCCGAAAATGTCACTTAACTAGAGGAAGTTCATGTGCAAGGAATTTCTTTGTCTTCGACTCGGGAAAAATGTTCACAAAAAGGTCTGGTTTCTGAACGGCTCAAGTTTAGGCCTCCCACGCATTGACGGCTTAGGGACATTCCAACCGTGTTTACCTCCTGATTTCATAGCCGAGCCCTGTGCCAACCTCAACATTAACAGCTGCTTTAGCTTGGGTAGAATTACGTGATATTTTTTCATTGGTGCAAACAAATGGGATAACATTTGCATCAAACCTCCAAGATTTAAAACAGTGAAAAGATTTGCTTTAGTCGATTTCTTGGAAATGATAAAGTGCTTCCATTTTTATTTTTCTGGTATTTGCTTCGAGATGCAAAAACAATTCAAAACAAGGATTTGTCCTGCTTTTGTTATATGTTGATTGTGATAACTGATAAGTGATCTTTCTGAGAAATGTGATGACTGCGCTCACCGGCCGTTAATTGAAACAAAAAACGCTTGTCATAAACAAAGCTTAAGAAATTGTCTTAAAACTTTATATCACTTATACGCTGTCTTATTACATACAGGGCGTGCGTTTGCATTAACGCTGCATAAAACTAGTAAATTTAAAACTCCCGCGATTACCACTAACACAGCCAATTTAACTTTGTCAATTGAAACAAGTTTGTATAACACTGTGTAAAGGTTGAGAAAAATAATCACAGCATTCGTAGCGCAAACTTCGCTAACTAAGCAACGGTGTAAATCACTTTACGATGTCAATAAGATCAATAGTGTGTTTTTTGGTGAATCAGTGGTGCACATTTGGATGGCAATGCAATGCCGTTTTACGAGGTGTTGCGATGACAATATAAACTATTCAGAATTTTCTTTTTCAATTACGTAAGTCTTTCTAGTAGGTGGGCGTATTGTAACTTTGTATGGAAAGTTCTTTGGGATGTACTTTAAAATTCTCCCTCTCTTTAGGTTACTAAGCTAGCACTAATTATTGGGAACATTTTAGTAATTACTACTATTAACAAAGTGTATATTTTAGAATTTTAGTGTATATTTCAAAATGGGTTGGGATTTGAGAAATCGTTCTGTTTTCTTTTCTAACTAAAGAACATAAATACACGGTTTTTAGATAACTGTCAGACATTCTGGCCGCAGAATGCCAACGAAGATGAGCGGATTTTAGAAAAATAAAAAAAAACTTGAACAAATCAAATGAAAAACAGGAGGTCAGTTGAAGAAGAAACAGAAGAATAATGAGATCAACGCGAAGGGGTATCGCTTATAAAAATGAAATATTTTGGATGCACAATATGAGTGCCTAAAAATTAAAATCTGATAAACTCTTTTGTCTGCACACTCGAGAATTGTTAACCTATTTCAAAATCGTCGTTTGAAAATAAAAATCCGATAAAAAAAATCAATCTACATTTAATTAAACTGCGTACTTTTCTGTCAATTCACAAATGTGGACTGTAAAAGTTGCTCAAAAAAGTAGTTGATGCTTTCCAGGGCGCTTATAAATTATGAAAATATGGTCAAACAAAATTTTAAATGACCTGCATAATAACATCAAAAGTGGAAAACAATGTTGTCCTTGGGAGATGCTAGTCAAAGTGGATTGGTCGTGTTCTGAGAATGTCAAATGACGTTCCAGTTGTTAAAGTTTCGCATGAAGCTCTAAACTAGCAAAAAAGATACACATAAAAGCTATGATAAAATAAAAGTGCACACATTACTTTCTCTTTATAAAAATAATAGTATTGTAAATTTAATTATAATAATAATCACCTTCATTTAAGCACAAACGAGCATTTTGCACTACTGAACCTAGTTAAGGTTCAGCAAATATACATTTTATGCATGTAACTGACGCAAACATTGGTATGCTATTCTGCATATGACTTAGATGCATAAACACTTAATTTAATACAAAATAAGAGGTGAAATAGTTTGCAAAATGATTGACTTAGTACAAAGTGTGAAATTTTAGGCATAGGCTATCTTACAAGATATTTGATAAATGCCTACTGCAGTACGCCCATGATGCAAATGTAATTGTGTGCATAAGCACTGTCAATCGTCTTTCGTAAACGCGCAAAAAGGCACTACTTGTTTTTAGCAAAAACGAAACCAAAAACGATCCGTTATCGTAATGTTTGGTGAGCTGATGTGGTTTTAGTTACCGACCTAATGGATTTCTGAATGTCGCGATAATCGAAAAAATAGAAGGTTTATAAAATATCCGTATAGGAGTACTTTACTGCTCTGTGCTGCTGTGACTGAAGAACTCTAACAATCCGGAAAATTGACTCGTTTTCTGCACCCAGGCCTGCAAGGAACTGTGTGTGTGTGTGTGTGAAAATGCTAAATTAATTTGGCATGAAAGTCTTTGTCAATGAAGATAAACAAGACGGGCGAATAAGAACAATGTGAAGAATGTACTGTTTGGCATTTGCTGTGGGGAAATGAACTTCACGCTCAAATGGGTGAAAAAGTGAGTTCCTTCAGTGCACAAATTTTAATAAAAATTTTGTTCACCCGTTACAGAATTGTTACCAAAAGTTCTGGAGAATAGCTGGCGATTTTAGGCTTGCACTAACCAAAATAGGGACCGTTTCACATTTTTCTTCTGAAAATTAATTTACAAAGTTACGTCTATTTCTGAATCCTTTATACTTATACAGATAGTTTCGGACTTTCCCTTAGCAAGTTTAATGACTTTCGTCACTATGATTTCTTGAAACTGAATTGTTACGATCCATTCTCTGAACGTTTTATGTAGAAGTTTACTGAAATATCATTACCAACATCGACTGGCTCACCATGCAGAAAACGGCGTATTCGAATACATTCACGTTATGCCAGCTTGAAACTCATGTAGCGAAAAGTTAGCTAAACGAATTCACGATACAAATCTACGTAAAACTGAGGTACAACTGTATAGTACTAAAAGCAACATTATGATCTTACGTCAAGACAACTAAACAAATTAAACAAATCAATAACATTATAGCAACGAATATAACAATTACCTACATAATACGTTATGATATAAATAGATATAGATACACGTACAAAAAATGTCATGGAACATTGAAGTTGTATATAGCTAATGCCTGCATTTTGTACCGGGAATTTCTCATAAGTAAAAATTCTATACACTTTTGATATTTGCAGCAAATTAATATATAAATTTTTTATCTATATATTAAATAAACCACAAATTTTTTACGCATTTTTGTGCTCTTAAGAACAACACAATTATTTGTGCAAATAAAAGGCAAATTTACAGTGCAACATGTTAAGTGATTGTGAGAACAAGTGAAAAACCTATGTAGCGAACAGGAGAAATACTACAACTTAATATTTAGTTCGGTGTGCATCTCTGCATAACACTGTAATATACTATAATAATAAGCGCGTAGTTATTATGAAATATCTTTTGATTTAATTTCAGAAAGCCCCCCATTACTATCTATGGAGACTTTAGGTTTTTCACTGCAAAGTGAGAAGATGCTAAGTTGCAAGATAATCCAAATACTACATCCACGGGTTTGACAGACGCCCACACAGAAATAATTATTTAAAACTGTGAATTTGTGACGCACTCTTTTCACTTACTTTAGTTGTCAGCTTAAAGTTTGAAAGTTCATAATCATACATGCTGAAGAACATAATACAATTTATCATCATTCATTCAAATAGAAATTTAAATAATAAATAATAACTATAATCACATGGTAAACGTTACATGTTCTAGCAGAAAAGTCGTGTGAGACCTCGAGGTTACTTACAACTTGTAAGTAAATGCGGTGATGAAAACGTGATGTAAATTTCGGTTGAATACCAGTAATTAAAAACCGATTTACAGTGTTTGAAATACTGAGAAATACCGCATAGAAATCATAATAATGTGCGATTGCTAGATTTTTGCATACAGATGAAATTTTTGGTAAATTGTTTAAGTAGACCACTATATTTTTTCGGGCTGCTACAGGTCCACAGACCAAGAGTTAAGAAGAATATTCCATTATTTTCTTGTATGAAAGTAAATGGTCACTATCAAAACACAATTGTTATGGGAATTACAGACTTCATATAAATTATAATTTGACAGCGTTCCTGTTTTCTGTTTCGTGGTTGAGAAGTTTCACACAGAAATAAATTCTCACAACTATCAGTTTTTGGCAAAACAATTTCAAAAAGTTTGTAAAATCGCTCGAATTTTGGCGCGGGAATAAATTAATAACTGCTTTTTAGCACATTTACATATTACAAATACATGTATATCTCACTTTGGCGCAATGGCAAGACAAAAGACATTCATTCTGGATTTATCCTGCTTAATTAAATAAAAGTTCTGTATAGCTGATTACAACAAATGCTTTTAACTTATGCTGCTAAAGTATATGCGTATACTGTAAAATTGCGACTTCAGTAGAGCCTAGTAACAGTACTTTCTTAGTGTTTTACACTTATTGAACTTTGCTGCAGCATACTACTACACTTTTTCGTGTGATGCTCAATTTGTCATGTAAACACAAAGTTAGAAAGAGGCCTAGAAATACTTAGTCTTTAGCTTAGTTTACTTTGGCATATGAATATCAGAATGACATTTTTGATATGTGATACACTTACAGTTAAACGGGCAAAAATCATGTAATTATAATGTGGAACGGTTAAGTTAAGTAGCACGCAATGTACTAGCAAAAATCAGCAACTGTTAGACGCTGTGCAACATTTCTATGTGGTAGCGACCAGTGACTGTAAATTGATCGCTGTCACTTTGCTATACTAGTTTGGCATGTGAATATCTGAATGTCATGTTATTTTTTTATATGTCAGTGACATAGCACTGTTACACTTATAGTTAAAGAAGTGGCAATTCAGTTTATTACAGAAACAAAAAATCACAATTGTAGTATGGAACGGTTAAATTAAATTGTATGCCACGTACTAGTAACCATCAGTAACTGTTACACGCTGTCCAACATTTCTATGTAGTGATTGTAAAGGGCTATATGTACACACTACGCGGTCAGTTACTGTCAGTTGCTGTCGCTTTCGCTGCCTTCCAGTTCCATTTTTCTTATGTCTGATTCGGGAACTGTTAACTGAAAAAAAGATAAAATAACTTTGTAAAATGTAATGCACAAGACGCAAACGTTGTGTGTTTATTCGAAATTAAGTAACGTCTTAATCTCTACCGTTTACATGGAACGTAGAGTAAGGATATACATGTATTAGGCCACTCCTTCACTACCTACACAAGGGCAACAGTTTACTTTTTGAAGTCTGAGTCACTGACTTTCTAGCAAAAGAGTATCTCATTTCCTCCCAGACGGACACTGCATCGTGGTGACTCAGAGTTAGACGCTCCTCTAATGTATGGGCAGTGGGCACCAATCCCAGTTTATTTCAGGTTGCAAATGTCATTCTCTGGCCTCTGCTTCGACTATGATGACTTTTTGCTCATACTATATTATAAACTTGTCACAGGAAAACATTTTGTAAAAGTAAGTAAAGGTTTAGAGAAATCTGAAAGTTTAAGCAGCCATTGGGTTGAGCATATATCTACAGTTAAATGCGAAATCCGATACACAATTCGTTCTGAACTGTTTAAAAAACATCAGATTCGATAGAGGTGCACCTCACATAACGGAGTTCAGAAAGTAACGCACCACTGGTCAGGAATATAAACAGCCAGAGCAATATGGTAGGCAAAACGTCCCAGAAACATATTTCTCGGCTGCCACCCATTCGTTAACCAAGCTCGGCATTGTTTAACTTCATTCGCTATATGCGCATATCGTAGTTACTCAACTTTTCACCTCCAAATAATGTCAAAATACAAATAGGCAGTAGCTTAATTTGCTGAAACATTGAAACTTACTAATTTTTGTTCTTCTTTATAAGTTCTATGTCGTTCTTCAAACTCTCGTAAACGTCTGTTGTATTGTTCTACTTGTTCCTGTAATATCACGTCTTCATTCTGAAAAGGAAGTGTAGTCACTATAGTAGTAATGCATTTAATCAATTTTGTTTTCATACTAAATTTGTGTTTTGGTTGGGCTATACTGACATTATACTTGTGTGTTTACAATTTTTGCAATTACCAAAAAATTGATGTATACTTTGTTTGCCTATAAATTCATGCTCACGCGCTTTTATCACAATTCCCATATTTAAAAAAATCGTAAATTTTTACTCGCGAGTCAAGTTTGAGACATTTCTATTGATTGGATGGTAATACGTTTTACAGTGTATTTCATAAATATTATAACTCCGCAACACTGTTAATTGAATAGTGGCTTGTGAATGGTAACCAAAACACAACCGTCACACCGCGGTATAACAATGGATTACTTCTAAGGTACCGGCACGCGCACTTTGTTTAATTAGTTTAAATCGTATTCATTTTCGTTGTTAGCAACGAGCTGGTGACAACCCCAGATACAAAGGTCTCTTATATAATTCAGCCGATTTCAAATGAATACCTGTAATTTGATGATCTAATCGCAAGCGAAGCTAACCATTATATCGCAGATGGCTGTATCGTTTTTAGCACACCTGTTGAATTTTGACTAAGATGAATTGATCAAAATAATGATAACGAAAGTCAAATAAGTAATGACGTTATGCAAAATAAAGAGCGTTTAATTGTTATACAGTAATTATCGCAGCTAAATATGTTGAACTGTGATATAAGATGAACCATTGAAACTTCCTCAGCTCTATATTCACCTATTATCACCTCTCTGTTTGTATTTTCTTGAAGTGTTATTAAACAGATGGACATTATTAAACGGAGGTCGACATTTCGCATATATAACAAAGAAAGGTTCGGTAAAGGTTGTAACAAATGCAATGAAAATTAAAGGAAAAATGAAAATGATTAATTCATGACATTTATGTATAGGCCTATGTGATATATAAAAAGTAATAAACAAATTTTTATGTGTATTTAAAAAGTTCACAAATTTCCTTAACGACAAAAACTCGTTTATGCTGAACCAGCTACAACGTTTAATGATGGATGTTGTAAAAGCTTTTACATCTAAAAATATCGTTACCTAATAAATAATTCTAGAGAAGTCTAGCTAGCTATAGAACATCAGCTGACGTATTTGATTTAGAATATGAAAATTGCTTTATGGGCGGCTTTCATCAGTGACACTCTCTGAACCATGTAATAGTAGATTTAGTTTTACGCTTAATGAATAAATACGACACAGTTTATAATAAGCTTTCGGGACTTACTCGCGCTCGTTCTTCGTCTAGTTCAAGCCATCCTATACCGTCTAATCGTTGTGAGTCTATCCATCCTCGCCAGCGTACGCACACACCATCCAAAATAAAATGTGATAAGATGTGTACCTAGAATAAAGAAAATGAAAAATTTTGAATAATTAAAATGCATCCTTTAATATTCATTTTCCTAATCTAAACCATGCAACTAACGAGCACCTATTTAGCTGAAACTATAGGGTATCCTCGGAAACAGATCTTTCTTTTTTTAAAAAAAGTACAAAAAATATCAAGCGTTCGAAACACAGAGTTCGTAAACAAGGACTGCATCGGGGACATCAGATGGCGAGTTGATCTTCTGCGACACGGTATGGGGCGGTATAAAAACGCATAGTTGGTCAAATGACCAACATCGAGATTTTGCCATACATCTACAGTGTAACAGAAATAAAATATAGTTTTATTTTGCTCCAGTTTGGAAAATGTCTTAAGAGTAACTTAGCACATATACGTTGTTGGTAACGTTTCTTCATCGCGTATTGAACAAAAAAAGCAACGTTCGGGTGTATGTATATGGGTTTAGCTGATACTGTTTCGTGATGCCGTGAAGATAAAAAAGGGCTACACCTGGTATTATGCGACAATTTTGCATTGATTTCCCGTTACTTAACACTTATTTTTTCCGCTCAAGTTTCTGTGCAGAATAAGAAATGAAAAATGCCAGTAATCATAACAAGGTATTGTAAGCAGTTCGGTGCAAGAATTTATGGATAAATTAAGTGATGTAATGTAACGATAGCCAGAATTAGCCTCCCTCCCCAGAGACTTGCTCCCAAATTGTATAATCGAAGAATGGAGACTGACAGTAAATAAATTTTTTGCATTGGCCATTATCTGCATTTTTGGACAAAGAACATTTTTGGAGAGCTTTTCCCCGCTCCATCGCTCAAGTTGAACAACTACATTATCAGCATAACATTATAATAGTCATCCTTAAACATACTGCCGTCTTTCAGCATGCTGTTATAAGGTAGATTAATGCAATATATGCTGGAGTAACTCTGTCAAACTTTCAACTCGATTGTTAGTGCAGAGATTTTTCGGATTGCAAAGGGTATTCAAGCAATCGTCTGGGTTGTAGTTTTAAAATGTTAAGGAATTGTACAGGAAACGGGCCACAATAATCTCAACTGGGGTCATATCGGAAATTCAGCCAAATAACACTTGCATTCCAAACTATAGAACTAGGAAAACACAAATACGGTTATATTTATCATGACATACAAAGAGCCCGAAAGAAGGTTTGTTTAAAACATCAAGGTGATAGAATAAAGCCCGTCACTGTTATTGCTGACTGGCACTGCAGTTAAATATATTATAGGGAAAGTATTGTTAGAATCAAAATTACACTTTCATGAGCTAGGTATTCCGTTGAGTCTTGAAAACTAAAGTGGTGATCAATTTGTTAGACAAACCTTCAAAAATCCCAAATGACACCTGCAATAAACTTGGCGAAACCTGGAGGAGTTAGTTTGTTACACTATAAATAACTAAAGGTATGCGTGTGTCTTTATTTATGTTCTGTATAAAGGATCTAAAGTAGGTATGTTTGCGACAAGTAGCTTGTATGTTAGGTTATTACCACTGCTTACGCAGTTTGAAAAACAGTATTTGTGTCGCTTAAAATAAACTTTCCATTCAATTCGTAAAAACAATATACAGGATTAAAGCCGGATTTAATAAAGCACAAGTTAGATAATGAAGAAACCATGAACGCGGATACGGATATTCGTCCATTAGACAGGTTTTTACGTCAAAGGTTAATATAATCAAAGGCATATAGCATATTGCATTTATTATAGCTCCGAGGGACAAAAATCGTAGCTACACTATTATGGAAAGACAGTGGTGGGACCGAGGCACACACTTGCATGTATCATTAAGGAATTGACATCTAACGTATTGTCAATCATTTTCGTTAATCGTCCAATCAGCGTGCAATTTATTTCACACACCTGCAGAGTTTAAATAACGCAGGTACGTTCGGGACATTGAGCTAAAGCTGCGTCTAACACTGTTATGAAAAATGCTCAACTTTTCATTAGTCAGTGGGAGAAATATTGGCCTGGTTCTAGATTTTATTATTGTCAATTGAAATTGCAAATGAATTAGTGAAAATATATAGTTTAGTTTCGTTTATGGGAAGAAACGCACAACGTTTAACGTCTGTGAGTTGCTGACTAAATCATTTTACAGTCAAGAAAATACGCAGTTTAGTTTACTTCACGGCTTTGCAAGTTAGATAAAAACAACTACCGTAAAACGGGGTGAGTTCGCCACTTTTTAAGGGTATTTTTTTACGTTTCCTGCCATAGCAAGAGAATTACCAAACCGATTTTCTTAGTTCAAGCTTTATATTGCCCTTCGAATAAAACACTATCGTGGGGTGAATTCGCCACTAACAATTTAACACTGTTTAATGCCATTCTAGGCAGCTGAAATTAACTGGTTGTGATTGGCTGGTTGGGGGTGAGTTCGCCACCCTATGAAAAAATTATAAAAAATGTCTAGTTTTAGTTTTCAAATAGAAACTTCTACATTGGCAAGGAAGGCTTGAACGTCTTCTGCACTGATCTTCACGCGGGCGCCCTTGATGTTGCCAGCCACTCTGAAAACCAGATTGTTCCTTCGGGCGAATGATTTGACAATGTCTATTCCAGGGGTGTTTGCCTTGAATCGTCGTTCCTGGATTCCCTTCGCGTCAAGAACACTCTTAATCACTAGTCGGAGATCGATGGCAGCCATTGGGAACCCCCACTCAGCGGCCACTGGGAGTGTTGGCGATTTCGTGCTCCTCGGCGGCGGAGAACACTGGCTGACCTCCGGTCTTCCGGGGATGACTTCCTGAGAGTTTGTCAGAAAGGGTCTTTCTTGGAACTCCGAATTGCCTCGCCGCTGGGCTGATTGTCCTGTTGGTATTCTTGACGGCATGTAGGGCAGCTTCCAGAGCTTCTGGGGTATAATTTTGGTATCTATGACCCGGTACAGGGGTGCAGGTGCGTGGCATGTTAAGTAGCAAGAAATAGTAGACAAATAATATGTAGCGCAGAATGGAATACTTCTAGTGCGAATTGAAAGAAGATAACTGTCGTAAACTGCTTATAATGACGGTGATCATGATATCTGTTCATTAAACACTGAACAATAGTTACAGCAAACCTACAATGGCCAATACGTAAGGGGTGGCGAACTCACCCTCGGGTGGCGAACTCACCCCGTTTTACGGTATATGATTAACTTTAAATTAGGACAAAACAAAATGTTTTCTTTTCCGCCCAGTTTTTATAAACCTCAATGAGATCTTCGCAGTCAGAGTTAATTTAAATGTGGTCAAAATCTATATCATAAATCAATATAATATTAGTTAATTTTACACTACTTTTCTGGTTATAATCATGGTTTGAAGATGCCATTGGGATTATGTAACTCGGGCATTCAATATAAGGGTCGTCTATGGAATGGAACAATCAAATTTGTTCCATTTTCCTTAGCCTACCAAACGGAAAAATACAAAAACTAAATAAATCTTGCAGACGAGCACATAATCAGTTAATGTAGGAAAAAAAGACATAGTAGGCATGAATGATGTTCGTATATTCAAAGGCAAGAGAGACTTAATATTTTTGTTGTTCATTTATTGTAAAGCAAGACTAACTAGCTTAGTTTCTTCATTATACTTATGTCTCTTTATTTTGTAGGGCTTTGAAACTTCGTCTCTATATTATGTTTAAACTGATAAGTCATTTTTGGCTACTTGAAGTGTTAATTTCGTGTAAAATTAGCTGCTGCTCTGCAAATTTGTGTTTATAAAAAAGTACAATGAGTTTATCTGCTGATTAGACATTAGTTGTGACCGTTATGCTGTTTAGTTTAGTTTAGTTTAGTTTAGTTTAGTTTAGTTTAGTTTAGTTTAGTTGAGACAGTTGTTGTCCAGCGTGAGCTGTTGTGCCGAATGCCGCTGAGCGTGCTTACGTTACAGCGGAGGCGGAGCGCTAGACCAATATGTTTGACGTCAAATTAATGGCAGCATCGTGTATCCAAGTAGAGTTTTGCTATACTTTCACTAAAACACAAGCCATATTACATTACTGCGAGATTTTAATGACACTTGTACTTTTCTCTGACAAGTGCAGCAATTGCTGTGAAGGCATAACTGTCTCCTTTGGCCCTCCAATTCCTCCCATCCCCTCTCTCTGTGCCCGTCTCCCTGTCTCTTTTTGTCTTCACCTGTCGCTAACTATCTCTCTCTTATCTCGACCTCTCTCTCTCTCTGTCTCAGTGCTTTTTCCTCCCTCTAACTGTCTGCTTTCTGTCTGTCTGTATATCTCTTTCTTTCTGTTTTCTGCCTGTCATTTCATTCTCTGTTAGCTTCTGCTAGCTGAATTCTTCTATAATGGCGCATATTATTTAAAAAACTGTTTTCACATCAGTTAACATTTTTTGATTTTTAACGAATTTTCAAGTTACTAACAGTTTATCGTCAATTAGGCAGGTATGTAACGCATCTTGTCTGTTTAGACGTCGAATTTTCTCTAAATCTGTTTACCTACAACACAGATGACAGAGAAACCGTTCTTGCACAGATCACTGCACAGGTAACAATGACCGGATTGGACAAATGGTACTTCAAATGTAGATAAGCAACAGGTGTCCCCAGGCAGTCAATCCCAGGCAGGTAATACCTTAATTGGCGAGAATGCTCCTCGTTTTAGAAAAGAAATTGCTGTTTTTAAAGTGTTTCACTTCACGTCAAATGCATTAAAGCTTGTCAAATGTAGCGGTAGGTACACCTGCAGGTGTTTATGAGAGAGACTAGTTGGATAAAAACATCAGGGGTTTCCAGAGTATCATCCTCAAATTACCAGGGATGCTGGGAAACCGTCACGCGTAACCAGATTAACCGTAATGGAAAACGCAAGCATCGATATTCAAAACGCCCACGTGAATAAACTAACAAATTAAATATTTGACAAGGACTAGGAGGTAGCCACGGCAGCTGTTACATTTTGGCGGAACTGAGATGTCTGTTTGCTGATGATGCGCAATCGCCAGGAGTGAATGATCAGCCAGGTACTAATTTTGTAACTTCCATAACAGTCGCAATTTCGCTGTAGCAAATTTACCCGGTCAAGCTTCGTCTTATCTGTAAACATTATTAATGCAGCGCAGACTTTACGCGCTGATATTTTTGTATCTCGAAAAACAAGTTGCAGTTAAGCTTGCAGTTACCTTCTAGAGCAAATACCTTCCATTTATTGAATTACTGATTAATTACAATGCAGTATTTGCTGGTTTGTCTTACAGGCTGTGTATCTGTACTGTAATTCTTAAACTTGCCGTAATTTAATACACAACTGCCACGACTTTACGACATAAACGTCTTCTGAACTAAATAGTAACTATAAGGACAGGTGAAAAGTCGAGTGATTACAGCACTTGCTTGGTAAGTGCAGTTAAGCAACGCACGTGCTGGTTAGAAAATAGGCTGGTAACCTGGTTCCTCTGAATTCGCTAAAGTTGAGTCGGTATCATTTGCCTTGCTAATTATGACGTTGGTCTCGTTGAGGTGGATGTTTTCCCGTCCTATCGTTGCTAAGACACTTCTGCGTTCAATGTCTTATCTTAGAGGCATAATGTAGATAATGAACGAGGTTCCGGTCTCGCTACGTCCATCCTCGCTTAGTAGGTCCAGTGATGAATACTCGCTTTTTGTGGGATGTTAGTGTGCCGAATTGAGCAAAGGAGGTACTCTACTTTAAATATCTTTTTTAATTTAAGTCATATATTTTGTTATATAAATTTTTTATTCTTTAAATAATTTATTCAATTTCGACGGCTGTTGGTTTGCCTGTTTTAACAAAAAATCGTTTTATTCCCCGTCTATGTAGCTCCACGCCATGGCACATTACTATATAATGCATGCAAACATATGTAAATAGTATAAAAGTGCAAATAAAAAAGATATTAATTGTTGTAGAATATGTAAATACACTACGCATGGATGCTGCATACTGCACATACGGCTTCAGGCTTTCGCTGCAAACTTGGTAGGCTTCGCGAGGTGGTGTTGCATCACCTCGTTGTAATGCGGCAGCTCGCACGGAGCGCCAGTTCTTGGAAAAGTACGTGAATAAGAGTCAAACAAGCCCTATGCACTTCTAAAACAAACATCTTAAACATATCCAAACAGCATACGAATGATAAACTTCCCGAAACTCTAACTGGCCGCTTAGTAAGAAATAACAACATTTAATCTATACACGATAGTCGATAGTAGTCAGTTTGAAACTATGTAATATCAGTTTGCTATAGACGCTGCTTGAAGAAGTAAAAATCTATGAGTAAGCGAAGTTGTAAACTTTATTTGCAGCTGAATCACTCACTCTAAAGTAGTTTATGGCCAGCCATAGTCATTTAAAAAGCTTTAGTAAAATTAAGAATTAAATTACGTATAAATTAATGTAGAACAAGAAAGTCCCAAGGTTTTATGCACTGTGTATAATTTTTTTAGCTGTTTGCCACAAGTAATTAATAATATCAGTAAATGCTTACAAATAAATGTAAAAGCTTGTCGACACATATCAGCAGTGAGCTAAGATTTTGCTTTATCTCGAATAGACTCACGTTAGGCGACCTATGGACTTGATTTTCAGTTGACCTTAACTCGTGACCTTAATTTCCAAACTGGTGGTTTGTCCACCAAACACGGATCCCCATAACCGCACCGAATTTTGAATAGATCAGCACATGGCAGCGTCAAGCCGTTTATCAGTTTGTTGTAACGGATTTCAAAAGGCTTCTGAGATTGCAAGTAACAGAAGATTCTGTTTCTTGAAATTTGATGAGCCAGTTGCTCGCGAAGAAGAAACATCGAATACAAAATAACATCAATTGCAAATTTATGATTCAATGTATCGCTTGAGTTAATGCGTTAGTGACTGATGTGAGTTGTATGTGTCATGACTGCATTACTCATTCATCCATATGATGCTACTCAAGGCAAGGAAACAATCATGCTGGTTTTATTGTTTACTATGGCAAGCACTTTCATATTTACAAACAGACAAACAAAAGCAAAAAATATACATAAAACGAAAAAAAAACACAAATATTGTATAATTATATCGAGAAATAAAATGGTGTGAAAGAAAAAATGAGAAGTATTTTTCACTTTTCGGTTCCCAAATTTGACTGCCCTTATCAACGTCATTGTTACTGGCTATTACTGTAATTAATAATGAGATATTGCCCTTACCTTGCCATGTTCTAAATCGAAATTTGCCCAACCTCTGTAAGGTTCAAGTTCGCGGTTTCCTGTCCAACCGGGAGGCGCAAACCAAAGTTCCAGGTTTGTTCCAGACGTGACAAAAGCCTGTGAAAAGTAGGAAGAAAATTAGTTTTCCAAACTGCGATAAATATATTAAATGCAATGCTAACTGGTTTTAAAAAGTAGGAGATTTTAATAAAGTAGCGAAAGTCTAAAACACGACAACTTACTATTTCTGCATGTCCTTCTCTACAACCTGTTTCAAATCTGACTATCCTTTCTTCGTGAGGTCTATCTCTAAATGCAGTGTATCTCACCTGTAACAAAGTAAACCATTAATTTAGCATAGCTTTTTAAGTAACGATAGTGAGAAGTTCGATTAATAGAAGCGTGCCAGGCAGTGCGCTGTTCGCTGAAACCTACATTTCATATAAAATTTTGTCCGATCCGTTCTAGAGAACATAACTGTATAACATAAGCAAAAATAGTGTAGTCCTAACGAGTTATGTTCCCTTTCTGTGAGTTTAGAGACCTAATTATTGTTAATGATGTATTATTACATAACGATTGTACGAAGAAGCAGAAATAAGAAAATTACACTAAATCCCTCCATACCACCAAATGACATCATACACTAAAAAGGCTATGACAAATTCACAATACACTAAAAGTGATTATGACGATGTGACGAAAAACTGCGTTGATTAACATAAAACTCGCACATGAATGTGCTAATCGTTGAACATTTAGCATCATCACTAATATGTTTCAGAGTAGCACGTGCTTGAATGCTCAAAGTAAGGCAAGAATGACACACTTCGTAATTTTACCACATTGGTGCAATGTGATATATTGTAAGTACTATCACATTACATATCACCATAATGAACAGTGGACACTGCGTAGCATATACGGGGTCGAGTCTGGCTAAACTCATCTTAGTCAGTGAACCAATAGCACAATATTACATTCTTCACAGCTAAACAAGTTGAAACAGGCAAAACGTCAATGCGTGGCATTAGTAATGACTAAGCAACTATTGACACAAGTAGGTAGCCCGCATATAGTAAATGTACATAGATGTCATTTTGAAATAATTAAACACGCGCTGTTGAAGTTACTAAAATGTGATATTTACACATAGTCCTGAACTAATGACACGAATGAAAGAAAAAGCATCACCTCACTTTCTCTGCTAAGTCGCTTAAAAGGTTCTTCTTGTTCAAATTTTGTCCTCTGATCAGGCACAACACGAGGCATGACGGCTGTTGGAGCACCCGTCGAAGTTGACTGCATGGAGTTCACCATTGGAATGGTAATGTACGATTACTATCACAGGTGCATGTACTCATCACAAGTCTACAACTTTTCATTCATCATCAGCGGCATGATCATGTGACTAGTTTCTGATTGGTGAACGCGTCTTGCTCAATCGATCGCTAACCACGACAACTTCCGTATATGGCACTCGGCAGCCGTAGGCGGGCTAACGGAAGCGTGACGACATATTCGTAAATGTTCGGAATCTCCATATATGGGACATGATTGACAGATTTTACTACGCAGCCTACGATAGTAGTATTGTTTCTGAGCAAAAGCATAAACTGGGACTTGCTGGCAAATGTGTAGGCAATGACCGTGAAGTAACATTATTATACCTTCACAATTACACATCCCTGGGCGCTGTGTCGTAATTAAACCACGAGATGAGTAATACGTGAAATGTCACTGTAAACAACATTTTGAAATATTAGAATGCCTATGAATTCGTAATCGGCCCACAGCCTATCATGTTCGTAGTTTTAAATTTGTTAGGTGTATCTAACAAAATAGTGCATAGTACTAATAAGGTATACAAATTTGATGTTCGTGAGGATAGCTGAGGTTAACCAGTATGCGGATAAACAGCAACATTATTATTACGTATACTAGATACTTTTTAATATGCAAAAACATTTAATATGGTAAGAAATATAGGTGCAATTCATACCGAACCACGTGAAACAAGACATACGCAAATGTTGACTCATAACCTTGTTTGTAATTACCATTAAAACAGCCGGAAGCTTTAATACCTTCACTTGCGGTTTGCCATTGTGTGAATGAGTAATAGAGCTTAGGAATAGCTGTGGGTGTTGCTTGTGAAAGTTTCTGATTAACTAAAATTGTTGGATGGACACGCTCGCATCAAACTGAGATTCACTGACGGGTTTTCAGCGCTCGTCATCGTAAACCGCACAAAATTCTGGAGTAATTACGAACGTGAAAATTTATTGCGTTTTCTGTTAAATAAGTTATATACTTAGACGGTCAACATGTTCAAGGAAATAGTAACTTCAAAAACTTCTTTATTATTGAAATAGTATATGTAACTCAGCAAATTTTCTGATATTTATATTAGTAAACTTTTTAATATAGGTTCTTAATGAGGATTTATGTAGGTACAAAATACTTTTTGTAGCTGATTATTTGAGCAATAAGGATTGGTCTATGCCGGGTGGGCGAGTTTTTATGTGAGTGACTAGTGGGTGGCTAAGATCGGTGGTTGACCTGATACGTCACCTTAATTAACCTGAGTGTAAACGTTAGCTAAAGGTATCGTTGCAGTGCTAGATAAAAAGGAATAAGCCTATAAATATATTTCGTGTAAAACGGTGTAGTAATATACTTTTAATATTTACTGGATTAGCACAACACACGTATTGTAGTCATTATAAATACAATTAATACGTTAATATATTACTTGTAATTGTAGAGTACATACATCACTAATAATGAGGTAGTAACAAGACGGAGACTCATATTCTGGTGCACGTAAACCCCCTGTACTAAATCAAATGTACATTGAAGTTAATAACAAATGTACAGAATATTTTTATTTTTATGTTGAAACATTGCTAAACGACATTAAAAAACTTCCTATTTATTTGAACTTAGTAGTTGCTGAATTTATTTTATTCACGTTGATTTTAAAATAAAGTTTTTTTATTGTTATTAAACATTTGAGCCTTATTATACGATAGAAAAGTTGGCTCCAACGCAGCCACTTTTTACAAAATGCGTCGCCGTGCATCGCTTAGCAGTGTTTAGCAGTCAGATGTCAATAAATGTTATTTACTTAGTTATTAGTTAGTTAGCATTAATCAGTTAGTAGTTCATTGACAAAACATAAGTGCAGTCCATAAATTTTAACTTTAAAAAGCAGAACGATTTCAGTATGACTACGAAATTTGAAAGCATAAGGTAGCAATTTTACACGATGAATCGCCTGCTTATTAGATATTTTATCATGGTCCTTTAATAATTTGGCCAAATTTGCCATCTATAGCTAAGTCAGAAGAAAATGTGTCTCGTAACAACGCAAATCCGATTTTGAGTCCCATTCGCATTTGTCTAGACTTCTGTAATATGTTTCACAAAAAGCAGTTATTTCTGCATAACTTTTTTAAACAATCAGTTGCCCTATAAACAACGTTTATATATTTGCACCTTTTTATTCATTCAGTTTCAGATATCAAAGCAAACTGTCCGCTAGTTGCAATATCTAAGAAAAAGTTATGTTTTTATGGAACTCTACATCAGCAGTAATAATTTTACAGTATGTTACATAGTATATTACCTTTTTATCAGTTGAACTTTGTATCACACGGTTACCGAGTATCTTGCGTTTAATATATACGATGACATGACGCATATATATATATATAGGACCAAAAGAAAACTGTGAACTAGCAATTTGTCTTGTACTTATAATGCTTGCAGTCTAAACAAATAATATTCACGGGTATAATCACAGCTTGACTTTTATTTTAATTCATTGATTAGCCTGGGTTAAAAAAACGTGCGTCTAAGAAAATAAAATTTGTAATTTTAATATAGATTCGATGAAACATATCATCAGTTACAGTGATTAAGTTTTGTAGCATTGGCTTGTGACTCATCAGAGTGTTTTCGGCAAAGTCCGGTTCTGGACGGGTTTACTTTTACCAGCTAATTTTTGCTAGTAAAAGTAAGCCCATCTGCACGTTTTCTCAATTTTATCAGTTCTGGATTTTCTTGATTGGGTGTTTTTACTGGTAGATTATTTTTGAGTTTATATGCGTGATTTAAAAAATTGACTTGCCTCATATCTTATGTATATCAACTAAACATTACCCTCTGAAGTCACGTACAGAAAAGTCTCAAATTAAACTGATTCGAAATAATCTACCATAGTGATTGTCATATGTAGTCTCTTGTATACGAATTGATTATTACAAACTCTGTTTAGTAAGGACTTTGAATTTTGAGACTGAACTTGCAGAAATATTATTATGATTATGGTTATTATTATTATTATTATTATTATTATTATTATTATTATTATTATTATTATTATTATTATTATTATTATTATTATTATTATTATTATTATTATTATTATTATTATTATTACTATTATTACTGTTGTTGTTGTTGTTGTACAGATGTATATCCGTATTTAGATTAGTTAATTTTTCTTTGGTATAGTGATATGTGTGTATTGTATGCATGATGTAATATGTAACTCTCATTCTCATAAAATTTCGATTCAATTCATTTTTTCCTTTTTGCAAATGATGTCGCCACCGTGCTGTTCACCATAATACGTACTGGAACAAGTACAAGCAACACACTGAAGACTGAACAGAGCTTCTAAAACAGCCATTTATAGATAATGATAACAGGCCAACAACACCCACATCAAAAACTAAAAAAGCGTTCGTTCAAAGTTTTAGACTAATTTGTAATCACTTTTGGGTATGTATGTAGACACCTAGAGTACGCGTGAAGGCAGAACACTGTACTTTTTAGCGTGATAGGTTAACATTTGGGGGATGATGTGGTTAGAGTAAGGCTACATAATTATAAAACTGATGTATGGTTTTAGATATACGTGCATAAATAAATTAAAAATACTTTTCATAAGTATTTAGCTTACAAGGATAAACGAGAAATCATGACGACGCGGCTGATTGACGTTAACTGCAAATATAAGTATCCAATTGAGGCCCGCTGGATGGCGCCAAAGGCTTACGTGTTGGATTGGCGCGCATTCCGCTAACTGTAGTAATCTGGGATTCTCAATTCGCGAAAAAATAGAAGCCTAGCCAATCAGAAGCTAGGGTGGTGACATCATATTCAAATACCTTAGTGGCGAATGAATATTGGGTGTGTAACTGCGTACAAAACCGGTAGCTTTCTATTATTCTGTCACTGTACGCTGAACAACCTGCCATATAAGTTTAATCTCAGAAGGTCTAAAGATTTGTCAAAATGCGTGAAATTGTACACATCCAAGCCGGACAGTGCGGAAACCAGATAGGAGCAAAGGTAAGAGAATGATTTTTTAATAAAAAAGTGTTTTTATTGCCCTTATCAAATCCCTGTACATTAATTTTGCCATTAAATTGGCTGTAAAGAAACTGTGTGAGACTGCCTCGCTTGAATAATTCATGTATGTAGCATGTAAGGCAACTGGGCCTTATTAAAATTTAATGCTGTTGTGTTTATTGATTTTTCTAATCTCCCTAGATTTTTGTTGTCATAATAGTAACTGTTACTACACAGGTAGGCTGGTTGAAGCTTTAATAATTAGTGCCTTAAGTATGGAGAAAACTTATTTTATGAAAATAATCAACTGACCAAAGGTTACCAAGCGTCTATAAAACATAATTTTGTTCATTGGTCTGTCTGTCTGCAGGTTAGTTTTTCTTAGAAATGTGTTTCTTAATATGTACTGCAATTTTAAACAAAAAATCTCATTAGTAGTGTTGCAATCACAATTAGAAAGCTAGAACTGAAAGCATGAAAATGCGTTTACATGCTCGCTTTTATTGTTCTCACCACACTTAAAGTTGCTAATGCATTACAAGTGCAAGACGAGACTAACGCAATTATGTAGTGATCGATTCACAGTTATATTGGTTACATGGTTTCATTGACTTAATTGAATTTAGCTAGCATATAGTCACATAGCTGTACTTACCTAACCATAATTATAGTCACAAGTAGCTGCTTTGACGTGGCTCTATTCAAAGCTATATGAATATAAAGATCAATAATGTACAGTCGCTTATAATATAGATTAAGAAGTCTGTACTGCTAAGAGTTATTGTGTCAGTACCTTGAGGTTTAAATATAATTTTAAAAAATCTGGATGGCGAAGTAGGATCTGTTTATCTTACACATTTTGTCTTGACGTTCTTTTTTGGTTTAATGGAGACGATTGAAAGCCAGACTAAAAACTAAACAGGGTGTTTACAGTAATACTGCACTTAACGTGCTGATGATGATGATGTTCAACAGGCAATATTTGCTCACATACAGCAGAAAGTGCATAGTCCATGTTTTTCCAAGCATGCCAGTTCTATGCTTTTAACAGTCGTTAACCAGTTTGGAAGAACCGCCAATTTAGTTTCCGTTGACCTTTGGAATGGCGTGATGCAGTTGAAAGCCGGCCGGCAGTTCTGGCTCAGTATTTAAAAAACTAATATGAAATGCTTGCAATTATTGACAGTCAACGCTAAAGGTCTCCTTCGGGCACAAAACAATTTTACTTTTATTTATAGCTAACAACTAATAGTTTAATGTAGGTATAATTACATGACGTTATAGATTCCTCCTCCTCTTCTTTATCTCTCCCTGTCTTCCCTTATCTCTCTCCCTCCCCTCTCTCTTTCTCGGTGTCGTTGTTTCCGCCCTTGTCTTGGTTTTTTATACAAGTGCTTAGCCAAAACTAAAAAAAAAGAACTATAGCAACTGGAACTATATATCTCAGTACACAGCACTATAATTTTATACATTGCTATAGCTGAAGGAAATTAGAAAAATATTACCTGTAATTAAATGTCTATTGCATTTATACATGTGCAGTGTAACCTGTGGATTAATTGTCTATTCTTTTTGTGTCTGCAGTTTTGGGAAATCATCTCTGATGAGCACGGCATCGACCCAACAGGCACTTACCAAGGGGATTCAGATTTACAACTAGAAAGAATCGAAGTTTATTATAATGAAGCCTCAGGTGAGTTCACCATTATTAACAGATTAGGTGGTATTCATTTAGCTTCACTGATCATTACGAGTTTACATGAAGCGCAAACTCACTTGTGTTTGCATGCCTACTAGTTTAATCTACGACCAAAGAGAAAGATTGAGTTTGAGTTACCGCTTCAGAAGAAATTATGTATATTGATTCACGAATACGAACATAAATCGGTATAGTGTAAGTGACAAAACTGTGCGTGTGTCTTTTACTGTCATTTCGTTACTCCCAACGCGTTATAGGTATAACATTGTCACCAAGGCTTGGCCCCCCGGCGGCACACCGGCTGCAGCTCCCTTTCGGTGGTGCGCTGGTGAGATGCAGTGTTGGAATTTTAATTTTTGAGCTTATTACAGTACGTACTTTCAACTTCACATAAGCGACTCAAAGGTTCGTCTGTAATCTTGAAGTGGCGAACGAAAAATAATGAACATGTGTTGCGCGTGCAAAGGATGAGATGAGTTCATGAAAACCGCGAGGCTGCTATTTTTAGCACAGCCTCCTTTGTCGTTTCTTCTTTTTCAGTCTGCTTTTGGTTTTGCTATATTCAGGCAGAGTATTCGCTTTGCAGACCTGCAGGTGGTACTGTTCTTTTACGGCTGTTTTTACCACCCGTTTTATATTTTTTTAATATTACTGGTTGAAGGGCGTTACGTGTGATATTACAAGCCGTAATATAACGACTCTAATAGAACTGAAATTAATTTGAATAGCTACTGGTGCCTGTTTGTATATTGAAACTTTCATTTGTCGCTGCAAGAATAGACATTTTGTGATCAAAACTAATGCCCTGTTTAGGTACGCCCTTGGCAACAACCAGTTTCAATGTAAATAACACCTTTGGCGTGTAGCTACTGCTACAATTACGACGTTTTACCAGTTTGAACCCTTTGAATCGAAGTTCCCCTACAATCCCCTACAGTATGTGATTTTTTTCCGTGTGAATCACACCCCGACAGTGAAAGCTACAGACAGACATGCCCTTAGGGTAACCGAATGTCTTTTGTGCAAATCAGTGTGGTAAATATTCTAAGCTTAAGAGCATGCAGAATCAGTTCTAAATAAAACAGGAACTCCGACACTTTCAACCTTTAGTTTAGAATAAAACAGGGCCTAATGTTTGGATAGCCATAACTGATTAAACTATGTATCCCTGTATAATTACTGTATAATTAAAGTAACGTATACGAAATACTGAGTTTTCCACCATCCCAAAGGTAACGCTCTCGAAATCCTCAATTATCTATAGTTCTACAGCAACTAAAACTTAATGTTTGCCTTGCAGGCGGTAAATATGTTCCTCGAGCAATATTGGTCGACTTGGAGCCAGGTACCATGGACTCTGTTCGGTCTGGGCCGTTTGGACAGATCTTTAGACCCGACAATTTCGTATTCGGTAAGTAATATCGCTGTATTCTATCCATGCACGCTGTCTCTTAAAATTTTCTGTAAGGTCAAATGCTATTATCGCAAACAAAGTTTCTAAACGAATATCATTGGTGAAACAAGATTTTCTGCTTATAGTACATTGTAGTTATGATAGCAATCTGAGTTAACTCTGCAATCTTGGATAAGTAGCATATATGATGCACGTGTAGAACACTGTAGAATTGTAGATATTACATTCACCTTAAGAGTTGAGTTGATAGTTGTAAGTTCCTTTAAAAAAGTGTATTGAAACATCTTCTACGCTGGAATTATTTTTGACTTTGGAACTTTTTTTTTATTTTTTTATTTTCATTATGCTACAGGGCAGAGTGGAGCAGGAAACAATTGGGCCAAAGGACATTACACAGAAGGTGCCGAGTTGGTAGATTCTGTGCTAGATGTTGTTAGAAAAGAGGCAGAGAGCTGTGACTGCTTACAAGGATTTCAGCTGACACACTCTCTTGGTGGTGGCACAGGATCAGGAATGGGAACTCTGCTCATTTCCAAGATTCGAGAAGAGTATCCAGACAGAATCATGAATACATTCTCAGTTGTGCCTTCACCAAAGGTACTGTTTGCTAAAGGTTCTTATCTTTATAGCAATTAATATGAAAAAGGTTTCATTTGGAAACTCTGAAATCGAGTGTGCTCGACAAAGAGAGGTACATAAATATTTTATGTGAGCTTTTTGTGGATGAGATATTGAAAAGTTTGTAAACGTGCATTAGTAAAACTTTATTACAGAAAATTTGCAATTAAGGCTTTGTTGATATTTAGTGTATTTATACGAGCTTATTGTTGTTGCAGTTTCATGAGTGCCAAAGGGCTGGTACATGTCTAGCTTTCTTTTTAGGTATCAGATACGGTTGTGGAGCCATATAATGCAACTTTATCAGTTCACCAGTTAGTAGAAAACACTGACGAAACTTTCTGCATTGATAATGAAGCTCTCTACGATATTTGTTTCCGCACACTTAAACTCACTACTCCTACCTATGGTGATCTCAACCACTTGGTGTCCATTACCATGTCTGGTGTAACCACATGTCTGCGATTTCCTGGACAACTGAATGCTGATTTGAGAAAGTTGGCCGTCAACATGGTGCCATTCCCTAGACTTCACTTCTTTATGCCCGGTTTTGCTCCTCTTACTGCACGAGGTGCTTCTCAATATCGAGCACTCACTGTTCCAGAGCTCACTCAGCAAATGTTTGATTCAAAGAACATGATGGCAGCTTGCGACCCTCGCCATGGCCGATACCTTACCGTTGCTGCCATGTTCCGTGGCAGAATGTCCATGAAGGAAGTCGATGAACAAATGCTTAACGTCCAAAATAAGAACAGCAGCTACTTTGTGGAATGGATCCCTAACAATGTGAAGACTGCAGTCTGTGACATTCCGCCTAGAGGACTGAAGATGTCAGCCACCTTCATCGGTAACTCGACAGCCATCCAAGAACTGTTCAAGAGAATTTCAGAACAGTTTACTGCTATGTTCCGGCGCAAGGCCTTCTTGCATTGGTACACAGGTGAGGGAATGGATGAGATGGAATTCACTGAGGCAGAGAGTAACATGAATGATTTGGTGTCTGAATACCAGCAGTACCAAGATGCAACAGCAGAGGAGGAAGGAGAATATGAAGATGAGGAAGAGCAGGAAGAAGAAGAGCATTAAACATACAACACATGGTTAATGGCATAATTTCTAATAGATTTGAAATATGAATTGTGCAAAGTATTGCATAAAATACCATACTGATCAACGATGATGTAATTTTAGTATTGAATATATCTCTTTTCCTTTAGTTAGTTAAAATGACTTGATTTAATAATGACAGTTTTGTGAACAACTTGTGAATATCGTCAACTATGCTAAATTTAGTAGAATGCTTACTGTTAAAAGTATTACATAAACTTCATATCAGTCAATGATTTTGCAATTTCAGTATTGAAGTCTCTTCCCTATTTAATATTTTGCATGTTAATTGTTGAACAATGACAGTTTTTCTTAAGTTTGTGGATATTTTTCAAAATAAATGTTGTTATATGCATACAAAGCAAACTTTGGTTTAGTATTTTAGCTCAAATGGTAAATATATACCTCATCAATACGTGATAAGCATCGTTTTCAATTTCGTTGTCATCTGAATGATCAATAATGAAAGATCCAGGACCCGAGTTTCTGAATTTTTAAATTGAGATAGAAACTTCTTATTTTCTGAGCTTTGTTCACAGAAGTACCATTATAATGACGTATACAAACAAGCTTTTTCAGTGCAAGGGGCGGTTTTGCTGCTACGGTAAATATGTTGTATTCATGTAATGATTACTTGGCGTGTATACTAAATATTCGTCCAGGCATCTTTATTATCATATACGAGTTGCATGTTTTCACGCAAAATTAAATTAAGCAAATGCAATAAATTATTATTACTGGGTTATTACACTGAACAAGAATCTAAAGCGTCCTTTCTAGTCTGTATACAGTCGCAAAGATGCATTCACATGAATCACGTTTTAACAGTACAGTAAGTAACCTAACCACGCTGCAGGAGTCGATGACACATCCCTCATCTTTTTTTCTAACACGCATGCGTGCTGAAAGCGTCTGGCGTTCTCAGCAAAGCCATTTGGTCTTCGTCTGGCGTGGTAAATGGTAAATCCATAAGAAAGTAGTCCGGTGCAGTAGTAAAAAGGGTGGGTTTTTGAAACCTGGCTGCATAACACATTGGTGAAGCTGGGAGAAGTGGTGCGAACAAGAAAAAGGGCTTGCGTGCTGATCCATAGCATTTGAAGTTTTTTTTTATCAAACAAAACAAAATGAGAGAAATTGTGCATATCCAAGCAGGACAGTGCGGTAATCAAATTGGGGCAAAGGTAAGATTTATCATCATTGCTCTTTATCTAGACCCACGAGAAACGGAATATTGTAATCAGTATACGATTTGAAGTTGTGCGTTACTTATGTAGAGTTCCTATACAGAACTGCGATTTTGAAAAGTCAAACTTAATTTAGGAAAAATTGAATAGGATTTTTAGTCGCTTGTTTAATCGCATAATTTGTGTGAAAATTGTGGGAAAAAAATCTTTGCTACATATATAGCTAAATTATGGCCTGTTTTTCGCATGCAGCAAGAGCATATTAGTAGTATTTGTACCACACCGTAGGTCCGTAGATTTTATTAATCTAACTGACAGAAGAAAACAATTATGATAATAAGAAAAAAATTAGTGTGTGTTTTAGTAGGAAGTATTACTCGCTGCATAGTATCGGTTTCATAAAACAGCTATGCAGCGCTAGAAAGGTGATTTCAAAGAGCTACGGTCAACAATACTACTGCGGCCAACAGTGCTACGGTTGTGAACCGCGCTGCTCTCAAACAGTAAAACGCATTTGAAACGAGGACATATTATGATGACAATGCAGGAAAGGCTACCAATGAAATAGATGTTCGAACAATAGGCTGAATACAACGGGCAAAAATACTCAAGCTAAAAAGATAATTTAGCCAGCTAGTAAGACAAAACAATATCGCAAGACAAAGCAATCCTGTATGCACAAGGGAGAAAACCAAAAGATGTTTGGACAAAGAAAAAAAAAGAAAGCGACAAATTAGTGTCGCTAATTAATGAAACTAACAATTATATGATAATTTATAAATAGTACTTGCATATGTTTCAATTCACACTTTTGTTAACGAGGTATTTGGATTGTTCAGTACCGCTTGTTAATTACATTGTTTATTGAGACTTTAACTCTTTAATGCTGAAGACTTGTGTACCTGGTTAATTTTTCAGTTTTATAGTTATACGGGTAGTGTAACTAAGTGGTGGTTAGTAATATTTGTGCCACCTTAGATTTGGTTAACCTAAGTGATAGAACAAAGCAATATGACAACTGCTGGGAAAAATTTAGTTATACGTTTTAACAGGAGCATATTAAGCGCTGCGTAGTACCCGGATAGCTTTTGCAATTGTAACCTTAAACTTTTTATAATATAAGAAGTGTAGAATTAAGAGTATAAAAATGTTCTCACTGCTTCCTGTTCGTCTACATTTGATTGCACTACCTATTTTACATAGTATATTATGCCACAGTGTTTCCTTATCGACCTAATTTTGTCCTGCCGTTCATGCATCTCCGCGTCATTGTGATTCGGCCTTCAGAACGCAAACTCTATGAAAAGTTCAGAAGTTATGGCAGAAGCTTCCATTTTGGTAAACGTAATAGTCTATATGTAATTAAATATCGTCAGACAACATTGGAGTAATTGCATTGATTTTCCAAGTGAACCAAACATCTGTTGAAACAACATCATTACTAGGCAACGGTTGGGCAGTGTCCTTAATATTTAATTGCCAATTAGCAAATTAGACTTTGCGTATTAATCACAGGACGTGCAGTACATGTATGGTTTAGCGGTTGAGTATTAATTATTCAGAATAAATCACAGCTCTAATATTTGATTGCAGCTATAATGTACAATACCTAGAGTGAGAAAAATAATCACGCTATAAAAATTAACGTTTTTGAAAACCAGGAATACAGTTGCAAAAGTCATAAGATCAACAATACTGAAAATTTATGACAGCTAACTTAAATTAAACAATATAATAACATGCGTTCAGTATAAGAAGGGACAGATGTGCTGCTACTGTGTATGCGCAGAAGTCCGCACTAACTTTTACTGGTTAACGTGGAAAGCTACTTTTTGTATATCGATGGTTTTTCCGATGCAGTTTAACTTCTACTTTAAAAATAAAGTTTTTTGTAATTAACTTTCGTTTAAATATTAAAGATTTTTATAAAATTTGCCAAAATTATTTAAATGTTTAATATTGCAAAACGCCTGATATTATTTTTTGAACCAAAATATTGGTGTGACGGTGCCGTATAAAACTTTAGTACATATAGTAAGGTAAGAGCAATTGTAGCAACAGCAAGCAGTAGCAATGCATGGCAGCAACTGTAAAAACGATGACTTTTATTATGATGTTGGCCGAACACAACAGTCTATTACAATCGCCTTCATCATTACCGCAATCAGAATAGAAAAACAAACGACAACGATGAGTCGGACGACGATGACGACAACGACAATTCGACAAAAACCTGGCCAAAAGTTTTTTCTACTCTGAAATTTCTATTAACTTTTCTAATTCGACGTAATAGCTGCGTTACTAATTCTGATTAACTATCGTCGAAAAACTAATCTTACTGTAACAAAAACTTTTATTGCAGTTCTGGGAGGTTATATCGGACGAGCATGGTATTGATCCAACAGGAACATACACGGGTGACTCAGATTTGCAACTGGAAAGAATTAACGTGTATTACAATGAAGCCTCTGGTATGCATTACGTTCGCCTAACTCTCCATCTGCATTCCACCTGACTGACTGCCTCATAGTATGCATTAAAACAAAATCACAGAAGAAGAACTTGAAAAGAATTTGTAATTTGTTTATAACTTATAAAATCGGTATTTTCAATGGTTATGATGATTTTGTGGTTCAGTCAGCAAGCTGTTGCTTATTATGCACAACAGGCAAAATGACAATAAAGCTAATGCTGGCTGTTGCGCTGTCAAAGGAAACATTAAAACTTGTAAACACTCTTGCATAATTGACCTTTTGTTCTACTGCACGATTGCATTTCTTGTATTTATTTCTTTAATTTTTCAAGGTGGCAAATACGTTCCTCGCGCTATCTTACTAGATTTGGAGCCAGGAACAATGGACTCAGTACGAGCAGGCCCGTTTGGACAAGTATTCAGACCAGACAACTTTGTGTTCGGTAGGTATTCTCAGACAACGTTTCAAATCCAAACGTACATGAGAAAATAACAAACAAAAAGACAAAAAGCCAAAGAGGCACAGTATAGCTTTTATATGTTGCGGAATTAGAGACATAACGATTGTGATAATATGAATCATAAGCATATCAGTTATTGATTTATAAACAGTACCTCATTTCGATCGAAATAAAACATTCCCGTAAAAAGATAGTTTCTGCATTTAATCAGAAATGCAAAACATAATTACTGCACTGCATGGCAAGGTTGTAAAAACCCCGATGAATTCAGTGAATATTGCTGTAAGTAACTAAATTTATCGTCCCTCTGAGTACGCAGGCGAGCTTCTAAATAATTTCTGTGTAAATTTTATCATTAAAATGATTAACGATCAGGATCCCATGACTCCGGTGTGTACAGGTCATATGCCCAATTATACATCCAGTTGTACTACACTGCTCATGAATTTGTTCGCAAGGAAGACTTTGGCACGGCACAAAACTTTATCTATTTGGTTAAATATTAACCAGTTAGCTTAAAAATAAAATACCAAACTCATGCACAGGTCTGATTGAACTTCTTGAAACCTATTAAAAATGTTGTGGAGCTGTTCTTCAATTTTGTATCTATATAGACTTATCAACAGCTTTTGTCGTTACTCGTGTGGAGTGGAATTAATTTTGTATGCCATGTCTTTTCGCCTGGGTTGCGAATTGGCGGGTTGGTGTTCATCATTGAGTCTACCTCTGACGAGGTTTCTAAAATGCTAGACAACAAGAAATATGTTACACATGTCTAAATGTCCTACTCTAACAAGTGTTGGATTCTGGTGTCTAAATGGCTTACTTGTCCTAATAACCTACGTGCCTAAAATACCCTGTATCCAAATTATAGTGTCCAAAACAGACAGTTCCCAAATTGCATAAATGGTCAAACTATTTTTTTGTCCAAATGTTTTTATGGCGAAGCATCCTGCCTCTAAATATGTCTATAGTGAAATTGTTATTGTTATCCTGCACCCAGTTTCACAAAGTGATCACTAATATAACGACGTTGTTATTTAAAGGTCAAAGTGGTGCAGGTAACAACTGGGCTAAAGGACATTACACTGAAGGTGCAGAGCTCGTTGATGCAGTGTTAGATGTAGTAAGAAAAGAATCTGAAAGCTGTGACTGCCTGCAGGGATTTCAACTGACCCATTCTCTGGGAGGAGGCACTGGGTCAGGAATGGGAACTTTGCTTATTTCCAAGATTCGTGAAGAGTACCCAGACAGAATCATGAACACATTCTCGGTTGTACCGTCGCCAAAAGTGAGCATGCATGACATTTACTCCTAATTTATCAATGTGACATTACATTTTAGTGTTTTAAATTATTTTGAAATCATTAGAGACTATAAAAACTATCATATTTGATTTTGTGCTTACTAATTGCCCTAATCTTTAATTGTTTTATAGGTGTCTGATACTGTGGTAGAGCCATATAATGCCACACTTTCAGTACATCAGTTAGTAGAAAACACTGATGAGACATTCTGTATCGATAACGAGGCACTTTACGACATCTGTTTTCGCACACTTAAGCTGACAACACCCACTTACGGGGATCTCAACCATCTTGTATCTGCCACAATGTCAGGAGTCACAACTTGTCTTCGCTTTCCCGGACAACTGAATGCAGATTTGAGAAAGTTGGCTGTTAACATGGTGCCATTTCCCAGACTTCACTTCTTCATGCCTGGTTTTGCTCCTCTCACCAGCCGTGGAAGTCAGCAGTACCGAGCATTGACTGTTCCAGAACTCACCCAACAAATGTTTGACTCTAAGAACATGATGGCTGCTTGCGACCCCAGACATGGAAGATATCTTACAGTAGCTGCCATATTTAGAGGTAGAATGTCAATGAAAGAAGTCGATGAACAGATCCTAAATGTTCAGAACAAGAACAGCAGTTACTTTGTGGAATGGATCCCCAACAACGTGAAAACAGCAGTTTGTGACATTCCACCAAGAGGACTGAAGATGTCTGCCACCTTCATCGGTAATTCAACAGCCATTCAAGAACTGTTCAAGAGAATTTCAGAACAATTTACTGCCATGTTCCGGCGCAAAGCCTTTCTGCATTGGTACACTGGTGAGGGTATGGATGAAATGGAATTTACCGAAGCAGAGAGTAACATGAATGATTTAGTTTCTGAATACCAGCAGTACCAAGATGCAACGGCAGAGGAGGAAGGCGAATTTGACGAAGACGAAGAAGCAGAAGTTGATGAAGCATAAAGTAATCTGCTTTACAATATTGACTGTTATTATTTTAACTAAGCTTTATTGCTCACCTGCACGAGTGACTGTTAATCAATTACGTTGCATTATATACCCAGGTATTTGTGAATATAAAAGTTTTAATATCAAGAATGAATGATCCTGTTATTTGTCAAAAATTTAACAATCTGGTTAATAAAGAATTCGCTATTTTTTGCAAATAATTTTGTGGTCATTAATAATTAAGGTGTAACTGATATTACAAAAAGTTAACTGTGTTGTAACTAGCCAAATATAATCGCTTATATATGTGTAGGCCTACGAATTATAAATGCTCTACACTGCCACTGGAATGTGTAGATTCGGAAGCAAAATTTGTGTAATGTTTCTAAGTGCTGTATATTTTCTGTAGTAAATGTTACGAAAGCAATTTCCGAAAATCAAAATGTTATGTAAGTGCGACTCGGTAATGTTTGTTATACATTAATATACAACTCTTTAGTGTTAAGACTAAAGCTTTTCAATAAAAATACATATTTTTACATTGTTTGTGTCTTTTGATAATTTGCAACCGTATGCATTTATGCATTTTTTAACCATAGCACTTTCATTTTCATGTTTCTTATGTTTCTTCTTGTTTTTGCCAAAAAAGTTTCAGTGATATGTTTTTATTTTTACACTATTTTTATGATTTGTTCAAATAAACACAACGTGCTATTCAAATAGAAGATCTTTTCCGTTGCTTTACATCTCGTTGGTTTAGAGTTCAATAAATTAATATTTTAGGCGTTCATTGACGATTGAAGAAACGAGGACAATAATAATGATGACAACGACGGTTACGATGGAGGTGGCAGTGGTAGTGGGTAACGGCTGTGAAATAGTGTTGAGTCACTATACTAGGAAACTGAATAGTTGGCCTTTTTTATGTTGGGCGCTCTTTTTTATGTCTACGGTTTTTTTGTTTAAATATGGCAAATTACTCAGATTGTATTCGTTACTTTTGGCATTATGGACATTATGGAAGTAAATTCATTTTACTTAAGTACGCTAAATTCATTAACTACGCTTATTTAGTTAGACCGTAATACGCCCTCCCCCCAAGAAAATATAGTTTGAGTGTAGTGAATCACCCAATTTGAGTGCAGTAGTTTTGTCAGATTATTTGGCTTCATTTGGATGTGAAATTATTAATTTATGTAGTTTAGACACAATAGATCACTTTGTTTCTGCTTCATAGACTTTGTGCTTAGAGTGTTAAAATCAGAAATCACCGCAACAGCAGCAGACACACTTAAGCCCATTTTACAGAGAAAACACGCGTCAAAATACCTTGATGGAAAAATTTCTTCCGGTATTACTCATGAAAATGGAACATATTGCTTTCTATGACGCATTTCACACTGACGCCTCATGCAAAATTTTCTTCGTGGAATTTGTCATGAGGAATTCTACCGCCAGCTAGAAACCATGCGTCCTCTTCACGAGGAAAGTTGCCACATGGTAAAGTTGCCGTACGCTAGATCTTCGTGAAGTTTTGTGAGGATTCCTCGGGGAATTAAAACTAAAGTTTAACAACTCAGTTACTTCTTTTTGGTTTAACGAACAACAATTAACATACTTCAGCATAAAATTATAAGATCTTACCCCTCTTTTAACATAAAGACGATTTTATGTTTTATTAATGCAACGGCGATGGCTATATTCGTGAAAAAGAAAAATGACACACGCACATATTTATTTAACATGTTTTTAGACGTTGAAATTGATAGTAGAACTTTTTAAAAAAAAACAAGCTCATCTCTCGCTGTCCATGATGACGAGCGATACTACAAGCCCGCAACACGGTCCAAGGAGCTGTAGCTATTTGGACGCGCATTAAAAAATCGCTCTGTTTCATTGTGCAAAGGACTTTCTTGCTGCATGGCATTTCGAGAAAAAGTCGGAAATCATCTGAATATTTTCTGACACCAATTCCATGCATAATTTTCCTTGCGTTCTCGCGGTGAAATTGGCCTTAGATACTATAAACAGGACAAAGTACCTTTCACTCAGAGTAAATAAAAAAGTAACTAGACCTTGTTTATGACAGAGTCAGCATTATGACCAAAACTGCGACTGCTGATTGTGAAAATTTTTTGCTGACTTGATTATTGTCTCGAGATTATAATTTTGCTATTGCTGAATTCTCCGTGCTTGATTACATAGGAAGTCCATTTTGTTGCAATGCCATTTTAACACTGTCGCCGTAGCCATGTGACCTCGTTACGCCCACTTTTCGAAAATGCTTAGTACACATATACGCTCGACCGACTACCCATACGTGCAATAACGTGGGCGTCTAGTCCAATATTGTAAGTGGTGTTGAGTGGCAAAGTCATTTGCCCTAATTTTCACATTTTGGGTCCTGCCCCTGTGATCTTTGTCCTAGAATTCGCCATTCTTGCACTGTTTTCTGCCTACCTATATTAAGCGCCTACCCTGCAAGTTTCGTAATTCAAGGTCTTATGGAGTTAACTAGGCCACATGTTAATACTTTCGCCCATGTCACGTGACTAGATCACGCCCGCTTTTGGAAAATCCTTTTCGAACTATATGCACATCTATTCCCTCCTCCTGCCTAGCCACGCATGTATAAATATTGACTCCTAGTCCAATACTGTAAGAGGAGTTGATCGACAAAACGATTTCACATTTTGGCTCCTAATTCAGAACTTTCCTAGACTCCAATTTCCGAAAAATACTTAGTGCACCGACAGGACCTAAATATCTGTGAAAAAAATTTTGAATTTAACTCAAGGAATTGAGCGACAAAGGAAAACTGTCCGATGTCCAGCGTCCGTGACCCTTTGATCCGAGGTCACCGATCACTATACTAGTGATAGTCCTCCATCCTCAGGTGTCTACCCTGCAAGTTTCGTGACTCTAGCTGTTTTAGTTTTAAAAATTAAGATTTCAAAATTAAGGAAATAGTAAACAGTTGATTTCCAATAAGATTCTGCTATATGCAGAATCTTTTAAGATTAAAATTACAGATGGCGCCACGGTGAGGCGCAGATCCATGAAACCAAATTTTGGAGATGGGGAGAGTTGGCTTAGATCCCCTTGAAGCGGCGCAGTACAGGGAAGTCTTGGCTACTGTAATGCAAGTGTTATTTCAAAAAAATAAAATAAAAAAATTAATTAAATTAAAATCAATAACGATTGCAAGATTTTATATTTTTTGCAAGCGCTATGAACTCTTTATGATTAACTCTACAGTTTTAATTAAAACATAACATTGATGATAACAGGCTGATAGCTTCATGGTCCATAAATAAACAAATAAACAACAATTTCGTGATACGTGTTAATTTTCCATTTATCGCACAGTTTTAGGAAAATTGAATTTTTGACTCTATGACTTGTTGCACAACCATTTAAACTACAACTAATATGATTAAAATCACACAACGACCTGAAGTGATTAGTTTTTGTAAAATAACATATATATTTGTTCTGCTAAATAATATTTTAACTAGCAGCGTATTATATTTTATCTAATTTTCTAGTGCAATAATAAAATGCTGGCAGCTTTGTTTCGAAGTACGCCAGTAAATAATTTATGAATAATTTTACTCCATAGGCCTGATATAAATATGACAAAGGCATAAATGAGCTTATGTGGTTCCTCAATAATCCACCAAACAATGAATTCACCAAGTTTGGTAAGGCTTGCTTGAATGCCTCATTAAGTCTGCCACGCGTCCATGCCGATGCCTTTGTGCTCAGCCGCGTCGATCAGGGCTTATTTTTTCATATGATTGAATGCAGCTCTAAGCGACGCCAAGTTAGGCAGTCAAAATAAAAAGCCAGTTTTAGTCCCAGCAGTGCTTTTCAGTGAAGATAGTCTTGGACCAACACTGTTGCTAAGAGTTTATTATGAAAATTATACTCGCTTTTGCTGTTGCAGATTTATCAGGGACTGTAATTAAATTATTTTAATGTTATCTTTATTATCAGCAGTAGGTAATACTAATACCTATTAGTATTATTAATATTACTATAGTACATGTATTTACTATTATGTAAATTTAATTTGCATAATAAGAAATCATCATAATTACTCAACATATTTTTTGTTTCTATTATGAAGTGTGCATATCAGATTGTCAGGAGAATAATTGTCAGTATCAGGAAATGTACTACATGGTATCCGGTTCTTTTTAGTTTTGTTTGATTATAACTTTCCTACGAGAATTCTCTATGGCGTCTATTGTTACGACAGCAGCTGCTGGTCCTAGAATTCATAGCGTGCAGAGTTGGCGTCTGTAAACCATTTGTTATTTTTGGCATGCATAATGTATTAGTGTGTACGACACACAATGTTTTACAGCTCTGTTCTGTATCATTGACATTAATTTGATAAATAAATGGCTAATTCAATGTAGAATTGTTTGAAAAGTCTACGTTGTGTTTGATATGTATGCAGTGGCAAGAAAATGATTCTAATAACTGCATAATATAGAATAAATATAGAATTTATTTATTGGTATATACAGTAGAATGACATATGTAGAAGAACAATACAACAGCATTAAATAAGCACAGAAGTTTATTACATGAGACATATACATAATATACACATACTTTATAATACAAGGTAGGCAAGTTGGCTTGCATAAAAATTGTTTGACTGTGGTGTGTTAAAATTATTTTCCTTCTGTAGTACAAATCCAGAAATAGGCGTTTTGTGGTGTATGTCGTATGTGTGAGGCTGAATAATTATGTTGATATGCAGCAGGTTCTGATTTTCTAGTTAAGCACCAAAAATGAGTGATTACGCTTGATTACGTAACCTCAAAATTATGTTATGTTGTACTTTATTAAAGTACACATTTCATTTTACCACCTTTTGCTTTCCTAAAGATTCTAAAGTTTACTGGTACTTTATGTCTAAGATTCGAAGCTGCCGCTGCCCGTAATAAGGATGTCAGTAAGTGCCCCTAGCCGGTGAGAACGTGCGCAGCTAATAACGATCTGCGTAGCCAAGGTGCACGAAGCGGGAATCACTGTGATTGATGCTGTGAGCTGAGAGAGGCGATTGATCTTCACCGGTGACGTAGATGGTTGCAACTATACTATGTGACTATAGATGTGGTACATGTACTAGAGTGCGCATTGGGTAGCGTAAACATGCTGAGAAAAGCGGGAAACTAATTTACGTAAGACTTTGATATCTCCGTGGAATTTTATACGATGAAGGCAATCTCATTGTTGTGGTAAGCCTAGTTTAGTCTGTTATTAATTCATGCACGAGTATTGCATCGTCAAGATGCTACGTCTTGCAATGTATGATATACGGATCAAGCAGATTAATATATAAAATGCAGTTCGATTTTGCAGTTTTTTTTACCAATAACTTGCACTTTGCATTGCGTTAAGAAAATATGAAAGAATATTATTTTATGCATTTTTTGTACGTGCATGCCATTATATTATATGAACCAGTTATTAAGTTGTTTTTGACATGTTTTAGCAATTTTATTCCAACATCGTGTTTGACTTTAAATTGTTAATGTGTGAGAGCCTATACATTCACTGATGAATGTTGAATACTAGCTAACGTACTTTATTTTTATTTTTGAAAACGTTTATAAAGATAACTTTTAAGCTAATGTAAAACAGCTGACACAGTTAGTTTACAAAAAGTTCTGTCAACATATTGAAACAGAAAAACCTTAGGTGTGAGAAAATCAAGAGAAATGAGCTAATTGAATAATTGAATTAAACACACAAATTATAAAGACAAGTGACGAGGTCGTCTATAGAAAATTCAGAGGTTCGCGTCCGAGTTATAGTTATTATATGAAATAAATAGTTACGATGCATTTTATTATATTTACCTTTCTGTCATTCTTTCTTAAAAGCAATGTTTAACTTAGCAGTGAAAAAGACTTGCCTAATTACCATTTTGGAAACTAAATTTTCGGTTATGTTGAATGGTGACACATTGCGTTGAATCTAGACCTAAAATGTCTGAATGTCATACACAGTGTTAATGTAGTCATTATAGGTAGCCACATGGTGGCGATGATAATAAGGGCTAATCAAGTACATATTAGCAGCTAAATGCAGTTATGGCAATCACACAGAAACAATTGGATTACGATTATTTAGGCGAGATACACACATGGTTGTATTGTTTGCCAATACTTAAGCTTGACTGAGTCAGAAGAACGGTATCTAAATTAAATCTAGTCTAAGCTACTTAAAAGTAAAGCGATAGGTGAGATAATGGAGTAACTTAGGCTCTGCCTCTTTTGTAACCGTGGAATTCTTTAGTCTATGAGTCATAATATACCGCGTTGTTTTAACCTGTGCTTAATTATTTTCCAATCAGATGGTGCAAAAAGTATAGCCACATACAGTTGGTTGACTGTTAAGTAATGAAGAAATGATGCGCCATTTTGTTCTTAATTAAGGCCACATTCAAGCCAGTAACAAGTCACTATTCCGATGGTGTCAGTTATGGACACCACTGAAGGGCATAAAGACTTTAGTACAGTTCACGTATTTTACGTAAGGTTCAGATAAGTTCCCTAAAAACTTCACAACTAACTTCGTTTAAAAACTTGTACCGTCTCCTTAAATATCTGATTTCTGTAACGATTACAAATTTTTTTGTGAGTATTGACTGCCAGGGACAAAATTAACAGAAGTGCAGGGCTTCCCTATTCTTGTTTACGTGGAGCAGCAGTGCTGTTCTTATCTGTCAGTCTCTTTGTTGTGGCAATGTACAGCTCTATCTAACTTCGTCCAGCAGATACGAGCAGAAATAATGCTAACTGTGGATCCCCGTAGTATAACCATTGATCAACTTTCCACACGAAAGCGTCTAATTTGGCCTAAGGACGGTTAAATTGTGGGATGAATGTTTATAGTACAAATAAAGAGCCTGGCGTGGGGCAATGCAATGCATTTAGCAAGAGGGCAACATAATGAGGGGAAGATAAACAATTCCTGTTACCCCCAGGCGATCTGTCCTGCGTCTCAAATTCTTTTGTATGCAAATGCCTTTGTATTAAATTAACGCTTTCAATTTGAAGATGCTTTTGGTAGAAGCAAAAAAAAACAAGTAACGTGACACTGTATTCTGTTTTTGGATTTTGGTGGATTGGGACTTCAGGCACTTGATAATTTGGTTGAATATCATAACGAGTCGCATACCTTGAGCTTCCAGCATTATGTAAAATGGATAACATGCTCACTGCTCAGATATTTTTCATACGTATCTGCATCTGCCAATATTCAATTTAGAAAATAAAAAATAAAGCAGATTTCCTTCACAGACGGCAGTAGCTTTACGTTGTGCTGCACAGGCTCCCCACGCTCGGTTTATTAATGCAAATTACGAAGCTTCTGAAAAAAGTTTGCTTTAACTTCTTCTTCATGTGTGCAGAGTTATTTTGCCTTACCATCTTATATTTTTTCTTCCAAAAAACCAATATAATGACTTTACGTGCTTTGAGCGATTATTGCATAAAATGAATGCATTTCTCGTAGAAAACCTGCGCGCAAAATCGATTCTGCTGTTCATTAGCTTCGTAGATTAATGCACAAATGTCAGTTATTATACCCACTTACTTGTACAGTTCCATTGTACGCTGCTTGGTCAGTCTGACCCGTATAGTAAATCATAGGCAGAGGACTTCCGATGTAACATCGGCGTTATACAACCTTCCCAAGGTCACAGGAGGGGGTGTAATAACCAATTATCTTTCTTTATGAAGCCATCCAGCCTGTCAAGTGCATAGATGATGAAAGAATTTCGCAATGTTTGGGTTGTAGAAGCAGGTGTAAATGCATGGTGGAAGAGGCAAGAGTGCTCCTAGAGCACTTGGGAGTGCCGATAAAAATCATTTATAGCTCCTTAACAAAGTCAGTAGTGCTCTTGCAGCCTGCAGCAATCTCATACTTACGCATCTCCAAATACGTTGACCTATTATCTGAAAATAGTTATTGTATAGAGGGTAGTGATTTTGCAAATACAAGAACTGCTTAAAATTTTGTACCAAAATCTGTTGAATCTGAAACATGTAGCTACATTTTGTAAATTCTTTAAATATTTTAACGGGTTTACAGCGTGCGGAAAAAACAGTGTTTTAGCCACTTTCGTCAGTTCTTATAACACAGTACCATTTTCGTTACCGCTTATTTTCACTGAAAACGATTTTTGCTTAATAATAAATAATGAACCGATGAACAAAGTTGATCAGTCTCGTGTGTATTTATTATTGACGATTGCCATTTATTGTTTATCTTTGTAAAGAAAGCGCTTAGGATTTGAGATCTAATGGGACATAATGGATGAGCTTGATAAAAGCTGCAAATACTTTACTCAGCGAAGATAATTTATAAGATACTTTCAGACGTTTATTGTACGCCGTATCTGCAACAGTTCTCACATGCTCAGATTTTCACTTTCGCAAAAATCACCAAACATCCATGTGTCACATTTATGTGCAATTATGATGAATTCACTGGAGTGTTCTAATTGATAAAAATTAACCAATATTTATGCTTGTGACATCAAGTAATATAGGCCTCCGTTAAAGTTATAACTTTTAGGTTCGCTTCCTCAAATTCTCTCAGGTTGTTTAATTCATAATAAACTCTATTGTTCTCAAGGCAGGCCATTCATTCACTTGGTTACACTATGTGGCATTAATGAGACTTTCTAAGATTACAGATTGTGAGGTTACGGCAGTTGTAACTACAAGAAGATAGCTATAGTTAGCTAGGTAATTAGTATTTAACTAAGTATCACAGAAGATTGCCAGTCATGAGATGAGAATGTGCCAAAACTTGTATTTTGTTGGTCATTATTTAGGTGATTTATATTTTCTCTGGTTTAGAAAACATTAAATGATTCTCATTAAATAAGTTAACGATAACTGGTTTGAGTGTATAAGTATTGTAATTACATATTACATTGATAGTTGTGATAATTTATATTGATGCTGTAGTAGTCTTATATTATATCTTCTCATGCCTGCTTATACCATGCACCGTGCGTGTTTGCATTGTGCTCAGAGAAATTTGTACAAATACGTGTGGTACAAGCATGCTTTCTGTTTGAAGCAAAGACAACTTCTATGGATTTTATCCGCCAGTCTTGTCCATAAAAGGAAAGATGCGTTAGTCGGTGCGGTGTAGACAAAGGCTATATGGTACTATCTGTACAGGCTCTTGCTGATAATTATGGTAATAGAGATATAGCGCTGGGATCCTGTCATATGCTAACTATTCATCTCTCTGCTTAGCAATATGCACGGACAATTGGCAAACAATGATTAGTGATTTTATGACAGGACGCTTTCAAAGCTGGAAATGAGTGTAAACCTCCACTGATCGATGTTGGAAGAGTGTTGCTGGAAAGCCCTGTGTAAACAAAGGGTTGTCATTTTAACCACAGAGTGTGTTCTAACGAGCTGGGAGTCTATTATTAAACAGTTTCAGCTTAATTTTAAAATTCCGCACAGCCGATCGTGTTTTGTGCAAAATACATGAATAGGAAACATTGGGATGTGCTACTTAAATTTGAGTAAGTATGGTTTTTGGAGCTGACTGTATACGTTTTAGGCACATTTTTTTTTTGTGAAACTAGGAATTTTACATCCACGTGACTAAAGAAACAAGATGTATACTATATATAGCTACATATTTAGCTAGTGCCAGAAAAATGATCGAACCCAACCTGCTTCTTGGCACAATTCTGATTATAACAAAGTTACATCCTGTATAAGACGCGATGCATCAGCTTTAGATATTTCATGTATCTCGAAGTCATCCCTAGGTGTTTAAGAACGATTATCCAATGATACCATCTTTCTTATGTGTTTTCTTTGAACAAGCATGTAGCTTAAGCTTCACAAATCGTTACTGTCCGAGTGCAGGGCGTTTCACAGAGACAGTACAGATGAAAGTATTAATTATGTCGTATATGGTGTGGCTTTAAACTTAGCATATTAATTATAATTTGATGTTTCACATGCATAGCGAGAATAACTCATTAATCATTCTTTGCAAATCCATGGATTCGCTAATAAAGTTCCTAGTTCTTACCAGAATAATGTAAAAAATATTTTGAGCTTCTTTCTAATTATTTTTCATTAAAAAATCTTTATCACGCTACTTGTTATGCTTAAAATGATAATTGTACACTGCGAACATAGCCACTGTATTATGTAAACTCATCGATAATAAATTTTATGTACAATATGCGTCGTCCTAACTTGGCTTCCTTAATACTCTTTATAAGCTGGCTTCCCCAAGTGCTGTTGAATCCCATGGCTTCCCAAAGAGCTCCGCATGCCGGGGCACTTTACGATTCTGATCATGTTACAGGGAGTGTGCAAACTGCTTTCTAGGTTATGTTACGGGTAACAACCCTAAAACAAGTAGCTGATTGAATCTTTCCTCACACGGTGAGTAGATAATGAATTGCAATTGCTGCCGCGAATGAGGTTGCTGGGATAATAAAATATGTTAATGATGCTACTGACACTAACATGATTGGAAAGTATCTTAAATCATTATATATTCACCAGTATGCCAGAAACATATTCGGTAACTTAGACCACCCTGCATCTAGTCAGCGATTAACTACCATCAAACTACTTTGGGCAAGCTATAGGCTAGCTTCAGTAAGGCTCCCATGACCTTGCCCCGCTCCATGTTAAATGATGTTTAATAATTTCAGTTGTTGTTTATTGTGTAACAAGTATATATCTGAAAATCACACAGACGTTTTGTTACAAATATCCGGCAGTATGAACAGAGAAGTACTGAGTGAAATATTGTAGTGAAATCACAACGTTACTATTGTAAATAAAGCAACGTCATAGCTGTTTGTATGAAGTCGCAAAAAAGTTGTTTATGTTTTGGAAAGCAAAAATTTTAGTTGATTCAAAAACAAATGAAAATGAAGTGAAAATTCCACATATGAAAATACAACAGTAAGTACTAAAATTTTTGACATGTGATCCAAAATAATCGTGTTTACATTCAATTGAACCATTTTGTACATTTAATTAAAATTACTTTCTCCTAAGGAAGAAAGAAAGTTTAAATATATAGCCCAAAAATCTTATATTACATACATATTTATATTACGTTACAGTTATATTTCTTTACTTTACACTTGCTTATATGAAAGACGTGTGAATTTGGAGAATAATTTTCTTAATAATTCAAAATGTTCACGCTGGTAATTCAAATAATTCAAACTGATAAAATTTCACTGTTGCACCATTGGCTCACCAAAAAACACGTTGTTGATCCTGTTGACGATATAAAGTAGTTTGCTTAAATAGCGATTAGTGCGCTACGAATGTTCTAATTATGTTTTCAAATTTTACGCCGAAGTTTAAATTTACAAGTTCTACGCAGTGTTACTGCTAACGTAAGCAATAAGACAGCATCTAAGTGATACAGTATTTTAAGACGAACCTTATTTATGAAGAATTTTTTCTTGTCCTTTAATATCAAGTCAATTCAGTCTGTACTTTATGTCTAATAGTTGTCTATTTTATTTGCAATTAGTTACTGGTCAGTCATCCTTGCTAACGGAGTATCGTATACCTTCCCATATTTTGTTAGTAGGCCTAAGGGGTGAAGTACAGTTTTGAAGAATAATTCACCAGAAATCACGTCCTGTAGCAAGCTTTAAAATGTGTAACATTGTTGCAGTCAGTATATTGAGCAACGAGTCTTATGTGTTGATAAATTAATCCGGGAGGGGTTGAGATTTAACTTTGCAATTCATTTATTGACGTTCAAACAACTCTATTTCTTTGTATACATAGTTAAATTGCTGTAAATTGGATAGTGACATTAGAGGGTCCTCAACTTCTTTGTTAAGCTATAAATATTTATAAGCCCGTGCACGAAGTCATGCAGTTTTTGAGGCAGGTCCATCGCATTAGCCCTATATATTTGTTGGTTTAATAGTAAGAATTCGCGCGCTTTTCTAAAAATAAAACAGCTGAAATTCCAAGTTACTCCGAGCTTTATGCCCATTTATACGATTACGTTATGTTAATGAGCCGTAGGAAGAGAGCTAGGATAACTATTTTGGTGTATAGGGATCTGTAGTGCAGATTTACTTATGCCTACTATACTCTGGGTAACTAGTTTCAATGACGTGCTTTTACACAGATTTTAGCAGTGCCGGTTTTATGCATTTGGGCTGCGAACACTGGCCATTTAGTCTTAGCCCCAGCTGAATTCAATATACCATTAGAGATTGAAGACAGAGTGCAATAGTACAGTGGCCTTATTGCACTATGCAAGGGCATTTGATCAGCTACACTGTACTAGGTGCTGTATTGAGGCTTTTGCTGCTAGAATGCTCCATTGGAACTTGTTTCCTTGCCCATTGTTGCATTAACGACATTCATAGCTGGCTTCAGCACAAATTGGTTTCCACCCATTGTCAATGTCGCGTATGTAGTTCCCAGCTCTCATAGCAAGTAAGATTCTCTATTTGTATAAGCAAGGGACACGGTATGTACACTCTATCTAAATGTTTATGCTATTTTCACCGCAAAGCTTAGCATTTAAACACTTCAGTTTGTCACAGCTCGTTATTTCGTTCTGCATTAATGAATCTCACGTCGTAAAGAAGTCTGTCATGTAATTGGCTGCAGTAGGTGGTTAAGCTTGTGTTCACCTTCAGTTTGTTTGCAGAGTACAAACAGTATTTTGAATAGTGTATTAATAGAAATTTTATGACTTTAATAGTAAATGTACATTCGTGCAGATGCAGCCGATCAAAAATTACTGTAAAGAACTATACGCATCAATAACACTGTTAATATCCTAAATGTATATCAAATTAGATTACACTTCTCCCTATGTCACGTGAATACGGTTTATCTTGCAATTTTAGAAAACCATTAACAACAACTGCAGAATCGTGATGATGGTAGCAAAATTTCGACTTGCAGTAGGGTTCAACCAGAGGGCTTTATTTTGGTAAGATAAGTGGAGAATTTCGGTTGAAGCCATGCTCTGTGTATTTAATGTGTCCGAGGCGGCAGAGTAGTGTTTGCTCACTGCTCAGCTGTTTTCATGCTTGGTTCGCCATTTTAAGGGCTTCAAAATACATGCTGTAATATTTGTTATATGAAGACTGTACGGACTTTTGTAGAATAAATCTAGCTGCAAATTGATCATGTACGGAATAAATCACGTGACTTTAAAAAAAATTACTGGTTAATTATTTAAGTCTATAATCATTGAAAATCGCCTGACTCTACTGAATAGGATATAAAATGTCCTTTCTTTGTCCATTTATATTTTATTGTTGTAAAATTGTCATGTGAATGCAATTAAGCATCATACTTGTTTAATTTCTTATTTACTTGTTAACAATAATTGGTTTAAAATTTGTTGTGGATGTTTTCGAAAGAAAATTAAGTAAAGAAGCGTACGTAGAAATGATTTATGGCATTTATCGATACATTATTATGGTAATTCTCGGTGAAACGTAACCCCGAATGATTCTGAAAAACTTGTGCTTCCGGTGACTTTAATTTAACATTAAAAGTCCATTACGGCAAAATTTAATGGTTTTTGTTGCGGCCCCGCCCGAAAGTAAAACATTAATCAGCTACGTTAACCGAACTTCCGGCATCAAAATCGTGCGAATCATTAATAGGGTTTTTCAGATTGTTCGGCACAAGGAAACTGCACTACACGCGGATTTCCGCAACCCAGTTTTTGCTTTAAGAAATTTTCCTAGGACGAACTGGCACAGAATAATACGTGCTTCATGACAGCTTTTGTGAAAAGAGACCACAACAACGACGACGCCGAGTTCGGGTTCGCCTGGTGCTGCCCTGAGATGTTCACCTGGCGTGTTTTATTTGAAGCTCACCGATAAAACACAGCGCCTGTATTTAAGTAAAGCACAACAATGAATAACTGTATATGTCCTGTAATTGATATAATATATGTAAGTGGCACATTAATTCTGTTAATTATTAATTAGCGTTAAGCATGATGGGTTACCTCTTAACAAATTTCAGGGTCATTGCTGGACTTGGGTTCAATTCCCCTCGTTTTTCTTGCACTTGTATTACCTAAATGCGCACTGTACAGTGCACAACGCAAATTGCAGATATTATCAAAAATACAATGCTTTTTAATAGAATAAACTGATTATTATAGTGTCACTATCGCCGTATCTGGTGACTGATGTTTAACTTTTCTAGTGAGGACGGCGGGTGATGAAGTGATACGGTGGTTGGCAGTCGATTCAGAATCGGAATCTGACGTATGTCGGTGTTTGTGTTTTTCGAGCTATTCCACTCTAACAGTGGCTCTCTGGTCATATTTCGTGGGTCTACTCAGCCTTAATTGGGTACCTGGTTAGGTAATGGGGAAGGGGGGGGTTGGCTTACCACTGTCCTCCTTACGTGTTGAGGTTACGAATAATAGCTGTCATGACCATTTATTCTTACGCCATTGGGAATGAGGCAATCTTCTTCTTCTTCTTCTTCTTTTAGGATTGTACAATAGGTTTCATATTAGTAACATTGCCATCAAAGAAAAGTGCTCATTTTGATTACTAAGAAGTGATTGTAGAAATTTAACTCATTTTACTTGAGATTAATTCTAAAGTTGGTTTGAGTTTCGGTAAACTGTTTTAACGTGATCCGGTTGACTAACATCACAAAATAACCAAGCAAACAATCTCAGTCCAAATAGTCTGAAATACTATAGCCTATAGGAAACTGTTTAAGTATGAAAGGGAATTAAGAAAACTGTACAAATATGAAGATACTGTAAACTACATTGGCTCAAAACATTCATAATGAGGACTTTGAAGAGCAGTTATAAACTTAAGATTGTGGAATTAAACTAATTTCTCTTTAAATCAATTCCACGTAATTTATACTCTTGACTGTTTCATGTAGTTAATGATTAATCTGCTCGATTATACATGTATCTCATCTATACCCCATCATCTACCTCATCAATTGCTCCTATCCCGTAGAGACAGTCGTTTCTAAAGATATAAATATACATATTCTGGCAATAAATGTCGTTCTAATGCGAGCGTATATCATACGACTTCTTCATTAATGTTGACTATGGAGTGCTGTGTATCTTCAGAGGCCAATAAAGCTTCCTGATTGTCATTCGTGTAATTGCTCGTGAGCAGTAAGGATTGAGCTGTTGTAAGGTGTTGTTAGTGTATTGTTTACCCTTTCACTCTCTCGCTGCTAGCAGAAATGAAAAGACCGTGCTATTTACTATAATAAAAATAAATTTTAATTATTGCTAACACTTAACACAATTCAACTACGTGTACAGAAACAAAGTCACTTATTGTATATGTGGAAAAAGGGCCAGATTAACGCAATTTTAATTGTCGAAAAGTTTGCAATCACCATTTTTAAGTTTAAACACAAAAAGTATTCCCTAATTTTGTTATAAGAAAGCTTTTTCTGCATTTGAAAATCCTGACTCAGTACACCATAATGACAAAAGTTTGTGATTTTTTTTGGCTATTTTTTCTGATACTGCATTTTTTGCTGTTTGAAAAAGTTAAGATGCAACGAGATTTGAAATGTTTGTTTTTTTTGCAGATCATTCCCTGTCTGAAAAAATGACAGAAATACCGATGTTGCTCAGTTCACAGTTCAAAATTTCAATTGAATTATAGGCTAGTTTCATTACTGATATCAGTATAAGAAACTTGTTGTAATGAATAAAAAATGCATCAGCAAAAATATAATTCATAACCGATTTGTACATACCGTGTTGAAAGGGTTAAATTTACACACAAACACACATGCTTTTCGTTTGTTGCATGGAATGCTCCTAAAAACCAACTAATAGTTTTTCTAACCTGTTAGCCCTTGTCAAGTTTACTTTCGAAATAAAGGCAAATCAATTATACAGTTGTGTAAAAAATAATTGTGAGAACAAGAAAAAGAGCATGTTAGGTTTTCAAACAGTGATCTGTTTTGTGCCTGAGTGCTGTTGAAAAGTATGTGTAGTAGTTTGTATGTTAGTGTGCGCTTTTCTGGAATCTAGCTTTTGAGAAATATCTGTGCAATCTGATTATAGTATGTCTGACTGCGTGACTGCTCTGTTGCTTTAAGTTTCACTAACTAAAATCTCACGGCAATGTTGGAAAATATCCGACGTGAAAGAATGCTCGCGGCAAATCAGAATTCAAGTCACAGATAACAGCTCGAAGATTCAAAAGTCTACTGCGTTGCAACAAAACAGTAAACAGTTCAACTCATTACCTTTTAAACATTGAAGAGAATTGAACATACTGTTTCGATAGCACCTGCTACCTAAAAAATTTAGACAGGAAAAACTGTCAGAAAAATTTCTCTGACAAGCATTAGCTACGCAGGCACATTCTTTAACTGTGGGAATTTGAAGTTGCGAAGATTTGGGACAATATAACCCTATTGTGGACATGTATCATGCATGTTCAGAGGTGTAACACATATAGGCAGTGTTACTGTAATTAGTCAGTAGATGACTTGGATTGGTAAAGAAAACATGACACGATGTTTACTCAGTCTCTATGTATATATAAATGCTATTTCATTTGGGGGTAAATATAAAGCTGTATCTGTGACAACAATATTCTTGTGTATTATACAACGCGTCCTCAAGCTGTAGCTGCTTATGGCAATAAGCAATCTAACCCCCTCTTTTATTACTTTATGATCAATAACTAGTCGAAAAGTTAATTATAAAAAATGATTTGGTGGGGTAAATTAGCGTATACGTTTCCGAGCATATCCACCAGTGTGATCAGCCAAATGATAATTATTTTTTGATGAAGATTGATAAATAAATGACAATATAATAGCAGCCGTAATTAGTTTCATACAATTGTGAAGTTGAGGAGTGAACATGTGACGATAGATTAATAAAACTCGCGAATATATTTAATCAACTAACTTCCGCTGTTTATTCATTCAAATTCGTGGTGCTAATTTAATTAAAAAAAGCCTTAAATGGCGTTTACCTGGAATGCGTTATGCGTTATCCATCTGCGGAATAGCAGCGCATAAAAATAGGAAATAGCTGCAGAAAAACTAACGCATAACACAGGTCTGATGAAAGGGTACATTGAAAACAATATAAACCGATTTTATCTATTCCTCATCTACAACGCATGCGCATTCCTGATGCTAGCTAAACGCCATTTTAATAAAGTAAATCACTAGGCGTAGTGGTTTTATTTGCTTTCCTTTTTTCTTCCTAATTGACACCGATTTTCAGCTTCAAAATCCGACAAAATATCAAAAGGCTAAAATTTAAAAGATTGTTAATAAAAGAGGCAAACATAATTGGATTACCTAAAAACTCTACGTCAACTTAAGTGGCGTTTACCTGGCATCCGGAATGCATATGCATTATGCGAATGCGGACTAGACAAAATTGGCTTATATTGTTTTCAACGCACCCGTTTATCAGACCTGCGTTATGCGTTATTTTTTCTGCAGCTATTTCCTATTGATTTTTATACGCTGCTATTTCGTAAGTGGATAATGCGTAACGCATTCCGGATGCCAGATAAATGCCACTTAAGGCAATTGAATCAATTTTATAATACATACAATGAAACGTATTACGATAAAAGTGGCTTCATAAGCAATCTCTTAAAAAGTTACGCCATGAAATTCGAGTTCTTATAACAATTCTCAGCTGCTTGCATGACTGACTATCAAATCTAGGCCAATTATACATTAATTTCGAATGACTCGTGACTTGTATCACACCGCCAGCTGGCAAATTAATAATTCTGTCTATTAATATTATTATCAGACGGCATAAGTTTTCCAAATACTCGTTGAATCCGAATTGAAAATAAACAAGATAAATATTGAAGCAAACGTCGAGGAATGTGCAGACAATATACATGGCTTCAGCAATGTTTCTGAGTAAAATTTGAGAAATGTGCTGGCTTTTAAATGTAGACGATCAATAGGGCAGTGTTTTATGGCGACGTTCTGCAAGGCGATGTAGCAGAAATATCTTCAGTTTTGTGAAGTTTATTGTGAGTTACAGACTTCGGTAGTCTAGAGAGATCAACATTTGAGCAACACTATTATTTTGAGCGCACAGCATAGCTTTTAAATACTGCTAGGGCTCTACGTTGTCGTGAAAGCACAAAACTAAAAAACTAATTAGTGGCTAAAACAATACCAATCCACATTAACACAGCAAAATGTACTGCCAAATGTGTCAAAAAATGAGATTTTTAGAAATAGGCAACTATTAATGACCTTAATATCAATATTAAATAACAATGCATGTCTTTAGTTTCTGGATTTTTGAAATCAAACGTTAGGACGCCGAAATGATCGAAATGAGAAGAACTAGGCTCAGTTTGAATTTGAACTAGGAATCTTCGGATTACGTGCTTAATGCCATGAGTATGTGAGTACAGATTTTCTTTTAGGTACAGACCCTCGTTATTACATAATTAGGTCCTAAATAAATACCGATAACTGCTTTACTGGTGTGTAGGTTTTTATTACTGAATTGTTAGCAAATACATAATATGCAGGTCTTACCAGCCTCATCATCTTCACATTAAATGATCAACGTATCCCGCCTGTAAGACAGAGTTACATAACGCTTATATATACGTTCCATCACTCTGAAACTACAATACAGCCTTTTCAATTTGCGTAAAGCGATGTTTCAAATGCTAAGTCAGTTTTGTGCACATGGACATAACCAAGGCCTGTTTTATTCAATCAACCAAGGTCAGGCATCGTGGTGCTATAATGAATCCGCAATAACTTGGCTTCAGCCACACTTAAACAGAAAGCTACTGTTGTTTGATTATTTATGCAGAGCCTAAAATCGTCCGCTTGCTAAATCAGATATCGCGCGTGGCATGTCTGTTTAGATATAGAAGACGATGGTGAAATCCCACTTGGGGCGAGTTGTTACTGAACAGCGCTCGTTCTTTTTTGTACTAAATAAAAATTTATGTATTAAATTAAACTATCATATAATTAATAGCCTAATTGATCATGACCTACAGCCACTTTACGCATAATGAGTTAACCTAAATTTCTAAAGTTCAAACCTTTATGACGCTCAAAGTGAAGAAAGCTGCAACAGCTGTTAAGCATGATGGCCGCTTTCGCTTCAAGGAATGTAAAATGATTTGTGAAGTGTTGCCCGGTTTCTAGCGCATTTAGAATTACGTCCAGACACAAGCATAGTGCATTATACGTAGATTAAACTTTATAGTCTCGCTGTTAGCTATTATAAAGAAAACTGCTTTACATTTGGGTACTCTCTTTGAGTTTTTGTCAGTGTCGTTCTTGTTTCTATCACGATATTTCAAAATTGATACGATGCTCTGGCATTTTTCCTTTTACGAGAATGAGAATTGGCGTCTTGCCGAGTAAGTGGATGTTTATTAAGAGAATGTTTATTACTCTCTCCGTCAACAAACGTAAGTTTGGAATTTGGTGGGAGTGGACAAACATAGTAAAACTAATAAACGCAATCGCTTCATCAGAAATAATTAAGCTGCGAGAGAAAGCTAACCTATTCTGTGTTTCAGGTTATAAACTATGAATGAGGAAGAAGCATGGCGGGATTTCTAACATTGATGATCGTCATTTTGCTGACAATCAGCAAGAAGCAGGTTTGTTGCTTCAAGTGCCCAGCAGAATGTGAATGCAGCATTGTGGAAAATAGAAGGCATCAAACACTATGTGTTAAAGGTGGACTGACTAGTATCCCACAGGGGTTTGATGTTCGGACGAATATACTTACAATCGGTGCACCCGAAAACGGCTCCAACTACATTCATGGCATTCCAAAGGCGACATTTAGAAAGTATCCAAACATCGAGCAGCTTCGTATTACACATTCTAATCTTAATGGCATTGCAGAGTATGCATTCTATGGTTTATCCAGCTGCGTGGTGTTAGATTTAAGTTATAATAACATTTCTCACATCAGTGAAAAGAAACTGATTGGCATTTCTTTGGTGACACATTTGAACTTGTATAGTAATAATATATCAGAGATAGCTTCTGGACAATTTGCACCACTGCCCCAACTTCGGTACCTAAATATGGGCAGAAATGATCTTCACTTGCTTCCCGCAAGATTCTTCTTGGAGCTAAATAATTTGGAAACACTAGTTCTCAATGATAATCCGATAAGGTATTTAGACAAAGATGTGTTCCTTGATGTGCAACATAGTTTAAGGAAACTACACGCAAGCAATTGTAATTTAACTGGCATACACGAGGACACATTCAAATATATGGCAAATCTTGAGTATTTGAACTTAAGCAGTAATCGGCTGCATCCGTTTAAAAAAGGAGTTTTCTCCAAACGTCTGAAGATGTTAAAAGAGCTGTACCTTGATGATAATGAACTAATTAGCATTCCTGATAACTTATTTGAGGGACTCAGTTTAGATGTGCTGAGCTTGTCTCATAACAGGCTCAGTGAAGGTATCCTACCCAGTTCTCTGGAAGGTTTGACGACTCGAAGTATATCCCTTGCTTATAACAATTGGGATGAAATTGATCCCAACATTCTTGCACCGATTTCTGGTAGGTTGGAAGAGATAGACTTAAGTGGAAATCAGCTTGATGTAGAAAAACTAGACCTTTTGCTCAATATGTTATCAGAGCTAGTGGTGCTTAACCTTACAAACTGCAGCTTGAGTGAGCTGCCACGCAGTTCCATTCCATACATTCTAAGACTGAGTCAACTTATTCTCAGGAACAATAACCTATCAACTTTTGATCCAAAGATTGTAAAAGACCTTTCTGTGTATTCTTGCCATATAGACCTGAGTGGCAACTCATTTTTTCAACTTGATGTTGACCTTGTTGATGAATTAAAGACAGTTAGTGTTTCTCTTAGCGATAACCCATGGCACTGTAACTGTGTAATTCGTCCGGTGTATGAGTGGATTCAGGAATTGTATCCAGTTAACTGTACTTCTGATCCAAAACACATCACTTGCTTAAAATGTGCAACACCTGCAGAGTATGCTGGGATGTACATCAGAAATTTGAATGCAAGTCATATTGCGACATGCCCTATGGTGTTTAGAGCTAAACGCTTAAACATGGATGCAAGACTTGGAGTTGCAATTGCAGTTATGGTCATTGCTGTGTTGTTGGCAATACTAATAGCCATTTTCTGGAAAAGACGAGAAATCACTTACTACACACATGAGGAAGAGTTTTCTGATGGACAAAAAACTGATCACTTGTGGCGGGAGGAAGTTGATGCTAATGTTCCACTGGATGCATCGCTCGGTAAAAACCAAAATCCGGTAGTTGAAAGTGAAGGCCGGACAAAACTAATAGAAAAGCATAATGAAGGCAAAAAAGAACGGCCTGTCTCTTGGGCAACTTCTGTATAGTGTCATTATGTTTGTTTGTTATGAACATGATTGTAAAAATTGCATGGTAAATGTCAAAACTTTTCAAAAACAAACATCAGAAGCTTATTTCATTAAATGAAAACTGGCAGTTCATTTGCATTTGTTTCATAGCACATTGATAAACCAAAGTATCACTAGCTAACATGTTTAAATGTTAAACATCACAAATTGATTCAGATAGCATAAGCAGAATGAATTTAAATTTTTTAACGTAATTAAAGTGTCATAAAAGTGAAAACTGTTACTTATGCAAAAAGCACTTGAACAGAGAGTAATTCATTTACAGTCCAAAGTATTTTTGTGATCAAAGATAAATGAACACAGTTTAAAGAATTGAAAACTTTTGAGCTGTCTGGTTGTTGCTGTATAAAAATTAATTTTTTGCAGACAATTTATGTATAGCCTTGCTAAGGTGTAATGTCCTCAAGTCAAGTATCCCTTGAAAGTTTCTGTTTTTGTTTTCCTACTATTGCAGACTGTTTATAGTTTATACATGTACTATATTATTGTCACCAAAACAATACAATTTTGTAATGTTATTTTATCTTTTGTAAGCTTCCTAAGCTAATTTTAAATATACCTTGTAAAATAATTATTTTGGTACCCAGTTTGTATGCCACTGTGTATATTGTATAAGATGTGTCACTATTGCCAGCTCGATTTAATCCTGTCCTCTTCTGTTCTACTTTGTGATTTTACCTGTGGTTTACCTTGTGTTAGATGTGTGAATGTATTTAGATCTTGTGCTTGCGTACGAGTAATCCCTTATTTAATAAATTATTCAAAAGTTGTTTACCAAAATGCTCGGTTTTAATGTATAACAATGTTGTTTCATGGGTGTCAGGTTATGCATGAGCACACATGGTTCAATGGTAAACTTTTTTAAATTTCACGTATTAGTTGCATATTGGAATATAGGATTAAGGAGTGATCACGGAATTCCAAAAAAAGTAGAAAAACATGAGTGTATTAGTTTGTCATGCTTTAATTCAAAACGAGGTAAAAGCAAAAAGACATGATTTGCAGATTTAAAACTTGAAAAGTGCCTGAAAATAAATGTGACGAACATCATACTTAATTTTATACACTAACTTTGTGGACAGAAAAGACTTAATTGTACAATATTAAGTCACCTCATAATTACTTATTTTTGTTGCAAATAAAAAAAATTACGTTATCTTAATATTAATAGTGGATGTCACACCTTACAAATCCCATAGAAAAGTGAATTACGATTTTGGTGGCTTGTGTTTAACAGCATTTGGTGAATCACTTTCTGGTACATAAGCTAAATTATCTACTCCAGCACTGCTACTGCTTACTGCACTGCTTTCTTGGTGCACAGTAACCTCTGCATCCAAAGTACGGGCGTCATGCTGCATGTTATCTTCCAAGTCAAGTGATGCAGACATTAGACTAGGAGTTATCGAAGCCCTTCTCAATGTTGCTAATTCATGAGGTTGTACATCAAAATCAATACTTTCATTTATAAGATTCCCAGAAGCAGCAACTGATTCTGTGTTAGCAGTTGCATTTACACCGGCATCTGTTTGGCCAGGTAAAGCAGCAGTGTCCACATTTCTCGATGTGTCATCACTCTCTTTATATGAAGAAGATGTTTCTTTTGCTGACTGCTGTTGTTGAAGTGGCATGCCATTCACCATGGGTTGCACAATAGACACTGGACGTGTGCGGTCAAATTTACTTTCATTCCACACATTCAGTGGGCCTTCTTGAGGAGCAACCTGGTTTTTGCTAACCTTTTTCTTCTTCTCTATCTTAGAAGTTGTGTCCTCTAAAGAGATGCCTGATTCTAGACTACTAGCAGCTTTGTTATCTACAAAAACAAATAATTTATAAAAACTTTTTAACACATAATAATGTCAACAAACAGATGATGTAAACTGCTTAAAAAAATATTTAATGCAAAATCTTCATTTGAAGCACAAATTTTCTACATCTCATACTTTTTTGAATCAATAACACCACTAAGTCTTAACTAACTAGTTTGTTGCTGAAGCTTAACTAAGGCCGCTATAAATTTTATTTTTGGTTAAGCATGTCTTAGGCCTGTGATTTACCAAAATAATCTGATGCCATTGAAAATAACAGCTGCATGTGGGTAACCAATATATAGTACAATATATACAGTATTGTTAATAGGACTTTCTGGTGTAACAAAACAACATTTTTATAGAAACACAAGTACACAAATTACACACCTTTAGGAACCTCTTTGGTTTCTTTATTTTTGTCAACTGTATCCAATGATGACGACATGGTATTACCTAAAGCAGAGTCCGATCTTTGCTCGTCATCCACTTTTTTATCTGACAGAACAATAATAACTAATATTAGTTAAAATAATGTGCATAAAATTATCTCTTTATTTTGTAAAATCTTTCTATCTATACTTTGCAACAAAGTAAGCATAAAAGTCTAGCACACTGAAAAAATATCAATAAATTGCCTTTGTTGAGAAAATTGCTCAGCATCTCAGAGTCAGACTCGACTTCAACTTGCATGGCACTGATTCCAGATTTGACTGACACTTATAATAAATGACTCGCTATTTGACTTGGACTCAAAACAATAAAGTACTGACTTGATTAGTGGCTCAGACTACACGAACAGTAAAACAAACAATAATGATGCACGTTATAACTAAATAGTTAAATTGTTATTACTTGTGAAAGCATTTCAATCCCACGTTAGACCAGTGTTCATTGTCTAAAGCCATATTTGCATTATGCCTAAAGTGTCAATTCTTAAAGTCTCTAGGTTCAGCAGCAGTGTTTGCATCTGCTCTGCACTCAGTTAAAAACTTTAATAATTAACAACATTAAACATACCCTTGATGTTGCATGAGAAAAACTCAAAATACATCATAGACAGCTTTTTTAACAGCAGCTTTTCTAAACTGGCTAATAAAGTATTTAGTTGCTCAGCTATTAGTGCGACTATTAATTGAATGGGTCTTCAGACAAAGTGGCTTGTTAGTAAGAACACACAGGATTGTCAGATAATGTAATAAGAGTAAATGTAATAAGTAACTAGAATAACTTCTTGTAGAATGTAATTAGTACTACTGATTGTAAAGTTACTTTTATGTCATACAGATACTCGGTACAACACCATTGCAAACTTAAGTGTAAAATCATTTGTAAAATAATTTATCTTGCACGGATAGTTTGATGTATAGCAAAACATCAACATTAGCCAATGTTTGTAGTAATAAATGTAGTGCAGTAATAAGGAAAATAATGCCAAAATTAACAACAACAGTCAATTACTATTAAACAAGAACATGGGAATCGATTAAATCCTAAATTACTTTGACTTGAAACTTGATTTGAAGTGAACATGACTTAAGACTCGACTTAGACATAGACATAATGACTTAAAACTCAATTCAGACTTGGGTTTAATGACTCGAGACTTGGGCCAGAATGAGCTGAGACTTAACTCGGACTTGATCCCCAAAGACTTGGGACTCGACTTGGACTCAAGCTGAAAGAGTTACAACATTGCAGCATAACAACTTTATCAAAATTGATATTTACAATACTAATATTTTCAAGCCAGATTGATAAAAATAAATTTGAAATCACAGTAATGTGGGGCAGTAAGTGACAAACAAATTAAAAGATAAACAAACACTCAACAATGACATAAAATCATACTTACTGTTTTCGTGAATTGAGTGCATCTTCAAGAGTCGACTGCGCCGTTCAGTCGTTGTAGGGCTCAGAGAATTCTTTAAAGAAATTTGGGTCTCTTCTTTTGGGCCTGAAACGGTTGAGTCATAAATAGCAACATAAATAACTACCAAACACTATAATTGATAAACTCACAGAATATATTTTATGAATTAATATCCCCTTGATAAATAAATTGGCACCCATACTGTTGTATTTAGTAGAACTTTGTCAATCTGTACATCATTTCTAATTAACTTTATAACACTTACACAAGAGAGGTGTGAAATATCAGTTTTAAATTACCACTCTGCTTTTTAGCAAGACACACTTATAAAAGCAGGTTAGAATTTTTACATAATAGATGAAATACTCACAAACATGCATAACTACAGTTAATGCATATTCATTACATTCATTATTCATTATACTCATTTCATTTGAAAGTCTTTTGTAAATGTTTGACTGTACAAGCAATAACAAGGCAAATATTAACTTTTCAAGTTAACGAAGAATGACTTTTTAGGTTCACTTAAGAATGAACATGTATGTTATTCCATAATAGTAAATTGACAATTAGTTAATAGTACATACTTCAATGACTGATAAATCATCAGTGCACAATAATTTTGAAAAAACAAACAGATCATTTATTTCTGTTATACGTCATTTAGCCAATAATAACACGTATGCCTGAGGGTCGTTAGCAAAACAAATTCTTAACTAACCATCTTGAGTAGTTTCTACCACGAGCACTTCTTCGGGTGTTGATCTCATCTCCATAGAACTCTGCACTTGCAATCTGCTCTTCCTGCCAGTCAGAATCTGTGTTGTTTCATTATCATGTGTTGATGGGTTCTTATCCAGAGCCTACAAGCGTTAAACACTAAAATTTGATTACGTTCACATATTCGAATTGTCAAAAATAGTGCATTTTTAATAATAATAAGTCCAAATACTATAAAAAACATTTGGAAAATTATCCAACCTCGATGACAGCTGTCACAAGTTTTGGAGTGTGGGAACTAAGCCTAGTTGATGGCTTTAGCTTCACGTCTTCCTCCTTGATGCTGGGCTTTCTTTCCCGTTTGGCATTTTGAGCAATAATTTTCCTACAACATACAATCACTGAAATATAATTGAAAATTTTCAACATTTAAATGAATGATTAACTTACCAATAAAAATATTTCGTAATAAGTAATGTTAATAAGTCACATACAGCATACAGTGAAGCTTGATATTCTGTTCCGTAAGTAAGGGACTTATAGGAAATTATTTGTCACATACTTGGCTTTTCGCTTAAGGGCTTCTTGTGCATCGGGATAATCCTTTATTGTGTCTTGCAGATCAGCTTTGCTTAGCACAAATAGATTAGAAAAGCCACGAGATTTAACATCTGCAGTTCTTCGATTTCCTCCAGCCAACGACAACAGACTATAAATAATGTGTATAAGTGATTAAACTTTATTACTTTAGAAATATACTCATGACAGTTTTTTAACAGTTTTTATGTTCAGGACATATTGTAAGCGATCCATAATAGAGGGATTGCAAAATGTCAATCAACCAGTGAAAGTCCAACTCACAATGGCAGGCGAACCACTCCACAGCCCCAGATGTTTACTCACATTTTCGGGCATGCAGATTATACTAAACATGCCAAATATACTGCAAAAGTGTGTGTTTATACATGGTTAGATTATTTTTACTTAGGCAAAAAGGACAGACAAATGTTCATGCCGACGGAACATGCATAAGACCTCACGGAACACAGAACCCTTTAAAAACCACGAAGTCTTTGCCAAAGTAGTTAGCTTTCTATTTTTTAAATTTGAAATCTGATGTTGTTCTACAATGCAAAAATATAGTATGCCTACTTCAGCACTATACGTGTTCAGCAGGAGGAACAAAATAAAACAGTATTTATTAAACTTTAAGTTAGTAGGCCCTTTTAACTATTACATTCACAAAGTTTAGCCTGGGCAGCTTAGGTTGTTTAAAATCAAATGTTAGTGCTTACATAAGTGTTTTAAACTGGCAATGCATGTGTTGTTTTACTCATACAGTGTTCCCTCACTTATCGCAGGTGTTCAGTTCCAGGCCCACCCGCGATAAGTGAATTTCCGCGAAGTAGGGAGGGACGCTATACTTATTTTATACTTATACTATAATCAACCAATTGTGTGTTGTGTACAATCTCACGTCGGCAAGTAGATTCTCAAGCAGGCGCAGGTACTACATTTCGTTTTTGGTGTATATTCATTCGCCGAATAAATACACTATTTACTGCAAATGGTAATTTTTTATGATCTATAATATTCTTTTAATGTAAGAATTAATATTTTTAATATATTTTTATACATTTTGTGATTTTTTAAGCAAAATTCATCAAATCTATACATTACTGTACAATACGTACTATGCATACGTAAAATACTTTAGACGGAGTACCGCAAAAACCCGTGAAGCAGCGAAAGTATCGCAATAAATATTTTACATTAATACTTTTTGAAAACCCGTGGAACAGCGAGACTGCGATAAAGGAACCGCGAAGTAGTGAAGGAACACTGTATTTTTGTATAACTGAAAAATCATTTTCAGTAGCTAAGATCCAGATTTGCTTTATCACTAAGAAAAATTTCACCCTACAGATTCAGGTTGTATAATAGAGTTTTCATTTTCATGCTGAACTTTGATCTCAAGACACTCAAAAATAATTTAAGTGCAAATGCAAGTAAGGATATCTATAATTTTACGTTTACAACAAGTTCGTTTAGCAGCAGATTTTTTCTGTTGGAGATCAGCATTCTGGTCTTAAGGTAACAACGCCTAATCTTTCTCATAAAAGCTTGACACCATGCATATATCCTTGAGCAAAATAATTAAAACTCGTTTCTTGTAGTCAGTTAAGTATAACAGAGATACATTTTCTGGAACAAGAGACAAATCGTTACAATGTTTCCTGTTTTCCCCTATATTTATAGTTATTCTCTAAGGTGGCTAAGGCAGTGGCTGTCAGCCAGCGATTGTGAGACAAAAACCGGGGAGGCATGGCTTAGTAATGTAATTCTGCCAACTGTGATCTGTGATCAGTCAATATCTAAAAGGCTTTAATTTCTGGCTTTAATTTTGCCACACCACACTAATATATTTTAGAGGTGTAAATGGGCATATACATTTGTGTATTTATTATGGTCTGTTTTTATTTTTTTGCTCCATTTGAGAAGGTAGAGAAGGTCAAAAGAGATGGTTCAAATAAATAAATAACAATTATCGAGCAATATTGTGCTTTATCACAGTTATGCTCAGTTAAAGTTTCAGAAATATGTGCCTAAAAGACTGAGCATCCATCACACGAGAACACAACACAGCCATTATAACAATTCAATTTTGCAACTTAAAAACACATACAACTTTTAAGATGAAGTACAAAAAGCACGAAAACACTCAATAACAACTATAAATTGTAACATGAATTTTAAAAAATATTTTATGTTCTATAAACGCCTTTTTTTTACTTCAGCAATGTCTTTTTAACATTAGAAGCATAAGCATTACCTGATTTCTCCAAAGACACTTCCAGAATGCAAAGTAGCCAGAACAATGTCATTTTTCTCTCCTCCCATAACTTGAACCTGGCCATTGTTTACAATGTACATTTCGTGCCCTACATCTCCCTAAAGACACAAGTGAAACCTTTGCATGTTTTTGCTAAATAAAATACTATTTACGGACCATGTAATAATTTCAGAATTATTTCATCAAAACAGCCAAAAAAGGAACTAGCAGGATTGTATTTTTGTCAGTGTCAAGATGTGCATGAATAAAAATGTTTGTTTCTAACAAGTCAGCTCAAGAAAGGTTTGCTTAATATTTATATAATGATATTGTTCAGTGTTAAATTCTACAAAATAATGCTGATTTAGATTTATATAAAAAATAAACAGTACCTTTCTGCAGACCAAATCACCAGGCAGATATAACACGGGGCGCAATCGTAACACTAGCACTCGAAGCAGCCCTTTTTCACAGTCCTGGAAATTTAATAAGAAACTACAGAAAATGAGAATGCAGTAACAAACATTATATTGTTAAGTGAATAAATGTAAGTTTATAAATTAATCATAAAATAGTATTATTGTAAAACAACACCCATCATTGTTTGTAAATGCTCCAAAATTTTTTTAGTGATTTCCAGATAGCAATTGATGGTACAATTTTTTTAAAAAAATTATGGTTTATATCTTATACTTAATTTGCAAAAATTTTTAATGCGAATTTAATTTTAAATACAGATCTGTCAACTGAAAATATTTAGTGATTAAATCAAAACGTTCTGTTTTAAATAAATTATTGAAGTAAACAAGTGAAGTATTGCAAACATTAGAATAATTTGTTTACAAATGCTCACAATTAAATTTTATGTAAAGTAACATATGACTTGAAAAAGATAACAAACACATAAAAAATTGCACGACTGAAAAGTTGTAAAAATATAAATACAGCAGTGATAATCATCGTGCTGTTAAATAATCATAAAGAACAAACACCTAAAATTACCTGAAACAGTTGAACTTTGCTCAGTGTTTGAAAATGAACATTTATAGCCATATCTGTTCTCATCTTCAATGGCAGAATTTGAAGGGCTGCATTCTCGTCTAGAAAAGAAGGCAATCACTAGACTGCGTAAAAGGCAGAACCATAACAGAATCACTACCACAGGCACAAACCAGAAATATTCAAGCGGAGAGAATATAATTTTAATGTTCAAAATGTACATTGGTGATAATTTCTCAATGTTATAGTCATTTTAATCTCTCTTCTATCTCTGCATTTATGTAGATATGGGACTTGTTCAATTTGTTACTTGAACTGATACTGTAAATGTTACATGCATATATCTTGCAAAAACGAAAATTTTTCTTACAATTATTATTAGACATACAGCAATTAAATATAAAATAAATGCAGCACAATGTAGCAGAAAAAAACCGGCAAAACACCAGAAAATATCAGATGTAAAAACCAGAGATTCAGAGTTACAAACTTTTTAAGTTTTGTTAGAGAAAAGTTTCTTTCAGAAATGCGAAAAATTATGTTAAAAAATAAAAACACACTCAATGTTTTCTGCTGTTCCCAGTTATAGTTAAACCACAGTCTGACTCGATCCTGAAGGTCTGAAGGAACTTTCAGATTCTGCATATAGTTTATGGTTATATCCATAGTCTTTCGATATTCAGTCTTTGTCATTCTTGCAGCTTGGAAAATATCCCTAACCTAAAAGTGCAAAATGCGCTTACACAAATACTGAAAAGCAAAATACGAAACCAAAATATTAACAGCTATAGCTATTCACTATTCTTGGAAATGTGAATGTTCGTTGTTTAGGGTATGTAATGAACAACAGTTATAGTATAACAGTAAAATAACGAATTAATTTAAATCTCCAATGAAAGCAGGCAGAACTGCAAAACATTTCAATATTTATTTAACATGATGCTTCAAAAGAATTATATCAAAATAAAAATAACCTTTGCATATACAATTGAATACATACAGAAATGTTCAAGTATGCATTCAATTGTACAGGTAAGGAGTATTTTAATTATAGTTTAATTTTGTTGCAGTCCCAAAATTATGCTAGAAGCTTATTCCAAGATTTCATGTTAAATAAATGATTGGAGATTTGTTTCAGCGCAACATTGAAATAGTTCACTGACAGTGAATAATTTGCAAGCCAAAATGTATGTAGAAATGTACCTGACCAATAAGTAAAGCAAAGACGAAAACTCCTAGTAACCAAGACACTGTCATGTACAAGAACTCATTTAACTGTTCTGGTTTTGGATTATTTCCTATAGATGTTGCTGTTTTAGTTGCAAAGTAGAAGCATCGTATATACCTGTAATCCAGTAACATAAGTTACAAGGCAAAGAAAAAACAGAATACTGAGCTACATAATAAGAATCAACATTCCACAAACATATAGGTAGCAGCACATTTGTAGTATTATTATTATAAAAGCAGACTGAACAATCATTGCTCAGCATATAGACATTTTTCTGTATTGTCATAAGACGACTTGCATTACCAATTTAAAACTTTTCATAATTTAATTAATTTAATTATTGAAGGCAAAAAATTTGTATTTTATATGCTGATCTCAAAACCTAGTTAATTATGCTAATATCATTAAATAATCAGCGGTGGCCATTTGACATTATTTTCCAGCTTTTTACTGTGCTTCTTTTTAAGAAGTTGGCAAGATGGTAAACTTACGCGTTGCCTTCATTTTTGTGTATCCAGTCAGATACAATTCCCTGGTTTCTTTCATATTCAGAGAAAGCATAGAATGCACAGGTTTGTATATGAATCATAAATAGCATGTAAGTGAAGGTTTTGAAAACTCGTATGGCATGTGGAGCTTTTGCCACTGCATCAAATCTTGTGTAGAATTCCCAAAATGTCTGTATCTAAGGTTATACAATAAAATAAAATAGTAAAATTTACTTAGATAGCACAATGGAAAACAGTAAAATTTCTTTAGGTGATATACCGGAAGAAACAGCAGAAAAGTGCAAAAAGAGCATGTAGTTTATAAAGTGAAAATCTACAATGTTTCTAGCGTGAAATAACACTGGCAAATTTTTCAAGATAATGAGGAAATGAAGCTTGAGCATTACATAGTATGAACGGGAAAACAACTAATATTAGGTGGCATATAAAAATGTGCTGAAGTTTTGATCATGATATTACAAGAAAATAATGCAATCGCATGCAAATTACATCATTGATGTTACAGATGCTTATGTATAAATGCCAAAAATCTTAGGTCATCACCTTACATTTTTCGAAAAATACAGACAAGTCAGAAAATAAATGCCAGAAAGATCTTTGTAGTGCTCCATGTGTCCGCCATTTAGAATGCAAACTGGTGGAAGCATTTCTTCCAACAACATTCAATAATTTTTGTCTTTGTTCCGTGCATCAAACTGCTCTGTACAACCCACATACACTTTCTCTTATGAGTGCTTTATTTTTGTGAAGACCATGCTGCAAACTGGTTGATTTCTTTTTCGTTTTGTTGCATCTGTCACATTTTATACATCAACGTTGTTTTTCAATTGTTGATTAACTGACATTGTTCAGAAATTTAAATTGTTAACAAACAAGTTTTTGGTCATAAATAAAAGACTACCAAAGCTATAAACTTGTAATTTTTACAGCCAAAACTAAATGTATTTTCTAAACCTGTACATTTTTTCTGTGCTACCTGAAACATAACTGTATTAAAAGTATCCTGGAGACCGTAATCTTACATTCTGTCAAAACTGCTATACCAGTAGAATGATAGTAACTATGAAAAGGGAAATATAACAAACAATAAATGATATGAAAAAAAATATCCGTGTGTTATCACATTTTACACTTCTTCTACATAAATTTTTCACTAATGCAAATGTACAGTTGTGAAAATGTACACTAAAATAACCAAATTACTGTATTTTAAACTAAAATAACCTTAAGTAATCTTGGTAGTCGAAGCATAGGTTTCACTCCCACAGCCAAATACAGGATATCCAAAGGTAGCAGACTCGCAACATCACACTAAAATATGTACAAAATATTGAAATTGGGTAACTTGAACTTATTCAAGAGTATTCAACAAACAATGTACAGTCAATGTGAGTAAACATGGCTATAGCAATAACAACATAGTAACAAAACTACATAAAAATACAGCTTAATTGATGATGAATCCTAGTGCTCATAAAGTCTGCTAAAATTATGCACTAAAGACATTTCGCTAATGTGTAATTATTTAAAACTTAAAAGGGTATAAATATGGCCTCAAAATTGCCAATCGATATATAATTACACTTGCCGAAACATCTATCTCTAACAAAATCATACCTTGAAATTTGTTGTCTTCACATAGTTTTTTTCCATTGCCTTTCGATCATCCTAAATAAATAATTATTTTGTGAAAGTGGTGACATGATTGAAAAATATAGTGTTCCATTTCTGTTATTGATGCAGCTACAGTTCTCATTCATACTAACACATCTAATCTTGCAAACAATTCAAAATTTAAAATGTAACAAATCTGCTAATGCGCCTCACTTGTTAAAACAACACTTGTTCAGATTCTATTAAGCCAGAGAAACGGTTTATTTGTTAGTATTGCTAAAGTCCATTGTGGTTGCTAGTAAGCATGAATGAAAAGATTATGTGATCAATATAGGTATTTAAGAAAAGTGTTATATGTTGTATGAACTATAGCTAATAAACTGTACTTACCACAAATATGCCTTCATCAAGGAATATGATATGAGATTTGACGATAACAATATCAAGTAGATACAGCAAATCACAAATATAATCTGCGATTAGCCAATATGCCCGGTTGCTCTCAGTCTCGTATGGGAACGAAGCCCGTAAAAACATACTCCAACAGTTATATGTGTATGCACAAGTCAGCAGAAACAACCACATTAGATACCATGTACCTGAAACAAGCAGTGTCGTAACACATTACCTGAGTATATACACATCGGGCCACCCAAAAAGCTTTATGTAATTCCAAGTTTAGTAATTTCAACAATCAAAATCTTGTATTATTAAGATTTGGCCACACATTAGAAATTGGATGTTACCTGTTAACAGTACAAATTTTAGAAATCCAGATGATAATAACAGCTAAAGAACCTAAAACACTCTGAAAAAATACAATATGATTGCACACTTGATACACCAGTGTAGGACAGCGTGGAAAGCTTAGCATTACTTTTAACGAGGAGGTGGTTTTCTATTTTCACAGAGCCAGAGGCACAAAATCAAAAGAAAATTAATTTTCACAAAAAAGTGAATGGATACTTCAATATCCCGAGTACAGTCTGATAATGTTTCACGGAGTATTTCATGTGATGTGATATTTGAGGTATTTGATTAACAAACATAAATTCATACTATTATTCAAGTCTTTACCTTGAGGATCTATGGCAAGTTTCTTAGGAACTTTGCACCGTAAAAATCCAGGGAGTTTTAACTTTCGCCCTAATATGTCCACATACAGTGGCTCCTCCTGTCTGTGTAGGGTATCTTCTATGAAAGAGTCAAAACGTTGAGGCTGCTTCTTTGTTTCAACTTCAGCTGCAATGAAAATCCTATTTTACAATGTTGTACTGCAGTCAAAAGAATATTGTATGGCTGATTACATTGATTTTAGCAGCTTAAAAATTTTGAGTAACATACGTGTTGACCTCCCGCTGTCTGATTCAGTGGGAGTTGGTGGTTGTGCTACTCTCTCTTTGATTCTCCATGCTCGCTCAGAAAATGCGTTAACGAGATTGCGAATGCGTTCATGAACTACATCGCTTTTCTCCTCTCCAATGCTACAAACCAATTTAATTAAAACATATAATTCTATAAAACATTCAAAATATATACAATTAGGGCTCTAATAAATAATATACCTAATTTTAATCAAATTGTTAAGATGGGTATGTAATGAAGTTAATGAACAATTAAAATTTTCTTGATCAGGATATGTAATTATACAAGAATTACTACAAAACTACGGATTGATAGTTTGATACTCTATTGTTTGAAACAAAGTGAATACATTTGTTCTGGAAATCAATACAGCTTATATGGCATCATCATCATCATCGTCATCATCATCATCATCATCATCATTATCATCACCACCACCACCACTAAAACCATCACCACTACCACCATCACCACCTCCACCACTACCACCACCACCACCACCACAACCACCATCAGCAGAAGCAGTCATAATGCATTTTTGCATGGAAAGTTAAGCTTCAAACGTTCTTAGCAAGCAATTCGAAAAAAATATATATTTGAGCAAATATCCAGTAACAATAAAATAAGCATGTTAGACAGCAGTATTAACTAATATCTAAACATTTCAAACATGGATGATAATGTAAAAGTTCTGTTTCAGAAGGCAAAAAACAGACGACTAAAACAATTAATCGTAATTAAGTAAATCATAAGAAAGCTAAAAACAGCTATCTTTCATGCTTATGTCATTTATTAAGATATACGGAATGTCAGGAAATGATAGCCCTGCTACATTAAAGCGGAAGCGCAAGTACAAAAAAAACACATTTTTTCATATTCTATTCATAATAATAATAATCATCATTCAATCCATTTTTAAAAATTCATTCCACTTTTTATTATCAAAAATTAAAAATCAACCAAGTTATTGAAGAAGTGAATCTTGACACTACTCTCATTGAAAAACTAAAATGAATTGTACTCTTGCCTATTTATGGCCTTCAGAGATGCGAAGGGCAGCAGTACTATATATACTAAAAATATTAAAATAAGTTAATTTAATGCTCTTTGTCATGGTAATGTCAATTGTTATCCTCTCCTTGGGGGCTAATTATTCCCTGACACCCTTACATTATTATGCAGAAAACTTACACTGATGATAAGGATTTTAAAGAACGGGTACTGCCTGCAGACCGACTTCGAGCTAGCCTAGAGATAGATTTCCACGACTGCTTGTGGGTATGATCCGCTGAAAGTGAATCGATGCTGACAGTGGCACGAAGAGATTTGCGCTTCCATACAGAAATTGCAGACTTTCCAGAAGATGTCACAGATGCCTGACTACCACGTCTCAAAACTGAAAACAAATGAAAAATAGATGACATTTTTCGTCACTGTACACTGCTTTACAAAGTGCTTAGTAAGTGTTTTATAATATAAATGCCATACCTATGACTGAGGTTTTTTAGCAGTAGCTTATTTATTTTGGTATGTTTTAAGTATAAAAGCGGATATTGTTTTATAAATTCACATTCCAGACTTGGAAAATTTATAGGTACGTATTTGATAGAATATGTTTGACACTGTAAAGATCTGTAATATAACAAAAGTTACACATCTAGGAAATGATCTGAAATAACTGGAAAGGCAGCTCTCTAGTTTTTCAACTTTTTCTGGAAGCTTTCATATTTTTTCACTTCTTTCAAAGGTAAGTTTGCTGCCAAGCCGCTCAATAATATTTTTACAGACCACAAATTAACAAGCTAAAAAAGTCAGCTGTTTGTAAGGTACATTAAAATCCCTGTTTTAAATTTATTTGTTTAAAATTACTAATATTTTGAGTTATTATGCTTCAAAAATGTGATTCAGCTTGACAACTGCTTTGTGTAACAAACAAACAGCAATAAAGAATGGATATATAGAAGAACAAATAAATAAGTTGTTGGACAAACAAAACAGCCTCCAAAATAAAAATTTTTTGCACTGAATAATTTTTCTGTTTCTTCTACAGTCTTGAGTATAATCCACTTGAAATAACAAATATTATCTACACTTAAGTGTTCTGATAAGTTAACTTAGGCAATGCCAACGCAAACAGGTATTGATTAATGAAACCACATTAGGGCTGGATTTCAAGTATTGCCCAGGCAACAGGTTCTGGAGCACGATCAATACCAGTTGCCATGGTAATCCATCAGAAAGAAGCACAATGTTGAATGAAGCCACAAGCCACAGGACATGCAATACAATTATCTGTATACATTATTATCATTTGTCCATTATGCTACAATATGACTATTATTGTGGCCAAAAATTGTCTTAAAAACCCAATCTAAAGTTGATTTGGAAACTGTGATTTAAAGATATAAAAAGTTTTTATGAAATTTTGTATCTTTAAAGAATAAAATCCTTTGTACTGTATATAATTCAAAACATGTTTGTTTAGAATAGTAATTTTATCGTAGTACTGAATAACACTAGTAGTACTAGTCTTTATAAACATCATTTATTTAAAAAGTAAATTCTACTAAAAAAATTTTTAGGCAATGAATCTCAGAGCAGCATAGCCTTAGGAATACGTATTATTGAAGAATTTGAATTTTGTCTCTGAAGAACCACATACGCTTGTATTTCTATCCACCACTTTATACAAATAATAGGTTATAGTCAAATGGAGTCAAATTCTAGCTTGTTAGACCAATGTGGAATCAATACTAAAATTATGTCTAAAGATAATCTTGAAAAAGATTTTGTTTTACCAGTTACGTTTTCACCAGAAATTCATGTGTCTTCATTTTCAAATTTAATGCTCGTGTTGAACTGCATACATACGAGAGACTTGAGAACCAGGTACAGCTAATGTGTCGTGAGCTCCACTGATGCCACCAGATATATTACTCCCTCTCCGGACAGTGCTGACAGAACCATTGCTATTGCTGTGCCCATCAGCTTCCTCTTTTACTGTTACCGTCCGTCCCGTCTCCACATTTTCAAAGGAAAAAATGGGATTATCTATTCCTCTAAAAATGATGAGAATAATGGACATAAATAAATACAGGAATGCTACATACTAGCATGAAATTAGAAAATATTAGAAAATTGCGATGAATGAGCACTGCATATATATTAGTTAAGTTTATTAAATAAATTGCAAAACTTTCTGTTACAATACCAGTGTTATAGAGTTATTGACTTTACTGCCTTGAAAATCTTAAGTGGCAATACTTACATACTAATAACATACTAAAATAAATTCATGATGACTAAATTTACGCAACTGGCTAAAAAAGTTTGAAAAATAATACCTTATGAAATTCAAAAATGATTTTGTTCTAGAAGTAAAGTAATGATTTGCCCAACCACAAACAAACTGACCTATTTGAAGGACTTTCCTTTGTTCCTGGAAAACCATGCACTTGAATAGCTGGAGCATTGCCAATGTCAGCTTCATTCTTAATCAACTCTGCAGTATCTTCTACTTTTGCCATTCAGTGCAAAAATTTCTTTTCAGTTCCAGCTAAAATATACGGAAGGATCATCGGGGTTATATGAATTTCACATTAAAGTAACTGAAAAGTATGTTTTAAAACACAATATTTTAAATTATTTAATTGGTGCACAGAATTTAATTTCCCAAGCCACTTAAAATTTTGATAAACTTATAAATTGGCATGAAAAAGTAAGACAAACCTAAAGAAACTACTTAAATACTTACTGTCAAGCCATATCTATCAAGAAACCTGCCATGCTTTTCACAGCTCCGTTTCACCCGAAGCAATAATCTAATTGCAGGTGCGTCAATAACAGCAGCTCACAAGCTGTAACCATCACATGTGATCAGACAGCTACATGCTCAGGTGAGTTTAACCATCACCATGTAGCTTGGCCAAAGCCATGCATAGTTCACATGGCCTCTAGGAAGCCACCTGGAAACCCGATTCCTTTACTTGTCAACAGAAAAGTATAAGCAAAGACGTGTAGCTTTGGTAATGATACATTGCAATGATGCATCACCTCATTTTGTTTTACTTTAGCACAACTCACCTCACTTCATTTCATCTTACCACAGTTCACCTCACCTCATTTCAGATGACCTCATTTTTCTAATCTAACTCAACCCAATATGATCTACATACACAACCACAGACATCTGGCATAGTAAAGTGGAATCTAACCTAGTCTAGCCTAATCTACCAATTTTAGTCCAGTCTAGTTTGTCTAGTTTAATCTAACAAAATCTAGTATTATCTGGTCTAGTCTATTCTAGAATCCATCCTAATTAAAGGTAATTTACTCTGATACAATATAATATAAGTGAAGCTATGATAACATAATCTAATCTAATCTATTCGATATATAAACTAAACTAAACTTAAGAGCACAATCATATACATAAAGTAACAGTGGCACATTTTATATTAATTTATACTGAAAACTAATTATTAACATTGATTTTCAAATACAAAATACAACAGTGAAATCACTCCTGTGATCCACAACACAAGATTGATTCAGCATTAACTGTCAAATGCAATAGGAAGGGCTATGATAACGCTAACTGTAAAAATTGATAATTGACGACTTAATCGGAAGTGCAAAGGTACAATTATGTTAATTAGGACAACCCAGCACTACAATGCATAATGTTGTCGCGAACTTTAATGCCAGAACAAAGCAAAAGAAATGAATCTTGTTTTTCTGTTAATTACATGCAGAATGTGTACATTGTTGCACAATCTTAAAAAACCTTGGCTATGAGTCCTGTTCTTTTCCGTTCATTGTTAAAGCAATGCAAACTCCAGTGAGAAGATACAAGTCCGATATTTTCAACAGCATACTGTAAATTTTGTTATCATCTTACAATTACGTTTTCTTCAGAGCAGCCAGGATATTATAAAAACAATACAAATTAATTACCTTGTTTGCAGTTGATGGTTTGACAGAAATATTGCAAAAATAAGCCAATTTTTTTTAGATTAGAAGACATATCAGAGATCACTCAGGTCAACTAAGACTAAACTCTGAATTTAATTCAGATAGGCTGCTTACAATAAAGAAAACACACATTTAGTCACGAATTACATATTTTTCTTACATCAAATGCCAATGAACTACTTAAGCACAGATTTGCATTTTGAATATTTCTTAGTATATGCAGATGCTTGATAGCAGTACACATGAGTATCTAGTCTCGATCATTAAAAATAATATCAGGTCCCCTAAAATGAAATGAGACATTGAAGTATTTAACACCATAATCAAAGCTAGGAAGTAAAGCAGAAAATTACCAAAAGCATTATCTTCAGAAAATACAACTATTAATAAATAATGTACGTATAATGTACGTAGTGCATGTATAATAAATACATATTTACACAGTTTTAAAAGTGAATTAACATGCTAAGTTCTTTTTAGAAAAAAAGTAGGTTACACAGAAAAAAAACTTATGTTCAAAACTATACATCAATTTAATAGCCAGTCTATAAAAATTCGCAATGGAATTTACTAAGAATGAAATTTATATGAATTCCTAAATAAGCCCCTAACTTGTTCACCACTTCAAGCTTCACTCTCTGTTGGCTGGTTCCCAGTGTCATCTTCCAATATAGGAACGATCAAGTTGTCCTTGGACATCAGATTGTATTTCGTAACAAACATGGTAAACCTCTTACATAAGTGGGTGTCATTCTAAACAGAAAAAACTCATTCAAAGAGTTCTGTAAACATCAAACCAGCAGTAAAATACAAAGCATGGTGTTTGTAAAGTGTCATTTAATTTAAATGAAAACATTTGCAAAACTACTTTTAGGCAACAAATTAAACAACTTTTATCTTAAAACCTACTGCCAACACTGGGCTAGAAAAACATTTTATCTATTATAATTTACAGTAAACCTTTGATTAAATTGTTTAAACTTTTGTAATGTGGTAAGAGTAACATCTTTTTGACAAAGAGTTACTTTTCCAGTCAAGTAACTTAAACTGTAATTACACTTTCCTTGTAAAAATAAAGTAAAGACTGTTACTCACCTAACATAACTAGCTAACTTACAACTCTGTGTTGGTTATCAATATTTACAAGATGAAACTGCCTGACACACATAAGGCTAATTCATACAATGAATGGGCAAATTTTCATGAATTTATTCTTACTTAAATGCACTTAAATATAATGACATAATTATTAGAGTGTACAATAGCAGTATGTAATAAAAGACAATGGAAATTGGAAGGGCCTGGATTCAAATCCTCGACCTTGAGCAAAGAGAATGGGCATTGGCAAAGCAAGGCCTATGCAATGGCTCATCACATTGTTGTGCTTTTAGGTTTTCCATGCAGAGAGGAACACCAGAACAGTTAAATGTTTTCTACGTGTACTCTAAACAGCTAATGCTAGTACAAAGAAAATAGAAAACATGTATTTGTCTGTGCCAGGCTTAACTACTTAATGGTTGTTATTAGTGGTTAAGTTGTTCTTGCTTATCGAACATTCTTATTTGTTTGCACTTCTTTTCAGCAGGAGCAAAGTCATTTAGGCAAGAGCCAAACACTGGATAACACTTAAAGAAAACACACTGAATCTTAAATAATGTGGTACATATTGTGTATGTTAGCCATAAAATGAGAAACTTATTGGTGATGGGGAAAATAAATTCTAGAAATACTAAGGAAAAGGCATACCTCAAATTCATCAAAAAGTTCTCTGTGATGGAAATATGCATGGGAAAATATTCTGTACACACGTCGACATACAGAACCAAGTTTTGCTACTGAAGATTCTTTTATACTGACCCTGCAAAAACACATGTAACATTCACACCCTCAAAATAATTATCACTAGTATTACACAAATTAAAATGTGCAGGAAGACGCATCATAATTACATAATGCCGAATATTGTAAAAGAGTAAAATATTTTTAACTTCACTGGTTAATTATATAGAGACAAACAATGAAACTAATGAATGCAGTAAAAAGTGAAAAAAAACAATAAGATTAAATACACAAAAAAAAAACTATTACAGATTGTTATGTAAATGTCAATACTGTCAATTAGTAGAAGCATTAATACCTGCTAGGGAAATACTTGTTGCTGTTAAGCAAACATGCAGCTCCATCTAGTGTGTGTCTAGTGTAATCAATTGCTGGACACTGAAAGCAAATTTTCTGTTTAACAAAACTTTCAAAAAGCAGCAAGTCACTCTGAAATAATACACAGTTTAGAAGTTTAAATTATTGGAAAAAAAGCCATTTATTTTTATAATTTGCCATTGACTAGTATTTTCAGGTAAAAAAAAATAAACTCACTTCTTTAGGTGTTTTGTGTGCAGCACAGAGAAAAATCCATTGTTCAGTTGCTGTCATTTGCGTACAAGTTTCAGGCTGGCATTCACCCTAAGAACAACAAAAAGGCGTCAGTGAGTTGTTAGCAAAACTACCATACTTAATAACAAAAGTAGTAACAATCTTCAATACAGAAGGAGTGTAATCAATTATTGAATTTTATATTAATGTTTGTAAATTTAATCAATTGTAAACATTTGCTAAGCAATATATAAATAATAATAATAATAATAATAATAATAAACCAACAAATTAGATTTCTTGTTGTACCATTATCTTTTGGTTTATTGCTTTATAAATTTAATACAAATCACTAGGTCAGAAAGTGGTTAGTAAAAATGAATAAGCTTTCCATTTTTCAAATGTTCTACCTTTTTCAATGAATAAAACAATATCAAAATGAAAATAATGGTCACTAAACGTATGCATATTATTTATAATAAAAATCCACGCTAGTTACACAAAGTTCATGTGAAATGCTCACTTACTTTAAAATTTTGAATGAAAGCAAAGAACTGCTATATAAACATTCAAATTACGGTGTCATATAAGCTTAAGTTCATAGACTTCAGATTAGCACTGTACCTGTAGTTTTACAGCCAGTCCATTTAGTTCTAAACAAAATTGACGAAGATGTTCATATTTCCACACCCCTTCGTCCTGACCTTCTGGAGGTGTAAGAATTTCAGCTATGTTCATAGGATCTTTTCGTATTGTTTGCTGGATAAACTACATATGTAGAAACAGGTTTATAATGCTCGATGAATTCTGTAATAAGCTGCTTCGTTCTGTTTTTGTTACTGGATATTCAAATGCTTATATAATAGACCGACAATATACTGATTATTAATAAGCTAGACAATATTATAGTTGAAGTATCAGAAATTCAATATAATTCCACTTAGCTGATGTTTCTTTATTAAACAGGTAAATCAAACTAAAGCAACAAAGTATTAGAATTTCATGTAACTGATGGGTACTGGAAAAATGTTTGTTATGTATTCAACGAGCATTTATATGCACATATTAATATGAAAATCCTATAGTAACAATTTCAAATTCTTAAGCTAACCCAGCATCAACCAAACGTTGTTTGCTCGTACTTTATTTTAATATAAAATGCAGCTGTATGCTGTAACTAATACTAATTTATATTGCTGGTATTAGAGCACTTAGATTGCATAGTTTCCAGCAACAACCCCCCAGATTTAGATGCAAATATGCAGCAAAAAAAATTTGATTTGGTTTATAATTAGTGATTAATTTACAATTCTAAATCTCGTCTAACGGAGGATCACAAACTGTTTCAAAAATTTAAATAGGACCATCCCGATATCGAGCAGAAAACTTAACTTTAAGTGAAAGCCAGAAGCTTAACACAGAAAACAGCAATTCGTCATGCTTTCATACTCAAACCGCAAAAAGAAAAACTTTAATCACAATCAAACAAAAATATTAATTATTCTGATACCTGCTGTACAGCCAGTGTGCTATCCATTTCCTCAAATGGTTCTTCTGGCCATTTTGAAAAATCCTACAGAAAAATAATAATTTCATTTACACAGGTACACCATTTACTTTAGTTCAGAGTAATAATGATCTTTATTTAAAGTTGATTTTAAGTTCAACATACATCACGAGAGTCTGGCAATATGGCGTACCTTGGGAAAACTGAAACCACAACAACTTTGACACTTTTCCAAAGACATATAATTTTCAAAGTCTTCCAGAAAAATTCACAGTATTTTTTATCCCACAAAATTTGTACTGCTAAATTAATTTTTATTCTATATTTCAAGACAAGGAAGTCAAAGAAGTCAAGAATGAAATAAATGGTTTTATAGACATATATTTAATACAAATAGTTCATAAACTGACAAAATGGAATTTGTAAAAAACTAAAACAGGTTCCATTCTTTAAATTAAATTACTGTACTGTACTAAATTATCTATGTTTAGTTTAATTAATGGAAGATATCACACTTTGTATACATTATACTGTAATTTCCACAATGATAAATTATGTGATGTATACCTTACCTGTATATATTTAGTGCTACTGTACTAAGTTACCTGTATGTACTCATACTAGGCACCTGAACTTATAAACACTTAAGTATAAATCTAGAAAAATATTTTTGTCTGCCATTAAACCATGGAATGTTGAACAATGAACATGCCTAGATGTGCAAAGCAGCATTCTGGATTAAGTATGAGAGAAGTAAGCTGTTAACTGGCCAAGAACACTCAAATCATTCAATAAGAGACTGCACCACACTGCATTACTAATTAATATAGTAGTGACCTGGTGTTAAGGCAGGGGGAGGTATTTTGTTAAAGGAAAGCAGGTAATTTGAAAGAAAATCCTCATTTTATTTTCTAAATTGCTTTGTCACTTAATAAGACATTCACTAGTTAGAGGTACTATGCGAATATTTACTTTTCAAACAATGAATGTTCATTCAGCCAATCTAGGTAATTTGTTAGTCCTTAGAAGTTTTTACTCACCAACAATAAGCCAAGCTCACCAGTGAGCACTAATAAGCAGAAATGTAGTAAAACAGAATTTTAAGAAACTTCCATCCTAATGTCAAGCATCTGCTGTGTCAGATAATGGATAAAAAATTGTCTTGGAACAAGTACAAGAGTAGGGATGTGCGGTTGCTATTACTGGGCGAACGTACAAGGCTTCACTAGTTTTTTTTATTTGGGACACTATAATAACTTTCCTGTTTTTGTTCAGGGTCTATTCTATTAACTGCGTAGGCCAAATAACAATGGCTCTGGCAAATCAATTTCTAGTACTGAATAGATACAGATTGTGAATCCTTATAGACATGATAAAATAATGAATAAAAACCACTGTTAATTTTTCCAATAAATTTCTTCTTAATTTTCAACCCTAAAATTCTGAAATTTTTTCAAACACGAGAACCATCAGCCAACCCACTGGGCAGGCATTTAAGTCTGTGATATACACAGTCCAACAGTAGTCAGCAGCAGGAATTATAAGTGCGCTTGCAAACCAAAATCGTCAATAAGTTGGCATAACTAAAACTACGTTATGACGCTTCAAAGTAGAATGCACTAAAAATTTGGTCAAATATCAATTTTTTGTTTTTTATAAAATCAAATGTTAAATATATTGCACTTTTATATTCTGGCATCAAATTATCAAGATAATGTTCAAAAAGTACTAAAAATTTAATGTTATAAACCCCTATCCACTTTTCTGGCTAGAAACTAGTAATGCAATTGTAAAAAACTTGTATTTTGAAACTCTGATAGTAGCTTGTGGAAGCAGCCATTTTGCTTCGGGTTTTTTTTGTTGCGAAGCCCAGATCTTAATCAGGAAGTGCCATCTACTGGATTAAAACATAACTTCAATGTGTTCTTGCAAAGTCCATAGCAACCAACATTTGTGCGGTTGCTAAGTGTTTTGCAGAAACGTGATAAAAAACAATGGCTAACTTTAAAAGCGATTTTCTCAAGATTAAGTTTTTCAGTGCGCAGCCTACACTTCATCTTCAATGTGAATTATCTCAGCATAGAAATAACATAGAGTGATGAGCTTGGTATCAAAATGATCCTCACAAAATGGAAATTCAGGATATGTGAATAACTAGAAAAGCTTAATTGACAATTATTTCACACTGAATCCAGCAAAACAATTTGTGGTCAATATCTTCAGCAGCATTAGCACAGTTAACTGTAAGCAACAGTAAGCCTTTTTACAATAAAAAGTATAAAGTTTACTCTTTAAAGTAAAAAAAATTGAACCAAAAACTTGCAATAAGAAAAAAGGCTTTAATGCCACTCTGACACACTTATTTAACGTACATAATTCAGTTCAGGCACTCCTTACGACTTAACTGTTGAACAGTGATGCATCTTATATTTTTTGCACTCTAGTTGCATGCATCTGATATTCGGGAGCATTTTATATTCTGTTTAATATATATAGAGCGTCTAATAATTATACTCTTCCTTTATAGTAATACTAACAGGAAGAATTCAAGATTCAAATGGTAAATCAGGTAAGTGACAGTTACATAGTGAATCAGTGCTAAGCCAATGTTTTATGTAGTTACTGCTGTCAATGTTGTTGCATTCCTGTAGCCTTATTCAGAATAAACTAAACTAAACTAAACAGTAAACTATTTTACCAACCTGAATTACTTCCAAGTTAAGGTGGCCTAACTCGGTACCATGACAACGGCATAAACTTCCTTTATATTTAGCCCACTAATGCTCATCTACATAACTTTGTGCAATGCTATAGTATACACCCTTCATGTGCCAACATAAATAAAAATTATAAAGACCACAAAAACTGCCTTAACAGTTTTCGATGTGCTTAAGTTGAGGAAATGTTAATAATTTAGTTTTTTTACCTTCAGAATAACAATCACAGATAGTATATAACAATGAGTTACAAAGTTTAGAGAAGACATAAGAACTTTTATTTCACACATAACAAGATATGCAGATCGTAGTCAGTTGACAAGTAAATATTTAAATAATGTGGGGAAAGGGAACGACCATACGGTCTTCTGCTCCCTTTCCCCTAGAAGGGCGCCGAAAACTACAGCGTTTTTATTTCAGTGATCGGTTAATGTTATCCCGGTTAGTTAGAAGTGTTAAACTACCTCAGCCTTAGTTCCTGGCCGATTTCTTCTCAAAACAACGATTGCATCCGACATTTTGGTTTCTTCCGTATGTTCCATAACAACAAAGAAATCTGACCGCGCAGTATGCACCGATCAGTTAACTTCCGTCCTACAACGCGCACCTTGAATGAAACCAGAGAGACAAATTATGATTAGTTACATATTTACAAAAAAAACATTACACTCAAAATTGTACAACGAAAAATAAACACAATAAATAAATAATTTAGCGAAAAATAACAATATTAACTTTCAAATTTTTACTCAATAATAGAAAATACTATAAAAGAATACCACTGATCACTATAGTGACCAATTATAATTGCAAAACAAGCACATTTTTAAATGGCTGTGTAATGATAACGACTTTTATCAGACTGTGTATACGTTCTTTAACGCAAAGTTGACAAAAATGCTGTAGTTTTCAGCATTTTTATATTTTCTTAAGCACATCGAGTTGAGGTGGATGGGTTTTTTCTGGTCTTTACAGTTTATATTTGTACTGGCACGTGAAGGGTGTACAGCAGTGCGCAAAGTCATGTAGTCGAGCATTAGTGGGTTAAACCTGAAGGAAGTTTATTAAAGTTAACATAACATGTCATGGAATCAATTCATAAGTTCACCAGCAGCACATCACAACATCTCACATGATCGGTACGTAAATTTTACGTTAACACAGTATTCACTCACACATTGAAGTAAATAACCTCAGTATACACGTATCGTCACCTTAGTTTCAGTTAATTTTCTTGCCAGTGTATTTATTTTATTTCAGACCCCCCTTTAAAGTAGTCAGCTCTCGCATATAAGTATAATGAAACGTCTATAAAATCCTTTTTTCTTTTTGCTACACTGACTGCATTTCCTTCTCAAATGGCTAATGTCATAGGCTAAAATTGATTGATTAGTATAGCAATGCGAAAAATATGGCTCCCACACAGTGACACAACTGTATGCTTCGCTCTCTCAAGTCGGACTTCACAATCTCCAAATTTGTTCATCAACACCAAGGCTGAACTGTTGCCTACTTTGCATCAGCATCGAATTACTTAAGAAAACCGATTTCGCAATATTGGGTGTGGCTCTACTAGACGCCTGCCATCTTCTTGTAATTTCAACCGAAACTCTGTAATAATAAATAATAATAATAAAACCTTTTCATCACAATTTTTTCCAATAAATCACTATCTAACATTTTACCATCCAATATCTCAATTGTCGAAAGCCACTTCAAAGAAGATCTTGACATTTATCCACATTTGTTAGTATTCAACATAGATACTGGAGAAGAATGAAATCTTAGTGTTCCATTTGCTTGTGCAGGCGGGCTGCTGCTATTTGCCAGGTTATTTTTTAATGGCTCCCTGAATGCACCTAGCATTTCATGATGTCAAATTACCATTCTTAGAACATTTATTGATGCATATCGTTTAGTTTACTGTTGTTTTGAAGGCAGACTTGCCAGTTTCGTGAATAAACCACTAGCAGTATGCAATTATAGCAGATAAACAGCAAAATTAATCTATGATCCACAATACTGACAATAAAGGCCTGTTCAGTCTGTCTAATGTTCACTAGTTTACCCACTATTGCAAGCAACCTTGGCAATACAATTTATTCTGTTATGCAGTTACAAAGTATGTGAAATTCTCTACTTATACGTGTAAGACTTTTTTCAGGTGTTTCCCCCGAAAAATAATTAAAACCCTAGTTGTAAGTAACGATGCTTTCGAGGGAATCAAAACCTTCGCTATAGCTTAAATAACAATAATAAGTCACCGAGGTTTCCTGTTGGCTGGAAAAAGAAAGAAGCCATACAACCTGTTAAATGCTCATCAGTACATTCTTTTGTTGTTATTAATGATAATGGGTGCGTGTCGGTGTGGACGTGCTAATTTAACACAAGCAGTGGTAAATTACTACTGGATACAATAATAGTACTATGATTAATGCAACAATACTGAACCACTGTTTCTTGTAGAAGGTTACCCGTATGTTTTCAAGAAGTATTGCAATATAATGAGCTGGGCATGTCTCTCCTTGAATTACTGCTCCGATTATATATATATATATATATATATATCCCCCAAGTTTGCAGACTGTGCTAGTTATATAGGCAGTTGGCATAGAGGCTTCACATTTTAGTATTGAAGGCATGCCAGGTTCTCTATTGTTTCAGCAGTACCCTGATGTAATAAATTGGCATGATACTTTTTGTTGTGCACTATTACTCATTTTTTACACTCCTGTAGCAAAAAGTTATGTGTAACGCTCATTCATCCAGTAATTCCTGTATTACTATTCAATTCAATTCAATTTAATTCAAGTTGATTTTCTCAATAACAGTTAAAAATTCGACATGATTTATTAAGATTTTAATGCAACTGAGAAAGGCCTATTGGTCACTTGATTTTTACATGTAATACATGTTTACTTACAGGCACATGACATTTTTGGTGATTATTATAAAAAAACATTACAGTATTAAAAATAGATTGTGCATACTTAATCACTTAATCTAGTCAAATTTTTAAAGAATGGAGAAATAGTAAGAGACAATTTCATGATACCTGAATACAAGGTTACATTTTAAATAATAATAATAGTTATACTATAATTATGCATAAATTTATGATAAAAATGAAACAGACACAGTAATGTCAAAATGCAATACAAAAACAAATCAATAAATATATCTCATATCAAATGAAAACAGAAAAAGCAAACAAAATTCTGCAAAGCAAACAAAAATTATCAAAGAATAAAATGATTATATCAAGCAAAACTCAATTCAACTCAAGGTAAAAAGAAGTTATCACAAGCAAAGCAAAACAGAATTCAGCTTAAAGCAAGAAATTATATCAAGCAAAAGCAACAAAAAATCAACTCAAGGCAGGACTTAAGTAAAGCTATTCGTAGCAGTCCAGCAGAAAATGTAATAATCCCTCTAGTCGTTATTATTATGGAATGCTGAGTCGAATTCACAGTCTTCTCTACAATAAAACAATATAAACTGAACAGGTTAGCTCAGAGTAAACTTGTCATCATTCAGGCTCTTGCCTTTTGCGTGCCTCTGTTACGGCTTTTGCTTGTCATGCATGATAAATTTGTGTAACTTAATTATTAAATTTTTAAATACACTTTTTATGTGTATAATCTGTAAAAGAGAAATATCGCTATTTATTAGTTTGTCATTACATTTCATTTAGTTACCATGGTAAGTCTAATATTTATTTACCCTCAATATTTATTAATTCATAAATTGAATTCCCTCGCATAGTTAAACAGTATCTAAAAGTTGAAGCTGTGAAAAAGTGTGATGATATGATAAAACTGAGATTTATGGAAAATAGTGTGGAAATTTTGGGAACAGGCAATAAATTATGTGATGGAGTGTGATGAAAAAACTGTGTATGAAATTACTGAATTGAAATTAAAGATGATCAAATTAAAGTGTAATTATAAAAATAAGTGTAAGGATGATTTAATCTGTCCACTGTGTGCGAAGGAGTGTGATACGAATGAATATCTGTTGAAATGTGAAGTAGCTAAAAAGTGTTTGGAAATCGTAATGAACGAAGCAGATCTATGTTCAGTAAACACGGGCACACTAGTACTGCTAGTAGTAAGAGTCAATGCTTGGATCAGACAAGTGATAAAATTTAGAGAAATCTTGGGGCTCAGTGTAGAGGTGTAAGATCAACAGCGTGACAGGATGCACTTTTCTTTTTGGCTTGCTCCTTTATGATGTGGATATACAGAGCTTGACAGAAATATCAGAATAGCCTCTGTGAATCGCCTCACAGATGTATCAGCTTAGTGTGGATGCAAGTCTCTGACTATTATGATGATAATATGCGTGTAATATTCAGTGGTAATTGTAAATTACGACATATTGTATTTTATTAAGATTCTGCTTCACGGCAGAATGTTCTTGTTAATATTGTTTTATTTGTTTTCGTAATAAGACCAACAGAGCTTCTTCGTGGCATTTTGCTTCTGTAATTACTAGTGTCTCTCTCCACAAGTTTGCAAGGGCTAAACACTGTACTGATTGTATTCTTCGTCATAGTTTCCATCCATATCTGCTCCTGCAAAAAATTTTCTGCAACATATACAATCTTCCACAGAGTTTGATGCCTTCAACAGTTTTAATGCAGTAGATGACTCTGTTCTGTCAATTAACGAAGCACTTGAATAATTCTTTCATATGTTTGACAGTATTCTAAAGTATGAATGACCATTTAAGATACTATCAAGGAAGTAAGCAGAAATATTTAGGAAACCTTGGATAATGCCTAGGGTCCTTGACCGTAGGAGCGGTTATTATTCACCATACAACTTTCCATGCCCCTGCCCTACATTGTGAATTTAACTCGAAGTCCTAGGTGTTGAAAGGTTATCAAATGCCTGACTAGTTTCCAGTGTCCTTGACCTTGTCGTTTATCACTCCAGTTTTAAAGCACAAGAAAACCTTTCACATCATAAAGCTTAAAAATTCGTCTCCAAATTTTATGCCACTTATGTACTACCTTTTCATATGCATGGCTTGCATCGGCCGTAACGCTGTATAAGACATGTAAATTTAAACTCCCGCGATGGCCGTTAGGCACAGCCATTTTAATGGTAGGTCGTTTGAAACAAGTCTTGATAACATTGAGTAAAGTTTGAAAAAATAATCAGAGCATTAATAGCATACATGTTGCTAATTAAGTAAAATTTTAAATTACTGTATCTTGTCAATAAGATTAAAAATACGTTTTTGGTTAGTGAGTGTCGCACCCTGGAGGGTGTGTCAGTGACATTTTACCGACTGGCACAAGCATTTTAAATTATTAGTCTAGTTAGATAAGTCTTTCCAGCAGGTAAGTGAACTGCTAAGTAATATAGATTTGCACGGAAAGTTTTTTGGGTCACAATTTAACATTGCCCTTTCTTCCCTTGATTTACATGGCATAGTGACGTCATGGAATGGCACCGTCGAAACAGTATTGCGGGAGATTTAAAATGCAAACAAACGAAAATTCCTTTCAACGCGAACACGATTGTATGTGCATAAAATTGTTGTAAAGCAATATCATTTTTCAAGGCGATTTTTCTGAAACCTACTTCAGGTGCCCCTTTTCTTGTCCTTTAAGCCCCTTTATTAATCTTAATTTCTACTAACCTTGTATATTTAATGGTTTATTGTTTTATTTTGATGTATAAGTAGGTGCTGCATTTAAATATTTGATCTTTTTCAGAGTATACTTGCGTACAACGGCGGTGTGGTAATGGCCATGAAGGGGAAGGATTGTGTGGCTATTGCCTGTGATAGAAGATTTGGTATTCAGGGGCAAACAATTTCCATGGATTTTGACAAAGTTTTTGAGATGAGTCCAAAATTATATGTTGGTTTGCCAGGTTTAGCAACAGATACACAGACAGTGTAAGTGTTGTGCTACCATCAAGTATAAAATAAAATGTGTGCAGATTTACTATATTGTAATGATAAGCATTTAGCTTTGTGCTTAGACCTAATCGTAATGTTAAGAGCTAGTCGGCTGTCTTAGCGTACTCTGTGTAACTTCACCTTCAAAACCGATGTTAATTAGTACCGTCCTGATTTGATTTTACGAATAACTTAAACAGTAAAAAAAGACATTATTTTGCCAGACATTGTGTAGATAGTTTGTTGTAAGCTGAAAGTTACAAGCTTATTTTCTCATTATTTTGTGCAAATTGTTTGATAATTAAATAAAAAAGTGTCTTAGTCTTGGTTTCGTACATTTAATGCTTTGTTATGATAGGTTACAATTGGTACCTATTCAGGTTCTTTTTACTTTCAGTGCTCTAAGATTAAAGTTTAAAGTTAATCTGTATACTCTGCGGGAGAACAGGCCATTAAAGCCAAAAACCTTTATGAGCATTGTTTCAAATCTTCTGTATGAAAGAAGGTAAGGAGTTTATATCTTTTATGTTATTCACGTCCATTGCATAGTTGTTAATACATGCACGCATGTAAAACCTTTACATATTGGAAAATAAATCATATACATACTAATATTAACAGATAGCCAACTACTATTGTATTTTGCATTATTAAAACAGTGCTTTCTTTGCCTATTCCTAGTGACCACCTCCCCAGTTGTTCAGTAATAACTAATTCTTGATTTGGCTTTTGGAATACCTATCGCTCTGTTTTCAATGCTGACATTTTTACAAAATTAGTCACATCTGCAAATTTAGAACTTTCAATTTCATTGAAATTAAATTAAGGCATGTGATCCGTAAATACAATGGATTTAATAAAATAATGCCCAAAGTGCCTTTGAGTCCATTATGGCATAATTTAGTCTGCCAAGTTTCCCACTATTTTTAGTTAACCATAATTGTTAAAAGTTTTGTAGTTTAACTAGAGTGAATACGGGTATACTGAGTTTGAATTTGAACAGTTGGTTTTATTTTTATTTTGTTATATTATGGTAAGTCTCAAAAACGTTATGACTTTATTTGCAGTTAAGTACAAAATGTCATGCTTGATATTAATACTCAAAAGTATTATTGCTGTTGACTATATGAGAAACTTTCATTAAGTAATTAAGACTTGGAAATGCCCGGATTATACATGTATTTTTTATCTTTAGGTTTGGCCCGTATTTTGTTGAACCAGTTATTGCTGGACTAGATCCACAGACTAATGAACCATTTATATGTTCATTGGATCTTATTGGTTGTCCTATGGTCACTGATGATTTTGTCGTGAGTGGGACGGCTAGTGAGCAAATGTATGGAATGTGCGAATCTTTATGGGAACCTAACTTGGTAAGACACAACTTTTTCTTAGAAAACGTAGCCCAACTATTAAGATGCATGGCTCAGGTTTGACTTGTAGTATTATGGCTTATTTACTATTGTGAAAATCTGAAATGTTTCTTTTGTTAATATCTTGCAAATGATTTGACTTGTGAATCTATTGGCAGTAACACATCGTTATCTAGTTAGGTGAGAACAGTTTTCAGTACGGATATGTCCCTTTGTTTAAGCTTGTTTTTTTAATAGGGTCCAGATGAATTATTTGAATCTATATCACAAGCTTTGCTAAATGCTGTTGATAGAGATGCCATTTCAGGTTGGGGTGCAAAAGTATGGATCATGTAAGTGCTTTAAATAATCTTTTCTGCTTTTGTGCTTTTAAGTATGCTTGTAGTTTTGCTGAAGGATCATTAATAATAAACCAAAGTGCTCATTATAAACAAACCCTGCAGCCTAAAACTAGATTTTTATTTTAATGGACGTAAACTGTAAGCGTTTGCATATTTTTGACATGTACATAGTTATATAGTTATATTGTCTTCACTAACAGTACAAGTTTACAAGATTGTTAGTGTTATTAATGTGTATTGAGAGTTTTCCAAGCTCAGTTATGCACGGTTTTGCGTGCTTCTCTTAAATTGTAGAAAATCAGAAGATTGTTGTACACTGCTCATAAGATTTGTATTTCATTAAATCATGAGAGTTCTTCAATACAGTAAAGTTGTTGATATTACAATTTAAATAAGTATAAGTAAATTTTAATGTAGACAGTAGTATGAGCCGCAAAGCAAAAGAGAAAGTGTAAGGGACACAGCACTCTATCTCGAGAGTTAGATTGTAATAGTGTCAATTAGATACTGACAAAGCATTATTTTATCATTACGTTTTTTATCATGTTGTATTAAAGGTAATTGTTTTTTTGCAGTGAAAAAGACAAAGTGACAGTGCGGACTTTAAAAACTAGAATGGATTGAATTTCTTTATAAAAATGTATGATACATATGTACATATAATCATTTATCATTGTGTCATATTTGCAAAAAAGATGGTACATTTTACACTTTCTTGTTTCTGGATGTTGCAATTTGAAAATTTTTGTAGGTATAAATGAACACTGTTCTTTATGGTATGAAGCAGAACTATTCAACTGTTGTTTTATTTTTTTATGAGCATTATTACTGCATTGTTCATTAAGAGTATTTCCATTGAGTAGACGAATGTTTAATTGTATTTTTAAAAAAATCTGTACTCATTTCAGAAGAAAGTGTATCTTAAAGTGGATGTTGTATGATGTCAAATAGGTGTAACTAAATTTCTTTCAATGTGTAAATTATTTGCATTCAGAAAAAAGTGCTTCTTGTGTTTTTTCCTACTGGTTTTGTAAAATCGCAGTGACTTCCAAATAATGTTTAATGATGTTATTATGTAAACAGTTGGGTAAAAGAGATTGAAACCTTGAAAATTGTTTGTAACTTTGAAACTTAGAAAACATTAATCTAGTTGTTATTCCATTTTGAAAGAGTGTATGAGGTGACAATAATTGTCAAACACAATTGAAAAACAGTTTTTGAATAAACCGAACGTTAATGTATAATTCCTAGGTTTTACAGAATGGTTGGTGTTTGCAGAATTGAATTGTTTAACTAGTGATTAAGGTATTTGCACATGTGCAATTCTCGCAGAGGTTTTGAGAAAAACCATTGGATGAAACATTTTGCCTGTAGTTACAAGGTATACTAATAGTCGCTACTGGCTGAGAGTGTTCTCAACACAGTTTTGGCATTTAGTGATATGCTGCACTTAATTTAAGGCTTATTTAATTTAAGGTTGTGAAAAGACACAGTCCTAACACCTGATTAATTACTAAGGACAATAATCAATGAGACACTGAACTGGCAGAGGTACAGGTCTGTATGTTTATGTAGGTACTTCCTACCAATATAAGTATATGCAGTATGCCACATGACTAAGCACATGACACACTATGACCATTGAGCTATTCTCTTCAATCTGTAAGTTACACTCTGTTCAGAATCAATGACTTGCACTGTTCCATGATGATAGGGATGGAGATAGAGATCTTTATTTTTATTAATTTGTTGAATTTTCAAATATATGTTCTGAGATTTTAATAGTAGTCAGCTGGCATTGCTTTGGCACTGGTTTACTGTAAGAATTTGTGCGACACTAGTTATTTACCCTTTAGAGCTTTAGTCATTATGTAGTTATTAAATTTGTCAAAGAAGGGAAAAGACAGAGTCAAAGAGAGAGAGAAGGGGGGAGAGAAGTAATTTGTGTGAGTGCGTGAATGGCTGAGTGATCTGATAAATAGGTACAAATGCCATTTAGTCAAAAACCTTTGTAGAGGGAAGTAAACGGGCAAAAACTTTTGTTCCTCATATTTAGGGCTTCTGTTTAATACACTTTACAAATTACAGTATTAGGCATGAACACATGTAGTTCGTACAACATAACTTGCACTCTTGCAGTTACAGGTCTACAAGTCTATGTATTATAGTTTTTGCAATATCCATTCAATGCATTATATAAAGGTATACTTTTACCTGTGTAATCATCTAATATTAAAAATATAACGATTTCTATTCTTTTGCTGTGTGTGCATATCGTGTAAATATTATAATGAATGTAATAGTAATTATTCAACGTGATGTAGCCATGCAACTGAGTGCATGTTGCCAAGCTTCATGTTACTATCAGAAGCATGCCAAATTAATTATACATTCAATTTTGTGTTTATCAGGAAAGTGGGGATTATCGTAAACACAAATATAAGTAGACTACAAGGTTACGTAAATTGCCAATAAAATGTGCATACTACAAAGAAAAGATAAGTTTAGGACAGTAGAGAACCAAATCTTCAGAGACTTCTGTAAGAACGAAAGAGGCATCTATATGTGTCACTTTAAAAGTCATTGTACAGACTATCAAGGCAGGTCACGGCAACCGAGTGTTATTTTTATGCAAAGCATGTCATAACAAGCTACACTTGGCCAGTTAAGAGGATTGAGTTAGAGAATTAAAAGATGAATACAATGCTGTTAACTAAATATGTAAACAGACAGAGCGTAGAAAAATAGATGGTTGAACAAAATAGAATTCTTTGCTAATTTCTAGTGAGCAGGAATCTGTTAATGTTTGTAAAAAATAACTGTTATTGCGACATAATTGGAGAAGCTTGCAAAATTGCAGCATAGCTCATTTTTAAAGTGATTTGTTAAAATGTTTAGGACAGAAAACTAGATCGTTAGTTACAGAAATTAAAACATAACGTTAGACAGTGGTTTCTTTGAAGCCATACATGTTGATCTACAAGTTAAAGTAGGATTTGAGGAGTAAGTATTGATTTGAGGCTGGTGGTACAACACCTGGCATAGACAATAGTGTTGCATCACCGTAGAGTGTACATTCCTCACTTGTTGAATCTAGTCCTATCAGCGTACATCGGTCATCCCTCATACAATGATACATACATCTCACTTCTAAATATGTTGATTCAGTTCTAGAAAAAAGAAGAAGTATTCTAGGTTTCCTACGGTTAAATTTCGTTCAATACTGTAATTACCCGCATGCAAAATTTACACATGTAATAAGAATGAGTATGCGAAAATCTTTCGTACAAAGGTCGGAGTCATAAGACACAACAAGTGCAAGAGTATACAAGTCAAGATGATTCAAGTTTTTCTTTTTTTGAATATTTATGTGCGACTAACATTACTTTTCCCTATCTGGATTCTGTTTTAAAGTTCATCATCATCATACGCCCGTCACATCTATTGTAGACATTGGGCAGGCACAATTATAAAATAAAAGAAATCTGCCTTCAGACAGGTAAACGCAGCAGTAATCCAACAAAAAAACTACACACTGCTACGCCAGTGGCTTGTCAGCACCACTTCCATTTCCTTTAAAGTTGTTGCGGTTTTAACTATTTGTGTGTTAAACGACATTTAAAAGGATGCCTAGGTACATGTATACCGATTTTATTAACCGTTTATTCTAAAAAGTCATTTTCTTTTTTAATGCACGACGATTAATGTAGCAAAACCAATGTCCACAATTAACCCAGTGGAGTTTTTTCGGCAAAATTACCTTAGTTTTGCCCAGAAATCTTGCTTAGAAAACCATAGTAGCAAAACGGTAAAACCTAGGTTTGCGTTTTCTGGAGAGTAATCAGGATTTTGCTCAGACAAATCAGGTTTAATAGACGATTGTGCTTACTTCGTGGCTATAATGTCTACAGTTTTTCCATTCGTATCTGCGGCATTGCCTCTCGTCCATTCATGTTTTCCCTCGTTAATTACTTGTCCTGTGTCAAAATAATTAAGCACGTTTATGTACAGCTCAAAAAAGTCAGTTAGCATAAAAACAATGATAGAAATCATGGCCTCCAAGACTCCAAAAACAACTTTGCAGAACAAAAAATGCTTTCGGCCCCTGTCGATTCTGCAACATTGAATATTCGTGGTCTATTTATTTTATCTAAACTCCCAATTAAAGTGCAAGAAAGCCCTCCACTTACATAAAGCTTAAAAATTCGTCTTGAAATTTTATACCACTTACATACTGTCTTTTCATATGCATGGCTTGCATCGGCAGTAACGCTGTATAAAACTTGTAAATTCAAACACCCGCGATGACCGTTAGACGCAGCCAGTTTTTAATGGTAGGTCGTTTGAAACAAGTTTAGATAACATTGCGTGCAATTTGAAAAAATAATCAGAGCAATCGTAGCACACATGTTACTAACAAAGTAAAATTTTAAATTACTGTATCTTCTCAATAAGATTAAAAAACGTTTTAGGGTGAGCCAGCGATATTTTTCCAATTGGCACGAAAATTTAAGTTATTATTTATACTTACATAAGGCTTTCCAGCAGGTAAGCGAAATGCCAAGTAATATAGATTTGCATTGAAAGTTTTTTGGGACATAATTTAACATTGCCTTTTCTTCCCCTGATTTACATTTGCATAAGCGACGTCGTGTAACGGTGACTTCAGAACAGTATTGCGGGAGATTCAAAATGAAAACAAACAAAAATTCCCTTTAACGCGAGTACGATATATGCATGAAAATGCTGTAAAGTAATATAATTTTTTAAGGCAATTTTTCTGAAACCTACTTCTTTTCTTGTCCTGTATAAGTTAAAAACGTTTATCGCACAACACAAAATTTTTGCTTCTTTGTAAAAAACATGGTTATGATGAAATATCCACATAGATTTTTGGCGTGTGATTGAATGCACAACTGAACACAACACAAAGACAAAAAGAGTGTGTAAATTCATATGCGGTTCCTGACCGTGTTTCTGTTGAACACTCTTTTGATAAGCCCTGATGAAATTATCGAAATATACCTGACGAAAAAATCGTAAAACAATTCTTGGACAACGTGTGTGTTTGTAAATACTTGTGTGTTGTTATTTCCTATTATTGTTACTAACTTTAATTACACATTATAAGATATGGGAACAAAATAATCCATCCATCTACCTATCTCTCTATATCTATATCTATGTCTATATCTATATCTATATCTATATCTATATCTATATCTATATCTATATCTATATCTATATCTATATCTATATCTATCTATCTATCTATCTATCTACTCTATCTATCTATCTATCTATCTATCTATCTATCTATCTATCTATCTATCTATCTATCTATCTATCTATCCATCCATCCATCCATCCATCCATCCATCCATCTATCTATATGTATATATATATATACATATATGCAATCCGAAGCAAATATATATACGTAAAACAAAGGGGATTGCAATATATGTGTCTGTAAAAATGAATGAGGCTTACCTTTGACAAAGTGAATGATTTCACAGCAGCAAATTATCACGCTCACCTGTAAAAATAATATTCAAGAAGACTGAATGACAAAATGCTGATACAGAACGAAACTATAGTCAGTCTTAGCTATATTATTAATTTAATCATACGGATCTATTGACTGTAGGTAATCCATTGTGTCTAAAGATTTATCCCAACGAAGTATACAGGATTTACGGCATGAAGCGCCTTTTTTGTGTCAACTTACTATGCCGATCTTCATTTTTATGCCGAAATCCCAACAAAATAATGTGACAAAGCTGCTAGTTTTCCTTGTGTGTAAGTTGATGAAGCCGCTCTGCGATACCAGTTACAGTTGCGCATAACTTCCAAGAGAGTCGCCAGTTGATATATTTCTAGCTTAATGAATCCATACACCCGAGTCACACATTATTGGTTAACACGAAAAGTTGTAATCTAGTGCTAGACTTGAATTTTAGTGTTGATATAGTCCAAAAACGTTTTACAAGTAAAAAAACAGTGGCGGCAAGGTTTCCAGCTTTCATTTAAAATTTAAAATTAACCAGTGATGCAGTTGTTTTCTGCAGAAAATACCAAAGCTAAAATTGAGACATATCCCTAAGACATTAAGCTTTCAGATAAATCTTAATAACCATAAAATTGTGTAACTTGCGTGCATGGCTAAATTAGAAATAGGGACTACATCGACCGGCGACTTTACTAGGAATTAGAAGGTCAAGTTTTTCCTGTGTTACTGGCAAATGGCTAAAGGCATCAAGATTTACAAGACGTTCTCAGTTGAGAAACTATTTCTGCCTTGTTTATCAAAAGCCCCGACTCGTTATATTGACCTTTGGCTGCAATATTATACCTTGACTAAATAACGTGAGCTTATAATACGTCCCGTTTAGCGCGAACCAATTTAAATAGTAAAGTAAATAACAATTCTCATCTCATTTCTGCAATTAATGCAAATAATGCTGGGTTCCAAAGATCATAAGAAATATACACAGATCTCTCAATAACCAAATTTCTGTATGAACAACGAATGAAAAGAGTAATATTATTAATAAGTTAAACTGGATTGCTAAATGAGATAGCTGTTCGACGCGAGAAATTTCGTGAGAATATTTTTGTCGTTTATATTGTGAGCAGCCTTCAAGGTAATTTTGCTTGCTTACATTTTCTTCTAAGATAGATATCTTGTAGAAGCCACTGTTCTTGTGAAATTTGAATCTGAATCAAAGTAAAAATTACAACGTAAATGTTTAATGTTTTTTCAAGTGTTTTGTAATAATGTGTGGCTTAATTACTTTCACCTTTATTAAGGCATTATAATAAAATAAATTGTTATGTAAAGCGCAAGATCCAATGGCGAAAAATATAAATCTGATGGTGTTGCCAATCACGATTCATAAAAGAATTTTAAATAAACAAATATCTAAAAATATGCTAAATCGACAGTTACTGGCTTCTGTACAGAATTTTTAAAACACATGCGGAATGGAAGTTGTTGATGGGACATTACTCCACGATGGTCTGGCTAACCCTGCGCCTGCTGTTCATATCAACAATCAGCCCATATCGAGCATTGACAAAAACCAGACTTTCAACGAAATCCCGGAACCTCTTGTTCGATCATTTGATCATGCAAAAACCGTTGGGAAAAAGGACCCTGCTGAACGTCTAATAAGTATCAGTCAAGTCAGTGAGGTAACACTAATTTTATTAGCGTGAGAGAGAAAGAGAAGAGAGAGAGAAAGAGAGAGGGAGAGAGAGAAAAAGAAGAGAGAGAGAGAGAGAGAGAGAGAGAGAGAGAGAGAGAGAGAAAGAGAGAGAGAGAGAGAGAGAGAGAGAGAGAGAGAGAGAGAGAGAGAGAGAGAGAGAGAGAGAGAGAGAGAGAGAGAACTTACACAGCAATATGTACTTTTTTAACAGTCTGCCGTAAATGCAATTTAGACATGTTGCGGATTACAGCAGTACGAAACTCTCAATCTGACAATACATAAACGCTGCTTTTAATGCAAAATTATTTGTTTAGATCGGTTTGACATGGGAAAATATTAATGTTTGGGCCACTCTAAAAGGTGGGAGAAGTCGGCTTGCAAAAACAGAAAAAAATAATGAGGCCCAACTTGACCCAGAAAAGCAAATGGGAAAACCTTCAAAGAAGCATATTCTTCGAAACGGTATTATTTTAATTTTTATTACTATTAAATGGGAGAAATGTACAGATATAGCAATATGTACAGTCGAACCATGTTTCAGAATAAATTGAAATCACCTGTACAAGCGAAACACTTCGATAAAAGTGGTAAAGTATTTGGTAGCAATAATAGATCAATTTCTTGTTGAATATTTAGTTGTTTTTTTTTATTCAGTGAATGGATACGCTATGCCTGGAACACTACTAGCAATCATGGGAGCTAGGTACTACGAAATTATAACTTTCTAGTGTAAAAGTAACTTCTAAAAGCAGATATTGTACCAGAAGTGGGACTCAACTGGACAAATTTTGGAAACTTTTGTTTTACAAATCCAATTAAAACATTATTGATGTCATTTGATTTGACTCCGTGTTTCTTGATGATTTGTGGAATACAATTTTCTACAAAATTTATATATGAATCAGTTACATATTATTATATATCACAAACTATATAACTAAAATGTTTAGTGAAGCACAAATTTTTTTGGTACACTACTTGTCGGGCAAAAACAACAGTAGTATGACAAACTCGTTTTTCTTTTTGGTATCTATTTCTGTTGCTCTGAATCGCTAGAAAAAGACATCGCAGAGAAATATGTTTCTTGAATGAAGATCAGTTTCTTTATGTTGCTCATGTTATAGCTCTGAAGCTGCTGTTGCGGCTGATCATTACGTTGATGCTGGAGCTGTATTTGTGATGAATACATCCTTGTTTTACTGGGTAGCCACTTTTTTAAAAAACTGTTTTCAGCTTTGTTTACAGAGCACTTCAAACAAGTATCATTAGTTGAGCGGTTTCCATTATGATTTTGCGCATAGTAATTCTCCTCGGTTCCCCCAATGTAAACTGAATACATTGCAAAAAACGCTGGAAACTTGAAGCAGTTAATTCGTCCGAAGTTTTCCTGCATAGCAAAAATGCAGACACATCACTATGTACCTGTGATCATGGTATAAAGAAACTCCAAGAAACTGGTAGTTTAGTTTGAGAAAAATTTGTTCCATTTAAATAATTGTCACGGACGAAAAACTTTAAAAAGAAAATAAACAGTTCTTGATATACCTTTTCATTTGAAGCATTGGAAAATATTACATTTATTACATTTAAAATGCAGTTTTTTCTTTCAGTGGCGCAGGTAAAAGTACTCTTATGAACATTCTAGCGCACAGAAACATAGGAAAATACAGAATTGAATCCACAGTTAAAGTTAATGGACAGTCCGTTGGTGCCGGTATACGGTCAATTTCAGCGTACGTCCAGCAGGATGATCTGTTTATTGGTACTCTGAAAGTGAAGGAACATTTGAGATTTCAGGTGAGCTTCAGTTACTCAGGTGAACTGGAGGGAAGGCGCGAAGCTACTTTATTGAAGGAAGAGAAACAACCGAGCAACGGATTAAAATTGTGCATTGCTGAAGCTTTGAAAATAGATGCTGGCGCATCCCTCATTAGCGTGATATCCTTTAGTCTAGGACACACCAAAGCATCCAGCGTCTAGCTTCCAGATGTTGGGCGCAGACGCCTTTCGCATGCAGGGCTTGTGTCGGCAGTAACGCTGTATAAAACTTGTAAATTTAAACTCCCGCGATGACCGTTAGGCGCAGCCATTTTAATGGTAGGTCGTTTCAAACAAGTTTAGATAACATTGCGTGCAGTTTGAAAAAATAATCAGAGCATTCGTAGCACACATGTTATTAACTAATTAAAATTTTAAATTATTTTATCTTGTCAATAAGATTAAAAATACGTTTTGGTTACTCAGTGGCGCACCCTGGAGGGTGAGCCAGCAACATTTTACCAATTGGCACGAACATTATTATTTCTAGTTACATAAGTATCTTTCGAGCAGGTAAGCGAAATCCTAAGTAACATACATTTGCATGGAAAGTTTTTGGGACATAACGTAACATTGCCTTTTCTTCCCCGTGATTTACGTTTGCGTAAGTGACGTCATGTAAGGGTGCTGTCGGGTCGGAACAGTATTGCAAGAGATTTAAAATGAAAACAAATAAAAATTCTTTTTAACGCTAGTACGATATACGCATAAAATTAATGCAAAGTAACCCAATTTTTTAAGGCGATTTTTCTGAAACCCACTTCTGATACCCCTTTTCTTGTCTTAAGGGCATGGAACCATTTTTCCTCTTCTTCTTCTTCTTGTTTAATTAAGTTCTGAATTTTGGTTAATTTTACTATGAATTAACATAGTAGAAGACCGAATTAATTCAATTCGTGATTTGCGAGCATTACCTGGTTCATTGTGGTTCATGCATGTCAAAAACTCTATATTATTACGCCTGACCAGTAACTGACCTGTGCCCGTCATTAATTATTATTTAATTATCACTCATGTGTGACTAAGCAGTTTGTCCCAATTTTCCCATTTTCCTCCTATCTCGGACTCTTAAACAATCTTAGCTTTTTTAACCATACCATTACATCAGCCTTAACTCAGCAGTCTACCTTGCAAGTTTCGTGTCACTAGATGCTATAGTTTAAGTTCAGTGTTAAGATTGATGCTTAAAATCCGACGTTAAATATTTGGTGAAAAAATTAGTGCAATGGTTTGTTCTTAGAATCCGTTGCTCACGGATTAAAACAGGCTATAATGCTAAATTTTGGAAAATACTTGTTATGCGCATTTTTATGCGAAAACTTGATACTGATATAATGTTTACCATTTGATTTTACCTTTAGGCTCTTTTGAGAATGGACAAAGGAATTTCGTATTCGGAACGAATGGAAAAAGTTGATGAAGCTTTAACTGAGGTAATTTGTGCTTTATACACTTGCTGGAATTCCAAGCAAAAAAGTTTAAATATGATAAATTAATGAATTTTTTGTTCATGCAAGCCGGAACCCAGCATTCAGTGGCTGTTCCTACTTAGTATGAACGGTCGTGGCGGATCGAAAATTGGTTCACTGTATACCTCTCAGATGAGCCACTGAACTGGTTGAGATATCTTAGTCAAGCTTAGATGTGTGTTACAGCTTCCTTCTGTGAGGTAAGCAGCCATGAGGAACAAGAGGGCTGGCAAACCGCCCAGAACGAGAATCAAAGCGATTCGCCAATCCGCGCCCATCCATTTCCTGACCAGCTTTAATTACGGTCGTCAAGCATGAGCTCGTGATGTCAGTCAATCAACTCTCGCTTCATTTATAAACGTGAGATATTTTCACAAAAGATCTTTTCCAAATTATTGTATTGTTTGTCTTCTTCACACTTGTGCATTTGTTTAATCTGCGTATGTGCTTGTAAATTTAGCTGGGTTTGAGAAAATGCCAGAACACGCTGATAGGCATTCCTGGCAGACTGAAAGGTATTTCGGGTGGAGAAAGAAAGCGTCTTGCATTTGCATCAGAGGTAGGCTAGTTGTCTAATTTTCATGTGTTTTGGAAAATTTAAATCCATTTTTAAACAAACAAGGACGTTTAAGCTAATAATAACATCAGCAACAAAATCTGCGAATATCGATACTGGCAATTTAAATTATGAAAATTAAAATAAATTCATAACAAACCATGTCAAAGTTCACCAAGTAAATGCTCTAAGCAGACCGGATCGTAAATAGGTTGTGCGTTTTTCATACCTATTGCGTGAGACCCTTAGCACAAATGATTCATTAGTAGCCACTAGCCAATTTCACGCGGGGGTGGGGAGTGTGAGGGGGCAGAGAGGGTGGAACGCATGGGTCGCATTAAATTAAGGAAGGGACAACACTAAAGGGGTATTTTATCAAAATTCGTTCCACATCCCAACTTGCTTCGGACATTTTAAAATACCTCTTTAGTGTCCGAGGCGAGTAGAATGTTTACAAGTTTTTTAAATACCCCTCAGTTTGCTAGGCGAGGCGAGGCGAGGCGAGGCGAGGCGCGAGGCGACTGGTTCATTTTGGTTAAAATAGTTAGGTAGCTGTCCCAAAATGTGACAAAGTCGACCAAGAACCTTAAATTACTATAATAATACAAATATACTATTATAATTAGGAGTCTCACTACATTTATTTTAATTTCCACTTTTCCGGTTCAGGATCGCGAATATGCGTCACAGGTGAAACGAAAATTGTCTATCTTGAAATGTACACTAAACAAGCGTGATATCTAAAACACATTTATTTTTCTTAGATGTTAACAAGTCCAAAGCTGCTGTTTTGTGATGAACCAACATCTGGTCTAGATTCTTTTATGGCTCAAAATATTGTAATGTCGTTGAAAGAATTGGCAAGTAAAGGCCGAACAATACTGTGCACCATTCACCAGCCTTCATCTGAGGTGTATGCTATGTTCGACTGGTATGCTGTCCACTTCATTTCTATGTATACTACATACTGTTTCAGTCTGTAGTGATTTAATAGTAAATTATAAGACTGGTATAGCAAGTTGATTCTGAAAGTTTATTTGCAAGTCTTTTAATTTTCCGTTATTTGACTCACAAACCGTCTCTAGACCATTTTAGAGCCTTTCTGTAGCACTGCTTCAGTGCTTCGAGACCATCTGATCGCGCATGCAGTGCATCCAAAATCGAAAAGAGTCATAGTTACGCAACGTTAAAACCAAATTACAGATCCAGACGAAGTAAAGATGAGTAAAACGAGTCAGCAATCAACCATAAGTATATTTCATTCATGAAAAGGTGCATAGCAAATAAAAGACAATTAAAAAGTTAACATTACATTTTAAAAATGATCTACTATAAAACAAATAAAGAAGAACATGTCTGCACTATGTCCGCTCTAAATTAGAAAAATGCGTCAAACTAATGCAAAAAAAGAATACAATAGAGCACATTATCAGTATGGATGTTGCACATTATGCCATGCTAGCAATGACAAATTTTGAGTCAGTGGCTCTAGATCGGAGAATTATTATTAGTAATTTTTTTTAAAAGCAAGTATATTCAGCAATTATAATTAATTTATAATTACACTTGCAATTTTTAACATTTATCAAAATCAGCCGCTTAATTTATATGTTTATAGGCTTCTGTTGATGGCAGAAGGCAGAGTGGCTTATTTGGGTTCAACAAAAAATCTTCATATGTTTTTCGGGAGGTTAAACTACAGGTGTCCACCAAAGTTTAATCCTGCTGATTATTATGTGCACAGTTTAGCTGTAATTCCAGGAAAGGAGATCCAATGCAAAGAAAAAGTGGAGGTACTTCTTAACAACACTACATGCCCAACACATCTAAACATGGACTTAGTATATTTTTGTATTTTATAATAATTTTTGCATCCTAATTATTGTATGTTTTCAGAAAATTTGCGATACATTTGAAAATTTTTCACAAGGAGAAGTAGCCAAACACGTGATAACGGACGACTATACTGACGTAAGTTTGACTTTGAAGGCACCTGTTTTGACTTCATCAGTATTTTATTACCAAGTTTTCAACTACGAGGTAGAATAGACCTACACACTTTAAACGAATAATAAAAAAATGTGATGCATAATGTATTGAACTTTATTTTATTAAATTTTAATGGTAGGCTATGGTAAAATGTGAACAGAAAAATTTGATTAAAATTTGAAAGACTTATCATTTATTATATTGACTTTTTACAGTTTAGCGAATTACTGGCTCATCGTTCCCCGTGAGTAGTGTCATTAATATATTTTTCTATTAAAATAAATTTTACTGTTTTGCAAAAGGTTAAGTAAATTGGCTGCCGTTACATATCTTACATTTTTTATGGTTGTACATCTCTAAGAAGTAAAAAGAATGCTTAAAGTACATTTTTTGTCTAATTGCCTAATATTTGGTTATAGGCAAAATACATCGTTTTTTTGATAAATAAGCCATTTTGTAGCTGTAGTTTCATTTTTGTCTTTACAATGATCAATGTCAGCATCATCATAATAATAACTATTCTCTTTTTTGTGGCATTTGCTTTTGTTTAATTATTTGTAGCTTGTATTTTATCTTGTTTTAAATTTTTGCCAAAATCATTACTGAAGTGTACTTTAAGGTATCTTTCTTTTTCTGCAAAGTAATTCCATATTTAGCTTTTGATTTTGATTTATGAGCATTTTTCTACATGACCTTGCATTATCTACATCAGATCTTAGTTTCCGACCTTTTGTTTAGATACAAGGCAAGTTGGATAACGCAGCTCACTACGCTAACACAGAGGTCATTCCTTAGTGTGGTGCGAGATCCGATGACTATAAAAGTGAGAACTTTCCAAACTATAGTAAGTATGAATGTTATGAAAACGAATGTTATAAATATATTTAATATGTTTTCATAGGTTAAAGGATTAGTAAATTTGAATTGGAACTTACACCAATCATTGCATGGCACAAAAGTGTGACCACGAAAATTGCACTTGGTGTCAAGAGCACTTTAGCGTTTTTTTTCAATAGGTTATTGGTATAGTTCTCGGAATTGTCTACCTCCAACAGGAACTAACACAAGCAGCCATTCAAAATATTACTGGTGTCCTGTTTCTTTTCATCACAAACATGACATTCCAGAATTTGTTTTCTGTCGTTAATGTAAGTACGTCTAAATATAAATATTCTAAATATCCATTTGCTTCATTATTTAAAGCGTGCAAACAAACATTCAGTTGTTACGATCACATGCATTCATTGTGAGAAACATTGTGAGCTATTGTCAATGAATTTCCTATCAAGAATTTCAAAGATTGTAACTAATTTGGTCAAACTTTGGTCATACAAGGCAATCAATGCAGTTAATACAATTTTCTCTATATTCTGTCATTATCTTGAGTAAGCAAACATTGGTACCGTACATAATGCATATCATAAAACATTAATTGACCATGTAAAGTGACAAACTGATATACACCAAACAAGACGACAAGCAGCGACATTTTATTAATTGGTGTTGAAAAACAAAAAATATTTTTTCTGATTGATTAAAATGGCAAGACCTAAAATTTGCTGGACAACAATGGCATAAGACTTCTATTGCATGGTTTTTGTAACTCAGACCATTTTTGATTGATAATTGTAACATTAAAGTGGCAAGCGTACCTGGTGCGCCTTGCGACTACGATGTATAATGGTAAACCAGAAGCGCCATTGGTCAAATGTGTACGGCACCGAAGTAGCTGATCTGCTTTACAAGTGTTTACGTTTAACGTTTGAGCATTTTGCGACAAATAGTGGCTGCCTCGAATATACAGTTGACATCGTACAGAGCCAGCCTATAAGTGAGCTTATACATGTGAACACTTCTAAGTGAGATTATGCACACTTCTTTAATTTTTCGAACTAGAGCTAATGTTCAGTTTGGGTGCTTTGGTACTGTTTTCTTGTTTGCCATTTTCAAATGTCTGTAAACTTGTATTTCTAGGTATTTTGTGAAGAAAGCGTTATATTCATGAGAGAACATTATAATGGCTGCTACAGGATTGACGCTTATTTTCTTAGCAAAATGATTGCAGAGGTAATTATTAAAATTTTTGTATTTTTTTGGTAATAACTGTTTTTGTTATCAATCAGCCTTTCGTGTAGCATGCAGCTTGTTTTTAGTTTGTTGAAAATTTTGTTACAACAATACGTTTATGCCAACCGCTTCAATTTTTTAATCACTGTCTTGAACGACGTTTTTAACTCATATCTTCGAATATGTTTTTTTCAGTTACCATTTTTCGTTATCCTTCCTGTGTTATTTGCTTCCATTGATTATTTTATGGTGGGTAAGTATCTGAAAATTTCTTTTACACCCAGGTTATTGTTAATAGAAAGGTTTTTCTTATATCGAGAGGAGTTGCATAGACGACTGTTCACTATGTCGTGCTTAACGACTGAAGTTAAGAGCTGCGCTAAGCTTGAAGGGGCATCCTTGAATATGAACAGATCGTTGTCATTCCGCAGTAGAAATTACGTACATAATGAACACAACCGAACATTCTCTAATTGAAGATTCCAACTTACGGAATGCTAAATTGTATATAAGACTTACATTTAACCAACAGCAGCAAAACAATACTCAGGGTTTTATTCTATCTGAACACCTGGCTACAGGTTTTGCATGCTTGTAACTTTTTTGTTTAGTCGCTAATGGATCTTTTTTATTAAATAATGTCGGGAGTAGCGAACTCCTTTGCACCGGCAATAGTGTGAAAGTTTTAAAATAAACATGGACGTCTTTGTTTATGGTAATGCTGTTGAAATCAATTGTTTCTGTGACACGCATTTTTCTAGTTGAAATTTTGGCTTGTTGAAGTACCAAACAAAAAATTCTTGTTTGCACTTTTAATAGGTTTCTGTATCTGTTTCCAGGTTTGTATCCGTCTGCTTCTCATTTCTTTATCTGTGCAGGAATTCTTGTTTTAATAGCAAATTCTGCAGCGTCTTTCGGTAAGTTTAAAAGAGAATAAGAATGTTTTGACTTCATTGATAGCATGAGATTAAGCAATTCATGTTCGCTCACCGGCAAGTTAGACAGCCAACAGCCAGCCAGCCAGTCAGGCTGACAAACGGATAGAAACTTTTTTGATGTTATTACGTACAAATACCTACGGTTCCTGAACGAGTACCTCAGTTGTTCGTTTTTCACTCATGCAAATCCCACATATTCAAGCCGATAAACTATTGTTAGAGAATGGGTTGGTTGTTTGGTTGGTTGGCTGGATGGTTGGTTGGTTAGTTAGTGTTTTAGTTAATGAGTTAATTGCTTAGTTATTTAGTTAGTTGATTACTTAGTTAGTAACTCTTAGTGGGTAGTGCTATGCGATTTGAGATTTTTCAATTATCTTGGAGTTTAAAAGCTATTGGTTATTCAATTCAACTTGGTTACCACCTTGCAAGATTACCACCTCAGAATTTAAGCAACACTTGTCATCCACAAGTGTACGTACCAAAATAATTTCTTGATTATTGTTAATTTTTTTGAATCCGTATTCCTGACGTTTTCAAAGTGATGTGAAGCTACTAAGCACCTAAATAAATTCAACAAAGCGGAATGGAGAATGGGATTTAGAAAACAAGATACGAAAACTGTTTAAAACCACACACGCTAAAAACATTTATTTGGAAAAAATGCAGAAGCATTAAAAGACAACAAGAAAACACTGAAGTAAGGGCTCTTCCCATTATTAGTACGTACAAACATATTTTTACTTACAGGTTATATGTTGTCTTGTTTCTCGGCCAACAGTGAACTGATAATGGCGGCTGCTTCACCTGTTCTCATGCCAATGATGTTGTTTGGTGGTTTGTACTTGAATGTTGAGTAAGTGCATCAAGTTTTTTTATGAAGTTTACTGAGATGGTTGTCTAATTTGCATTTTACTTTTTTAAGAATCTTTTTTAATCCCGATGCGCAAGGAACTCAATATGAGGGTAAAATGGCCAAGTAGTTTACAATGATTGTGTGTTTTGTAGCTGAAGATAAGAAACTGGTCAGTAAATGCATCATTACCGCCAGGATAAGTCCTGGATGTTTTACTTTCCTACATCCCAGCTATTTATCTTGTTAATAATACGTTAGCAAGAATATGTGCACATATAAAGATGGTTGAGATTCCTCTGCGCGTGTTTAGCATCTGTGCCAAATACCTGCCAATTTGATAATGAGGTAGGTTTCATCCTGCCACAACTGTTTGCGTTAATTAACCTCAGCCACTGAATGACGTTTTGTGTAGAGATGCTTACAAAAAGGCATCGAATCTAAAAACACATCATATCGGCTGTAAAGCAAATTACATTAATTTTTTGGAAAGCAAGTTGATTTTTATTGCAGGTCAATTCCTGTGTATTTTATATGGCTTGAATACCTCAGCTGGTTCAAGTATGGAAACGAGGCTCTAAACATCAACCAATGGAGAGACGTAACAGAAATTGGTAGGCAGCAGCTGGACAACTCATTCAAATTTTTGTCTTAAATTAGTTTTTGACACTTCTAAAGACGGATACATTATACACTTTGAAACTGTGCGCCATAAGTATCCCGTCTAAACAATACATTTGCCAAGGGTGCGACAATGTACATCATTGGCATTAATAACTGGCTTAGATCCTTTAGTTTTTCATTCAAGTAGTTTTAAATAATAAGGCCACTAGACGCAGGTGTTTAAAGCGTCATCATTATTTGGTGTCATCACTGTTCTTATTTATGTGAGTAGTTTTGTATACGCTGTATTACCATATACTTTTGTTATAGCATGCCCTAGGAACATGACGGCAACTTGTTTAAACAATGGGACGGACGTGCTGCATCAGTTTAGTTTTAATGCGGTATGGACAGTAATTATATAACTCGTGTGCTTTCGGTTTCTTATTGCGCATTATTATTGTATTTTGAGTCATGTAAAATTAACTTACTAAATACACATCTGTTGTAAGCGCCGACGTTCAAAGTGTGTAGTTTTGTCATTTTATACCAGTTTGTACACTGTACTAATACACTCTTTTTTTCAGGACAACATGTACATGAATATCGGCCTACTGTTTGTGCTAATAGCTGGATACAGATTAATCGGATTCATTATACTTTTGCTCCGGACGAAGAAATCAAGTTAAACTGCAGGTTAAGCACTGCGGGTTGTATATATAACACATTGCGACATTTATTTGACATTTGTAATGATAAATTTTTGAACTAAAAAGTTCAAATTTTTGAAAAAAACTTTTTAAGGATTACATTAAGGCATACATGTGATGGAAATATTTACTATGTTTTATAACATTTTTTGCGAGTATAGCTAGACTAAAGTGCTTTAAAAAATTATAATTGTACCTCGCAATTTCCCGTCCACACTGAGACGTAATAATTTTATTTTGACTACTAAAACTACACTCGTAGTTCACATGAAAAAATCTTCTCTGACTGTTTTTTCATTTCTTATGCATAGTCAACTGCACATAACTTAGATGCTTAGGAGGCCAAAGAAATGGTCGAATTGAAAAATGAATCGAGTTTAAGCGAAACCACCCATGCAGGTGCCATGTTACTCTGTGGATGGTCTGTTCGCTTACAAAGGGCTTTATCTTTGTTATATACATATATATATCTTATATATATATATGTATACATATTTCTGTTATTGTAATGTATTTCTTTTTACTGTTTTATTTTATGTAATATTAACTGAATAATTTAAATCTTAATTAAAACTAAAATAAAATGAGATAAGGAATAAGGACAACTAATTTTCGTTGGAACAACACTGTTGTCATTTTTGTGCTTGTTATGAATAGTGTATTTGAGAGTTCTTTAATAATTTGATTGAAGATTTGTTTAATGAATTAACAATTACATTGTTTTATAAAAAGGTTTAATAAAGTGCTCATATAGTAATTATAATACCCATTATTTTTGTTTTTTTAAGTGTTACAGGAAGTAAGGAAATTAGCTGTGCAATTCTATGATTGTTTGGTTGTCATGATCGCAAGTAATTATGAATAATATAATCTAATTTCAAGGTTATTAGTTAATAACGAAATAAGCTCGCCAGTATTTTAGTTTTTGAAACCAAATTGAGCATGGATGAGGAGATGGATGAGAAGAAAGTGAGCCCAGATTTGCACCAAGAATCTTTGGAATACAAGTTCAGTTCCATGGCACTTAACTGTACATGCCTATGTGATAATATTCAGTTCTAACAGTTAACTAACCAATTCAATATTTTCAAGTGTTAGCTTGCTCAAGCCAGAATAATTATTAGCTAGGTTAGTTTAAAATTGTCTTCGCGCCATGAGTTTAATTAATTTTGGGGTAATTATTATTTATATTATGAATTTCAAAATTATTGCTTAATAGCGGAATAAATTTTGGTTAAACGTAAAGAAAATATGAAGCAGTCGCTATGATTTCGGAGTCGCGGGTACGTTGTATCATAATTACGAGTATTCTTCATAGAAAGTCCTTCGAGTCTAACTTCTGCTGGTCGAAAATATTAGCTTGTTCAGCAATCCACATTGAGCAATCCACATTGTTGCCTACTATACACATACACACATACAATCATCCATACACCTGGAGATTGCTGCCTCTTGTTACTATCCTTCTCTCGCGGATATTACATTCTCTGCAGTTACGATGTATTAGGGAAGCCAAGTTGGTTTACGGGTTACGGGTCAAGGGTTACCGGTCGGTACAGAGGATTATATACGAGCTTTAATTTCGCATTAGAATTTAAAAGCTACCCATTACTTTTCTTGACGATGCCACTGTCTTAGTTTGTTTTTTCTATAAAATTGTGAGTTGAATAGTCACAAAAATGAAAAATCGCGAAAACTACCACCGTTAGGTAGAACTTTTCGTAGTGTCATTATACAGTCGTTAGTGCACAGTTTTTTAAAAAGTTACCAAAATGTGGGTGCTGCACTATATCTTGTTTTATTCTGCTTTCTAGGCCTAATCGCCTTGCAGTGAACTAAACGTCCTCTGATCTTGGTTCCTACTTAGTAAAAAAATTAAATCCAGTGAAATTTTTTCAGAACTTTGCTATTATGTGCTTTTTTAGAACGTCTATAAAACTAAAATTTATAACTAATATTTCTTTATTTTTGTATAAAATTATTCTAAACGAGAAAAACAGTTTAATTTACCTAATTCGGGATGGGAGCATCTATACTTTCTCAGTTTGTTTTACGCCGGCTAGACATAGCAGCTATTTCAAAAACTTTGCTTTTATTTTTAGACTTTCACCTTTTCGCACTTTGAGTACAATGGGAAAAAAAATCTGTGGACTCTAGTTTAAGGAGGTTTTAGAGATAAATGTGTTTTTAAAGCCAATGTGTCGTGTAAAGTTTGATGAAACACCTTCGCGCCGTCAAGAAAACGTAGCTTCAAATAAAAGGAACAATTAATAAAAACTATTTTGAGCTTTTTTGTTATTTGTGCATTAGTTCTGGCGTAGTGCTCTAATAATTACTTAGGTGTCATTTCGTGTTGACATAATTTGGTTTATTGAGGATTGAAAACTACACGTTTTTTGGGTAATATAATTAATTTTCTGGTTTCATAAAGAGACTTGTTTTGGCTTTCGGCAGTAGCCCTCTAATTTGAGGCTTCAGCATGCTATTATGTTAGACGGTTTACAAACAGTATATTCACTATGAATACCGCCAGATGTCAGGAAGTTGTAGCACGTACCAGTCAATAGTCAATATATGGGTGACAACATTCGCGAAGTCGGTGAAATTCCAAGGAACACTAATGATTATTCAGCTAGTGGAAGCAGTATGCACGTACCTTTATACGAAGAAGTTCCAGATTCCGGCATTCAATTTGCGAGAATGCCGAAAAATGTAGAGAAAAGGAAGCCAATTGGACATGCTGTGAGTGTCAGTGAACTTGATGCTTTAAGAATACATTATAGAAATATATTTTATTGTTTGAATGAAATGATACTGAGTAACAAAATACGCACAAATTACTTTTTTCTTGGCACATCTTGATCATACTATTCATTATTCGCTTGTCGGATCTATGTTGTTTAATAGTTTATTAAACTATTGTCTAGTGAATATATCAGACAAGAGTTTCTAGATTTGTTAGCTACTATTTATATTGCTCCCTCTGTTTTGTTCCACATTGCTGTTTAGGTTTTTACCTATTACGTGCTGAAGTAGGCATATTAACGCGGTGAATTAGTTTAACAAGGTTTTTCTGTGTTCACTTTTATAAAGCACTAGTTGTAGTAACATATTGAATATGATTTACTATTACTACGTTTATAAATTTCTTTTTGCTCTTGTATACGATATGCCATAGTTGATTAATTATTAACGTAAAGTGCATCAGGTATATCTCGATAATAAAACGAATTATTTTTGAGCTTTTGAGCTTGTTTAATTTTTGGCAAGTGAAGCTGCCTACTGCTGTTGCTTTTTCATTGCAATCTAATTAGGTACTTCCTTATATACGTTTTATTTTCACCGCAATTCACCAATTTTGCATTTATAGGTGATGGGTGTAATTCTTGGAGTCATCTATCTGCAGCAGGAACTAAACCAGGAAGCCGTGCAAAACATCATTTCTGTCTTGTTTATTTCAATTATAGTCATGTCTGTGAACAACGCTTACACAGTAGTAAATGTAGGTGCTAAATTGCACAAAAGTTCATCTAGTCAGTTGAAGCCCTTTTCTTTTCGCCATTGTTGTTGAAGTTGGTTGTGTTCAACAGGTTATCGGTTCAAGCCGAAAAGCTGTCAGATTTTTTTGTGGAGTATAACACTTTTCAAACTTTGACCAGTGCTCAATGGCAGACTTTAACTAATGTAGATGTTGCAACGACACTAATTCTGGACACTGAACGGCAGAACTGGAACTAGTAAGTTCGGTAGAAGTAAGTTTGGTCCTGGTAATTTTGGTACGATGAAATTTTGGTACCGGGAAAATTTGGTACTGGTAAATATGGTACTAATGAAGTTTTGTCAGGCACTTTTGGTACAAGTAAATACAGTACAAGGTAAAAATGGTATGGAATGAGTTTGGAATTACACAAGCGAGAACAACATCACAGCGAAATGAGCGGCTCTATAGAGTTATTTTCATGCGAATAACCCAAAAACATAATATTAACCCAAAAGCAAAAATCAAGTCTCTTGAGAAATTGGGCATATTTTAACATTTGAGAAAAATGTACGAAAGTTTCAACAATAAAATTGTTGGACTATAGGCCTTGGGGCGGTCATTTCGAAATAAAGTAAAAGTAGAAAGTAAAAAAAAAGATTATTTTTCTCTGAATGTTACAAAATAAACATAAACAAACGCTAAAAACTAAAATAAAGACGGGGTGGCGAAAAGACCAAGGGTCACCAAGTCAACCACCCCTATTCAAACTGAAGAAAATTAAGTGACCTGTCAAGTAAGGTATGTACAAATGAAAATAATCAGCAACTTAACAAAATAAAAAATAAATGAGGCAAAAGTTCAAATGAGTTTAAACTTAGAAACAATAAATAAATTTGGCAATGAGAAGAGGCAAAATTTAAATTAGCAAACAAAACGGAAAATTTAAACTAAACACTTATTTCGCCAGAGCTTGAACGAACTTCTTTTGCAGTTACAGTTACTACTATTTAATACAAATAACAGAATAATTATTTTAGCAAGCTAAAACTGAACTCTATGCGTTAAGTTTGCGCAGCTTCGCATAACTCTACGCTTACCTGTAATAATGTTGTGTATTATTTACGCATTTTGAGTTATAATCCCGTGGATTAAAGCTATGCAAACACTTAAAAGTTATTAAAAACGGATCGGTCGACTAATTTTTAACACAGTTAAACACAAATAATTAAGTGGTGTTTACTAGACATCCGGAATGCGTATGCGTTATGCGGATGCAAAATAGATAAAATCGGTTTATATTGTTTTCAATGCACCCGTTTATCAAACTTACGTTATGCGTTATTTTTTCCTGCAGCTATGTCCCATTGATATTTTATACGCAGGTATTCCGCATTTGGATAATGCATAACGCATTCCGGATGCTCTGTAAGCGACTCTTTAGTCAGCTACTATAGTGGAATTTTTGAGTGAAGTGCAAAAGCATCGTATGCATGCCTTCGTGCTTTCCACCAACTTACGTAATTTTTTACAATACTCCCGCAGCGAGGTTTGTTTGGCGAGAGATATAAATGACTTAAATTTCTTTCGCAATTTTAAGCAACGCATTTTATGCGCCTATATTACGTCTTAATTAAGATTTTTAGGTGTATATTAAAACACAATCTTATTCGAGAATTGGTTCTTCCTCTAAGCAAAAACTTCCATTTATTTAAGTCAACCAGGCAGTCTTTTAGTGTGTACAGCTATGCTTTCTCAATTTACGTTACAGTCACATATAATAGCCATTTAAAAGCTCCTGCAGTTTTGACCTTTAGACTTTCACCTTTTTTGCACCTTGAATGTTGTGCGGCATAAAAAACAGTGTTTGTTTGCTACTAGTTGATATTAAGTAAAATCGATGTGTGGTGTGAACTTTTGATGATACAGTTCTGTGCCTCACCAATAAGACGTAACAATTAATTGAAAACTATTCTGGGATTTTTTTATTAATTGTTTTGATTCTTATTTTAGTTGTTTAAGTTTAAAGAAATAGTTTCGCTTTTGTTAATCCATGTTAAAATTCATTGTGAAACGTGGCTTTTCACAATATACCATCGTTGTGTGAGCTTGAAGTACAATATTTTATGCCTCTGTAAGTGACACGTTTTGCCTTAAGCAAATGTTTGAATCATTATAAGTGAACGTCATTTAAAACGTTCTGCTAGAGCATGCTCAGTATGGATACCGGCAACAATGCTGCATGTGACAATGCTGCTAGTGATTATTCCATCAGTAGAAGTAATGTTCATGTACCGATGTACGAAGAGATTTCACATTCTGGCGTTCAGTTTGCTGGCATGTCGAAAAATGTGATGAGAAAGGAACCCATTAAAAAAGTATTGAGTGTTAGTGAACTTGATGCGGTAAGTTAGAAATTCCTTATATGTTAAGAGGCACAGAGAGCTCGCCGATGCTCATAACGTTATGTGGCTATCTTTCAGCAATCGTAATAAACGTTTTAGCGTTTTACAAACAAAATGAAAATAATATTGAGCAACCACTTTCTTTTTTCCATTTTGCTTGAATATTATCCATTCAGTACACTCCATTTTACAGTATAACATCGATCGGATTATATATAGTCAACCCAACAATATTTATTATTAAATAAATACACAAAATTTATTGTAAACTCTGTTTGTTATCAATTTTCTTACGATTATGGGCATGAAATTATTATATTGCTTAGGTTAACATAACTTGGGAGAATATAAACGTCTGGGCGACGCTGAAAGGTGGACGAAGTCGACATGATAGAGAAGCTGGACAATCTGACCCGGAAAAGCAAACAGAAAAAAGAGTTAAGAAGCATATTCTCCGAAATGGTATTAAAACAAAATTTAAAGACTATTTACTAGCACGACATTACATTAGTCTTTGTCACATTATTTTAATAACTTGAGTTGGCCATTTCAATGTGCATCTAAGTTAAACAATCTGTTTATTTAAATTCCTCTAAAAGTAAATAATTTTGAGAAATATACGTTAAACTAACTAGCACAGAACGGGCTGCTTCTACAAAAGATTGAATTGTTTCTGATAGGTGTAGTCACTGGCCACCCGAATAAATTAAGATCGTGTAAGTAGAGCGCATATAGAAACTGTAAATAATTTTTGTAATAACACGTTTTCTTCACTCTGCACCCAATTTTCGTATTTAGTTTAGCATAGCTTTGTGCTGCAGTAAAGTGATTCGAGTTCTCGCTTAGAGCTGAGGGCTTGCTTCTACTATAAGTTCCGTAGCACAAAGGATAAGGCAGCAGCACCTTCATGCTATACTCAGGAGACTGCACTGTTAATGCAGCTTGGTTTTACTTTATGCCATTTTAAATTTGAGAATGTTTTGGAAAATGCATTCCCGAGAGGTGTAGGCCTTTTATTTAGTTAATAATGAGATTAAGTAATTCACGTTAGTCTGTTAGGAGTGCTCATCCCAACTGCATCTAGTAAATTGTTGTAAAAAGTTGTCCTGCTCGCTTGTTTATTCCAACGACATTAATTTACAAGTTTCATTAATATGTTTTGTGAAAATTTGTTATTGCAGTTACTGGGTACGCAAAAGCCGGTACGCTGTTAGCAATTATGGGTGCCAGGTATAAAAGCATAGTCATATTAAGAAAAATTATATTGTTGACAAAAATATTTATATTGTCAAATTGAAGGCAAAATAGATTCTATACACTCGGATCGATTTAAAAGAGTTTATTTAGCTGTAATTATTTTCCGAAATTATCATAGCCAAAATTCATGTTAAATCAGTTTTGCAATAATTATTACTTTACAAGCCGACTGGCTGACAAGTAAGGATACGAACCAGAAGCAAGATTCATTTGTTGTTTGTTTGTTTTAGTGGTGCAGGCAAAAGTACACTTATGAACATTCTGACGCACAGGAATACTGAAATGTATACTGTTGAGGGTACAGTCAAAATTAATGGACAGCCAATTGGTTTTGGTCCTGGCATGAGGTCCATTTCGGCATACGTTCAGCAGGAAGATTTGTTCATTGGTACCCTAAAAGTAAAAGAACATTTGAGATTTCAGGTATTTTAATTGCACTGTCAAAAGCTTCACCACACAGAGTTTGTCTACATTTGAAACAGATTAAGGTTTTTAGTTCATTACACTTCTTTTTACAATTTAGCTTATATTACTGTCTTATATAGAGTACCAAAAGCATTTTTCAAACATTTCTTAAAAAATAAATAACAAAAATGATTAAAACAAAGTGTGGCAGTGTAGCTTGTACTAATCATTTTAGTGTACCTTGTACAACGCAAGTTATTTTTAAACAATGAAACAAACTATACCACTGCAAACAATTCAGTATCAACATAACAAAACAACAAATCAATACATTTCAGTAACACAACAACAATGCAGTGCAATACAATACAGCAATACAAAAATGTCAGGCGATACAGTATAGCGTTCAGGACAACAATGTATGCTAAACACTAGATCACTGGTCTTATGCTGTGCTGCTGTGCAAAATTGTACATCTAAAATATCTGCTGTTTTGAGTTGTAGGCTCTATTGAGGATGGACAAAGAATTCACGTATTCTCAGCGAATGAAGAAAGTCGAAGAAACTCTCACGGAGGTAATTTGCTACACCTGTATTCGTTTTTAGGATTTTAAAATAATTTATACTAAATTTTTTCGAGCCATAATTAAATTACTCAATTCTGCCGATGATAAAAGAGGAAAAAATAGTCAAAGAAAAAGCATAAAAAATTTTCAGAAGAATGAAAGACTTAAAAAGGAATGAAGGGAAAAGGGGGCATCGAAAAAATTATGAAAAGAATAGAAAGAAGGAAGCAAAATCATGTGAAATAATTATTTGCCATTACAGCTTGGTTTAAAGAAATGCGAGAACACATGGATAGGCGTCCCTGGTAGAATAAAAGGTATTTCAGGAGGCGAAAGAAAGCGTCTTGCATTTGCATCTGAGGTTAGTAAGTTATACTTTGATAATGAAGAAGCATTGACTCGTTTGTATTTATTAAAATATTGCTGGCACCTTTTGTGTCTGTGCTATTACTGAAGGTTAATAATGACATGGTAGCTACTATATGTAGAATAGTTTGAAAATTTTACCTACCCATCATTGTCATAACAATTTTTATTAAAAGACTGTTAAAATCAGTCTTACATTGTTTGAAAATAAGTTTGCTCTAACTATACCTGCAATGTTATGGGTCTTGAATTAGCATCATAGCATTTACAAATGATCTGTAAAGAGAAAAAACATTTGTCATAATTATTTCAGCAACTATAATGAAATAAATGCCTTTTTCTAGATGCTAACAAATCCAAAATTAATGTTTTGCGATGAACCAACATCTGGTTTGGACTCCTTTATGGCACAAAACATCATATCTGTTTTGAAAGACATGGCTTGTAAAGGGCGAACTATCCTGTGCACCATACATCAACCTTCATCTGAAGTGTATGCCATGTTCGACAGGTAAAAGTGCCGTGTATACATTTTCTACATGCAAAAATGTAGACTTCATGCTTCACTATCTAAATACATATATATTTTATAAACCATTTTAACAGTAATAGTGACTACGTAGTTACTTTTGGCTTCCAATTTTTATTGCTGAGTCATTTTAAATTTAAAATATGTTTTTACCTGAAAACATTAAAAATTTGTATTTAGTTATTTAAATTTTAAACTTTTAACTTTTAAATCTCGTATGACTTTTATGCTTTCTAAGACATATTTAACGTATTCCCTAATTTCTAGTTCTGAATGACGGTTGATAGCATTTTTAAACGCCTATGTATTTCCATTTACTTATGCTTTTTCCTGAGTATTTTTTTGTAATTTTAGGATACAGTTTTTTGCTGGTTTTAGACTTTGTTTTACTCGCTTAAAATTCCAAATTTGCCTTCTGCTAACTTACTTGGACCATAGAAACAACTGCTTGACAATGTTTTTTATGTAGGCCTATATATGTAAAAATAAATTACTATTCTCTAAATTGTAATGCAGGATATTGTTAATGGCAGAAGGCAGGGTGGCATATTTAGGTTCAAGAAAAACTATTCATACATTTTTCAAGACGATGGATTACAAATGTCCACCAAAGTTTAATCCTGCTGATTACTATGTGCACAGTTTAGCTGTAATCCCAGAAAAGGAGGCCCAATGCAAAGACAAAGTAGAGGTACGTACGCAGCTGCAGCATTACCTGTAGTAAAGATTTTATAATTATTTGAGCTTATAACTTCAATTGAATTTTGTTAAAACATTTTTTATTAATAATTTGTTGGGTGAATAACGGCTTTCATTAATTGTAATTTTCATTAATTAAAACTGTCTTTTCGTTTTTCTTACTTTCCAACTTGTTACTTTCAGAGAATATGTAACGCATTTGAAGTTTCCCCTCAAGGTTATCTTGTCAAACAAGTTATCATGGAGGATAATCGAAATGAACAGCTCATTGACGTAAGAAAGCAGCTGATATTAATTGGCATTGCATCTTTTAATATGTTGTTCAGTTTAGTAGCATTTATTAACAATCACTAATGTTGGATCTGTTAATATGTTATTCAGTATAGTAAGCCTCCGTTCGTGCATCTGTCCCTTTGGCTGTCCATGCTTCCGCCCGCCCGTTTGTCTGTAATTTCGTTATTGGTCTTGTGAACACTTTTCAAGCTAACCTTTTTTCAAACATGACATTCATTTTTCATATAATATATAGGCTCATCTGTCAGTAGAGAAACGGCCCTATCGACTTTGTGCGCCCCTTATCAAAGGTCAAGGTCTCAGTTGGAAAAGTTTGTGAACACATAGCCTAAACTTTCATATTTTACGTATTCATCGACTGTCAACAGGGGAAGAATCTTATGGGTTTTGAGGCCTTAAGATCAAAAGTCAGTGTCATAGGATACACTACTTGAAAAAGGTTGCGGACTCATTCTAAGTCTAAAAAATTAATGCAATGCATTCGACTTTCACATGTGGGCCACCCATCAATAGGAGAAGAACCTTATCGCTTTTGGAGCCCCAGGGTTAAAAGTCTGAGTCACAGGAACCAATACGGAATAATACTGTTGTCAGGGGATGTTCCGCTTTGTGGTGTGCTTTGTTGATATTTGTAGTAAATGCAATTTTGTAATATCTTGTTATGTATTACAAATAACGCTTAACCAAGACAGCTGTTTTCAGCAGTTTCATTGCAATTATTTATACATGCATTTTTTCAGTTCGGTGAATTGCTGGCTCATCGTTCTGCGTAAGTAACCTCTGTTCATTAAATACAATCCAGTAACTATATTTTAATTATTTAGTAATAATACAAAAGATTGCAGTTTATGAGTTTTTATTAAATTAGTTTTAGCTACTTTTTGCGTAAAAAATTGTTGAAAATACCACTGGAAACAAGAATACAAAAACTGAAAAACCAGACTTCCAAATTCAAAATGCATCTGAACTCCTTGCTGCTAGCATTTTTGTTGTCACGATTATTGTGGTTGTACTTTGTGACGCATTTGCGATAAGTACCTGCACAAGTGAATGAGTGCCGTCATTTAAATTTCAATTTCACTAATTTAACTTGAGGTTTTCCTTATCAAGTATTGCCAAACAATCACAGATATTTTTTCATCTTTTCCTTTTCAGACTCACGTATACTTTAATGTAGAAAATCAAGTAGCCAATTATAACCAGCACACGTAATTCTTATTGTAAGTGGTTTAGCAATTACAAGCCTAAAAGTCTGTCGCCTGCGAATTACAGTTAACCAAACATTTTAGCGTATGTTTCATTTAGGTATAAAGCAAGTTGGATAAAGCAGTTTATCACTCTAACACACAGAGCATTAATCAGCGTGATTCGAGATCCAATGGCAATAAAAGTGAGAACTTTTCAAACAATGGTAAGTAGAAATCAGACTTAACTAACTAAAAGCTATGTGAATATGATGCGAAAAATATTGTATACGAGAGGTTTATTAGTGCAAAACATCTGATGCTTTTTTCAACTCTTTTCAGTTTTCACAAATTTTTATTTTGTAGGTGATTGGTATAATACTTGGAATTGTCTACCTGCAGCAGGAAATGAATCAAGAAGCTGTGCAAAACATCACTGGCGTCCTGTTTCTTCTAATTATAAATATGACTATGCAGAACTTATTTTCAGTAGTTCACGTAAGGGAAAACTGTAAAAATCCCATCTACACGAACTGCTTCAATAACTGCAGCATCACCGTTGCTGAATCCGTAATACGGAACGGGGTGTTGTTACGTCACAAAACAGCAAAGCTCTAAAATACTTCAGTAAAATGCTTTATCTAATGAAGTTAGAATCGTAATCTGGTTCATTATCAAGAATAATTATCTAAAAGGAGACATTGAACTGGCAGAAATTCTTGGCTTCATTCAGACACATCCTTGCTCAATGGGGTAAAAAGCTAAGATCAGTGTGGTAGACGAAACCACCCAAGACACTTTTTTCAGCAGAAGCTGAGCATCGCTGTTAGGTATAGCCTTGTATCACACTTCAAAGAAAATCTTTTTGATCGAAGCTTCGATTGATGTCTTCACAAACCTGGCTTGAGCAGTCATGCACAATCGAACCTGCAAATCAATTTAGGCATATTTAAGGTTAATGATCCCACTCGAATTTCTGATCGTATTACAAAAAACATTTATTTACCGGCTTCCTTTACTTTACTCCCAGCCTGGTGGATGTATATATATATATATATATATCACTGGATGTATCACTAAAATACTTCTTGTATGCAATTTTTGCATAAGGATAATTTCCATGAAAGTTTAAGAGAATTTGGAAGTTTGGGTTAAGCTGAAATCACGCACATTCATTTTGTAAATAATGTAGCTTGAAAATTTTTATTACTAGGCCGATGTTTTTACTCCAGTTATTAAAATATATGTACTTTTAGTTGTTTCTGCTTGCAGGTGTTTTGTGAAGAGTGTGTCATTTTCCTGAGGGAGCACTTTAATGGTTGCTATAGGTTGGACACATATTTCCTCAGCAAAATGCTGGCAGAGGTAGGGGCTGTATATTATATACACTGATGAAATTAGTGATAAGAGTTATTTAAAGCAAGTAAGTGATACTGGATAAATGTTTTTAATTTAATGCAGAATTATTGCAAAGCTGCATACGTAATTAAGGTGTGACGTAATACAGACTTAATTATAAATCTGAAATTCTGCAACATCAGTTTTCGATGCTGCAAGGTTTTAGGAAAAAAGGAAGAAATATTACATACTTATGGGGAAATATTTAATCTCGTTAAGAAATAGTAATATGAAATATCACACAGAGAAACTAAAACTCCATATTAGGCATTTAGTGGTTTTGAGATATAATAGTGTAATCTTTCAAATTATTGTATCATTCAACTACCATTGTTCTTTCAGCTACCATTTTTCATCCTGTTGCCATTTCTGTTTACGCTTATAGACTATTTTATGGTGGGTAAGTAATAATGGATCCTTATCCCGCATTTTTATTTTGTAGTGAGCTTTTTATTTTAAACTTTGATGTATGTTTTACTTATTGAGTAGTTTTCTGTGTTTTTTCAGGTTTATATCCTTCAGCGTCGCACTTTTTTGTTTGCGCAGGAATTCTCATTTTAATAGCTAATGTAGCAGCGTCATTCGGTAAGCTTACGATCACACAAGATATTCTAATTTTGTAATTTTTTTCAACAATTTCTGTGAGCATCTATGTCATATTTTGGTCCAGGGAGCCATATTTTGGTTCAGTAAGCGCCATGCAGAAATATGGCATCAGTATCAATTAAAGTATAAAATAAAAGTCTGTTGCTGATAATTTTAAGAGCAAGAAGGTACAAAAGCGAAATCTCTAGCACAATTTGCAAAAAGACATTAAAATAAACAATTGAACAAGCTTATTTTAACAATAGTATAAATTATGTGCGACAATTAACACTGCTCAGCAATTACATATTATTTGCACATGCTTTAGCAAAGTGAGGGACGAATAGTATAATGTTGTACTAACAATAGATGAAGTTCGCATGTACCATGCAGTAAATGAAATCTGCTGTGTTTGCCAGATGCCTAAGACGAGGCGAATGTTTTTGTGTGGCAGCTCACATTTTTGCAGAAATAGTATGGGAGAGAATATAACATACTGTTATACTGTTGTACTAACAATAACATGAAATTCGCATATACCAGGCAGGCAGTAAAAGGAGCCTGCTGTGTTTGCCAAATGTTCCAGACAAGGTGAATATCTTTGTGTGGCAGCTCACGCTTTTACACAAACAATTCATTTTATAATTAAGATAATAAATTATGTAACAGGTAATTCTGCCCTAATTGATGAGCAACAGACATTACAGTAGCTTTGATTAGGTCTCTTTTTAAACCAGCCTGTTTTAAGAAGTAGTAGTATTATTTGCATGGCTTATGTTTCTGTTTGTAGGCAAAGGTTACTTAACACTTTAATTTGAATGACCTTGATTAACTTTGATTGGCAAGATTTCTTTGCATCAACTCATCGTTTTTTTCATTTCCTTTCCAGGTTATATGATGTCTTGCTTCTCCTCCAATCCGGAGATTGTAATGGCTGCTGCTGCGCCATTTCTTATGCCAATGATGCTGTTTGGTGGTCTATTGCTGAATGTGGAGTAAGTTAAATTTACCAAACAACAATAGTTGCAAGGTATTAATATTATTATGTAGGTGCTCTATTTAATGACAGGGCTTTGCCTGCTCACTATCACTGTTCAAGAACGTGTAGATAGAATTAGCTGGCTAAGCAGATGGCAGAAAATTAATTTGAGGACTGAGTCAGATATTAAATTGAGAGTAAAACCAGGAACGCAGGCGAAAAATTTTTCAACGTGGACTTCAAGACTTTTTTGTGCGTTATTCAGGGGCATGCGGCAAGACCACTTGCTATCATGAACGATTTTTTTCACGTTTGGGTTCACATTGATGATGACAAAAGGCATTGCCGAATTATCTGAATTATAATATGAATGTGTATTTCCAGGTCGATTCCTGTATATTTTATATGGCTTGAATATCTCAGCTGGTTTAAATACGGGAATGAGGCTCTGAACATCAACCAATGGAAAGATGTTACAGAAATATGCAAGTATTTGTGCTGGGGGTAGCATATAAATGTTCCATCAATAAATTCTGTTAATCACAGTTTAGTGCAATTTGGCATATTTTATTATTCGAAATTTTTCTGTGTAGACAATTTATCAACTTAGGCTTATCTTAATACTGTGAATTATTAAAATATTATATGGAATTTTCATTACATGTTTAATTTATAGCATGTGAAAATGGCAATGAAACTCAGCGGCCTTGCATACATGATGGGACAGCTGTGCTTCACCAGTTCAACTTTAAAGAGGTATCTTAACAGAAATCGTTTCTGTGTATGTCAAAACACAGCAGTTTTATTTACAAGAAAACTGTTTGAATTGGATGAGAGTGGTGATACACGCTAACAGAATTTTCAGGTTTTATGAATTTCATGACCCTCATTATTTTAAGAAGCCAGACTCAAAAGAGTCTGACACAGTCTTTTAAGAGTGTGACACAAAATTCTCAGGAAGAAATTTTTGACATTTTCCTATGGTATAAGCTTGAGCTAACAACTGTGATCTAGTTTTGAGATTTGTATGAGAACATTTTTGCTGTAATCCAATTTTTGGACTCCTTATTTTCCTTAAATAATATAGTTATATTGTTTTTATTTGTCTTTTTCAGGATAATATGTACCAGAACGTTGGCTTGTTATTCGTTCTGATGGCTGGATACAGGCTTTTGGGTTTCATCATTCTTTCATTTCGAACACGCAATAAAGGCTAGGTTGATGACATGATGCCAGAAATAGATGCATTTAAAGTGCAAAATTAAAGTCTATGCTTATCTTGTTTTGAAGCTTTTCCAATCCGAAGTTAATTATCTACACTTAAATTTAGTATTTCTTTGTTAAAATTCTAAATCAGTAATGTAGGCCTAAATCCAACAAACTCAATGTTTTGCATTTAGTTTTTTCTTTACCGTGGATATGTAATAGGTTTTTACAGTGGCAGTTTATAAAGCCGAAATGCTCAAATTCAATTCAACCTTAAAATAATATATTGATTTAACATATATCGTAATCACATTAATTTTGAAATACAATATATAATCAATAAAGTAAAAAAATAATTACGCGAAAATGATCACTGTTTTTAAAAAAGATAATGAAGGGAGACCTAAGAAGCTATGGCTTATGGCAGGACACCCATACATGCTACATAATATTAAGATGTTATACAATGTTAAAATCTAAAGGATTTAAATGATTAAATAGTCTGATATGTTTAACACATGTTCAACGCTTTGGGTTCTTTCAGTATTTATGCGATTCTTTGCAAAAATATTATAATATGTATAAATGATTGTAGGCTACTGTTGTTTGCAGTGTGTCAATAAAAGCTTCCCAACTTTCTAGTATTTTTTTATAACATATCGTCATTGTCTGTATATTATGTCTGACATTGTGATTTTTTTATTGTCTAAACAACCGAATGAAATAAATGAATAGAAATACAAAAGAAAGAGCTTAAAGGCAAGGAGAAAAAAGTGAAAGAAAAATTGACAATAACAGTTAGAAAGTGTTTAACAGAAAAACAAATACAAAGAGAACAGAAAGAGAGGGAGAGAGGAAAGAGAGGGAGAAAGAGAGAGAATACTATAGCACAAGGCGCACGATGGTCTTGAAACTATTATTACCGATGGTAGAATAAGCAGTATAAAATATTCTGTATGCATGTTATGCAAGGAACAGGATACACTGCATATAAAAACCCATGACACGTCCGCATTACTCTTTTGGCTTAACGACGTCAATGGTCAAAGCGTGATTATGGTGCTTTATATATTATGTGCATTTAATATTTGTTCTATTGTTCTGTGCTGAGTCAACGTACGCTACAGTGAGCTGTGTAAGTAGACTTACTTTTCAAAATAAGTTATGGCAGACACTGTTACAAGTGGTCACACATTTATGCTTACCAAGCCTACTGGTTTAAAGTTAAGATTAAAAAATTTACTGCTTTAATTCTAGTTCGAATAAATTTAAATCCTATGTAAGCCTACGCAAAAATTAATTTGAGGGTTTACAAATAACAACATAGGTTTCACGTTGACGGACTCATTTACGTCGTTGCTTACATTAAACACGCGTAACCGAAATTATATCAGCCGGGAACTGTATAATGTTCTTTTACAGATTTTATTGACAAAGCTTAAATATCTCTTGCTATCTGTTGTTTCTTCACATAAAGGTTTACCTGTCCTGTTCTATCGATTTTTCCATTTAATTTTTTTGTCTTTGAGACAAGGCGAAGCAGAAACAAACCAGCAGAAAATTCGTCTGGGAATAACCAGTTGGAAATGCATAACGCATAACGCATTCCGGATGTTCTGTAAGCGACTCTTTATTCAGCTACAATAGTGGGATTTTTGAGTGAAGTGCAAAAGCATCGTAATGCATGCCTTCGTGCTTTCCACCAGCTTACGTCATTTTTTACCATACTCCCGCAGCAAGGTTTGTTTGGTGAGAGATATGAATGACTTAAATTTCTTTCGCAATTTTAAGCAGCGCATTTTATGCGCGTATATTACGTCTTAATTAAAATTTTTAGGTGTATATTAAAACACAATCTTATTCCAGAATTGGTTCTTCATTTAAGCAAAAACTTCTATTTATTTAAGTCAACTAGGCAGTCTTTTAGTGGGTACAGCTGTGCTTTCTCAATCTATGTTACAGTCACATTTAATAGCCATTTAAAAGCTCCAGAAGTTTTCACCTTTAGTCTTTCACCTTCATTGCACCTTGAAAGTTGTGCGCCATAAAGAACCTCACTGTTTGTTTGCTATTAGTTGATATCAAGTAAAATCGATGTGTGGTGTGAACTTTTGATGATACAGTTCTGTGTCTCGTTAATAAGACGTAACAATTAATTGAAAACTATTCTGGGATTTTTTATTAATTGTTTTGAATCTTATTTTAGTTGTTTAGGTTTAAATAAATAGTTTGCTTGTGTTAATCCATGTTAAAATTCATTGTGAAACGTGACTTTTCACAATATACTGTTGTTGCGTGAGGTTGAAGTACAATATTTTATGCATGTATAAGTGACATGTTTTGCTTTAAGCAAATGTTTGAATCATTATAAGCGTACGCCATTTTAAACGTTTTGCGAGAGCATACTTAGTATGGATACTGGCAACAATGCTGCCTGTGACAATGCTGCTAGTGATTATTCCATCAGTAGAAGTAATGTTCATGTACCGATGTACGAAGAGATTTCAAATTCTGGCATTCAGTTTGCTGACATGTCGAAACATGTGATGAGAAAGGAACCCATTAAAAAAGTACTGAGTGTTAGTGAACTTGATGCGGTAAGTTAGGAATTCCTTATATGTTAAGAGGCACAGAGAGCTCGCTGATGCTCATAACGTTATGTGGCTATCTTTCAGCAATCGTAATAAACGTTTTAGCGTTTTACAAACCAAATGAAAATAATATTGAGCAACCACTTTCTTGATTCCATTTTGCTTGAATATTATCCATTCAGTACACTCCATTTTACAGTATAACATCGATCGAATTATATATAGTCAAACCAACAATATTTATTATCAAATAAATACATAAAATTTATTGTAAACTCTGTTTGTTATCAATTTTCTTACGATTATGAGTATGAAATTATTATGTTGCTTAGGTTAACATAACTTGGGAGAATATAAACGTCTGGGCGACGCTGAAAGGTGGACGAAGTCGACATGATAGAGAAGCTGGACAATCTGACCCGGAAAAGCAAACAGAAAAAAGAGTTAAGAAGCATATTCTCCGAAATGGTATTAAAACAAAATTTAAAGACTATTTACTAGCACGACATTAAATTAGTCTTTGTCACATTATTTTAACAACTTGAGTTGGCCATTTCAATGTGCATCTAAGTTAAACAATCTGCTTCTTTAAATTCCTTTAAAAGTAAATAATTTTGAGAAATATACGTTAAACAAACTAGCACGGAACGGGTTGCTTCTGCAAAAGATTGTGCTGTTTCTGATAGGTGTAGTCACTGGCCACCCGAATAAATTAACATCGTGTAAATAGAGCGCATATAGAAACTGTAAATAATTTTTGTAATAACACGTTTTCTTCACTCTGCACCCAATTTTCGTATTTAGTTTAGCATAGCTTTGTGCTGCAGTAAAGTGATTCGAGTTCTCGCTTAGAGCTGAGAGCTTGCTTCTACTATAAGTTCCGTAGCACAAAGGATAAGGCAGCAGCACCTTCATGCTATACTCAGGAGACTGCACTGTTAATGCAGCTTGGTTTTACTTTATGCCATTTTAAATTTGAGAATGTTTTGGAAAATGCATTTCCGAGAGGTGTAGGCTTGTTATTTAGTTAATGATGAGATTAAGTAATTCACTGTAGTCTATTAGGAGCGCTCAGCCCAACTGCATCTAGTAAATTGTTGTAAAAAGTTGTTCTGCTTGCTTGTTTATTCCAACGACATTAATTTACAAGTTTCATTAATATGTTATGTGAAAATTTGTTATTGCAGTTACTGGGTACGCAAAAGCTGGTACGCTGTTAGCAATTATGGGTGCCAGGTATAAAAGCATAGTCATATTAAAAAAAATTATATTGTTGACAAAAATATTTATATTGTCAAATTGAAGGCAAAATAGATTCTACACACTCGGATCGATTTAAAAGAGTTTATTTAGCTGTAATTATTTTCCGAAATCATCTTAGCAGAAAATTCATGTTGAATCAGTTTTGCAATAATTATTACTTTACAAGCCGATTGGCTGACAAGTAAGGATACGAACCAGAAGCAAGATTCATTTGTTGTTTGTTTGTTTTAGTGGTGCAGGCAAAAGTACACTTATGAACATTCTGACGCACAGGAATACTGAAATGTATACTGTTGAGGGTACAGTCAAAATTAATGGACAGCCAATTGGTTTTGGTCCTGGCATGAGGTCCATCTCGGCATACGTTCAGCAGGAAGATTTGTTCATTGGTACCCTGAAAGTAAAAGAACATTTGAGATTTCAGGTATTTTAATTGTACTATCAGAAGCTTCACCACACGGAGTTTGTCTACATTTGAAACTGTTTAAGATTTTCGGTTCATTACACTTCTTTTGATAAGTTAGCTTATTATTACCGTCTTATATAGAGTACCAAAAGCATTTTTCAAACGTTTTTTAAAAAAATAAATAACAAAAATAATTAAACCAAAGTGTGGCTGACAGAGTAAGGTAGTGCATTTTAGTGTACCTTGTACAATGCAGGTTATTTTTATACATTGAAACAAACTATACGACTGCAAACAATTCAGCATCAACATAAAAAACAACAAATCAATACATTTCAGTAACACAACAACAATGCAGTGCAATACAATACAGCAATACAAAAATGTCAGGCGATACAGTATAGCGTTCAGGACAACAATGTATGCTAAACACTAGATCACTGCAACAACAATATAGACTGCAGCACAGCTTAAGTCTTATGCTGCTGTGCAAAATTGTAAATCTAAAATATCTGTTGGTTTGAGTTGTAGGCTCTATTGAGAATGGACAAAGAATTCACGTATTCTCAGCGAATGAAGAAAGTTGAAGAAACTCTCACGGAGGTAGTTTGCTACACCTGTATTCATTTTTAGGATCTTAAAATAATTTATACTACATTTTGTCGAGCCATAATTAAATTACTCAATTCTGCCGATGATAAAAGAGGAAAAAATAGTCAAAGAAAAAGCATAAAAAATGTTCAGAAGAATGAAAGACTTAAAAAGGAATGAAGGGAAAAGGGGGCATCGAAAAAATTATGAAAAGAATAGAAAGAATGAAGCAAAATCATGTGAAATCATTATTTGCCATTACAGCTTGGTTTAAAGAAATGCGAGAACACATGGATAGGCGTCCCTGGTAGAATAAAAGGTATTTCAGGAGGCGAAAGAAAGCGTCTTGCATTTGCATCTGAGGTTAGTAAGTTATACTTTGATAATGAATAAGCATTTACTCGTTTGTATTTATTAAAATATTGCTGGCACCTTTTGTGTCTGTGCTATTACTGAAGGTTAATAATGACATGGGAGCTACTATATGCAGAATGGTTTGAAAATTTTACCTACCTATCACTGTCATAACAATTTTTCTTAAAAGACTGTTAAAATCATTGTTTGAAAATAAGTTTGCTCTAACTATACCTGTTGTGGGTCTTGAATTAGCATTATAGCATTTACAAATAATCTGTAAAGAGAAAAAACATTTGTCATAATTATTTCAACAACTATAATGAAATAAATGCCTTTTTCTAGATGCTAACAAATCCAAAATTAATGTTTTGCGATGAACCAACATCTGGTTTGGACTCCTTTATGGCACAAAACGTCATATGTGTTTTGAAAGACATGGCTTGTAAAGGGCGAACTATCCTGTGCACCATACATCAACCTTCATCTGAAGTGTATGCCATGTTCGACAGGTAAAAGTGCTATGTATACAATTTTTACATGCAAAAATGTAGATTTCATGCTTCACTATAAACCATTTTAACAGTAATAGTGACTTACGTAGTTACTTTTGGCTTCCAATTTTACTGCTGAGTCATTTCAAATTTAAAATATGTTTTTTACCTGAAACCATTAATAATTTGTATTTAGTTATTTATATTTTAAATTTTTAACTTTTAAATCTCGTATGACTATTAGGCTTTCTAAGACATATTTAACGTATTCACTAGTTTCTAGTGCTGAATAACAGTAGATAGCATTTTTAAATGCCTATGTATTTCTATTTACTTATGCTTTTTCCTGAGCATTTTTTTGTAATTTTAGGATACAGTTTTTTGCTGATTTTAGACTTTGTTTTGCTAGCTTAAAATTCCAAATTTGCCTTCTGCTGACTTACTTGGACCATAGAAACAACTGCTTGACAATGTTTTTTATATAGGCCTATATATGTAAAAATAAATTACTATTCTCTAAATTGTAATGCAGGATATTGTTAATGGCAGAAGGCAGGGTGGCGTATTTAGGTTCAAGAAAAACTATTCATACATTTTTCAAGACGATGGATTGCAAATGTCCACCAAAGTTTAATCCTGCTGATTACTATGTGCACAGTTTAGCTGTAATCCCAGAAAAGGAGGCCCAATGCAAAGACAAAGTAGAGGTACGTACGCAGCTGCAGCGTTACCTGTAGTAAAGATTTTATAATTATTTGAGCTTATATCTTCAATTGAATTTTGTTAAAACATTTTTTTATTAATAATTTGTTAGGTGAATAATGGGTTTCATTAATTGTAATTTTCATTAATTAAAACTGTCTTTTTGTTTTTCTTACTTTCCAACTTGTTACTTTCAGAGAATATGTAACGCATTTGAAGTGTCCCCTCAAGGTTATCTTGTCAAACAAGTTATCATGGAGAATAATCGAAATAAACAGCTCATTGACGTAAGAAAGCAGCTGATAACAATTGGCATTGAATCTTTTAATATGTTGTTCAATTTAGTAACATCTATTAACAATCGCTAATGTTGAATCTATTAATATGTTATTCGGTATAGTAAGCCTCTGTTCGTGCATCTGTCCGTTTGGCCGTCCATGCTTCTGCCCGTTCGTTTGTCTGTAATTCGTTATTGGTCTTGTGAACACTTTTCGAGCTAACCTTTTTTGAAGCATGACATTCATTTTTCATATAATATATAGGCTCATCAGTCAGTAAAAGAACGACCTATCGACTTTGTGGGCCCCTTATCAAAGGTCAACGTCTCAGTTGGAAAAGTTTGTGAAGACGTAGCCTAAACTTTCATATTTTATGTATTCATCGACTGTCAACAGGGGAAGAATCTTATGGGTTTTGAGGCCTTAAGATCAAAAGTCAGTGTCATAGGATACACTACTTGAAAAAGGTTGCGGATGCATTCTAACTCTAAAGAATTAATGCAATGCATTCGACTTTCACATTTGGGCCGCCCATCAATAGGAGAAGAACCTTATCGCTTTTGGAGTCCCAAGGTTAAAAGTCGGATTCACGGGAACCAATACTTGAAAAATACTACGACCCCCTGTTGTCAGGTGATGCTCCGCTTTGTAGTGTGCTTTGTTGATGTTTGCAGTAAATGCAATTTTGTAACATCTTGTCATGTATTACAATTAACGCCAAACCAAGATAGCTGTTTCCAGCAGTTTCATTGCAATTATTTATACATGCATTTTTTCAGTTCGGTGAATTGCTGGCTCATCGTTCAACGTAAGTAACCTCTTTTCATTAAATACAATCCAGTAACTATATTTTAATTATTTAGTAATAATACAAAAGACTGCAGTTTATGAGTTTTTATTGAATTATTTTTAGCTACTTTTTGTCTGAAAAATTGTTGAAAATGCCACTGGAAACAAGAATACAAAAACTGAAAAACCAGACTTCCAAATTTAAAATGCATGTGAATTCCTTGCTGTGTTAGCATTTTTGTTGTCACGATTATTGTGGTTGTACTTTCTGATGCATTTGCGACGAAGTATCTGCACAAGTGAATGAGTGCCAACATTTAAATTTCGATTTCACCAATTTAACTCGAGGTAGGTTTTCCTTATCAAGTATTTCCAAACAATCACTGATATTTTGTCATCTTTTCCTTATCAGACTCGTGTACACTTTAATGAAGGAAATCAAGTAGCCAATTATAACAATCACTGGCATCCTATTTCTTCTAATTATAGCCAGCACACCCCAATTATTATTGTAAGGGGTTTAGCAATTACAAGCCTAAAAGCCTGTCGCCTGCTTATTACAGTTAACCAAACATTTTAGCGTATGTTTCATTTAGGTATAAAGCAAGTTGGATAAAGCAATTTATCACTCTAACACACAGAGCATTAATCAGCGTGATTCGAGATCCAATGGCAATAAAAGTGAGAACTTTTCAAACAATGGTGAGTAGAAATCAGACTTAACTAACTAAAAGCTATGTGAATGTGATGCGAAAAATATTGTATGTGAGAGGTTTATTAGTGCAAAACATCTGATGCTTTTTTCAACTCTTTTCAGTTTTCACAAATTTTTCTTTTGTAGGTAATGGGTATAATACTTGGAATTGTCTACCTGCAGCAGGAAATGAACCAAGAAGCTGTGCAAAACATCACTTCTGTCTTGTTTATTTCAATTATAGCCATGTCTGTAAACAACGCTTACACAGTAGTCAATGTAGGTGCTAAATTGCACAAAAGTTCATCTAGTCAGTTGAAGCCCTTTTCTTTTCGCCATTGTTGTTGAAGTTGGTTGTGTTCAACAGGTTACTGGTTCAAGTCGAAAAAATGTCAGATTTTTTTGTGGAGTGTAACACTTTTCAAACTTTGACCAGTGCTCAATGGCAGACTTTAACTAATGTAGATGTTGCAAAGACACTAACTCCAGACACTGAACGGCACAACTGACTTAGCAATATATAGGTGGTAAACTATAACTAAACAGCACTACGGTAGTGCAAACTAGTGCGCAGTAATTTTGGAACTAGTAAGTTCGGTACAAGTAAGTCTGGTCCTGGTAATTTTGGTACGAGAAAATTTTGGTACAGGGAAAATTTGGTACTGGTAAACATGGTACTAATGAAGTTTTGTCAGGCACGTTTGGTACAAGTACTTGCAGTACAAGGTAAAAATGGTATAGAATGAGTTTGGTATTACACGAGCGAGAACAACATCACAGCGAAATGAGCGGCTCTATAGAGTTATTTTCAAGCGAATAACCCAAAAATTAATATTAAAATTAATATTAACCCAAAAGCAAAAGTCAAGTCTCTTGAGAAATTGGGATTATTGTAACATTTGAGAAAAATGTACGAAAGTTTCAACAGTAAAATTGTTGGACTTTACGCTTGGGAACATTCATTTCGAAATAAAAAATTCTTTGTCTGTGTATGTTGCAAAATAAACATAAACAAAGGCTAAAGACTAAAATAAAGACATAAAAGAGACGAGGTGGCGAAAAGACCAAGGGTCACCAAGTCAACCACCCCTATTAATACCTGTCAACCACCTGTCTCTTCTAATTATAAATATGACTATGCAGAACTTATTTTCAGTAGTTCACATAAGGCAAAACTGTAAAAATCCCATCTACACTAACTTCTTCAATAACTGCAGCATCACCATTGTTGAAAGGGATGTTGTTACGTCACGAAACAGTAAAGCTTTAAAATACTTCAGTAAAATACTTTATCTAATGAAGTTAGAATCGTAATCTGGTTCATTATCAAGAATAATTATCTAAAAGGAGACATGGAACTGGCAGAAATTCTCGGTTTTATTCAGACACATCCTTGATCAATGGGATAAAAAGCTAAGATCAGTGGTAGACGAAACCACAAGACATTTTTTCAGCCGTCTCCACATTCGAGAAGCTGAGCATCGCTGTTAGGTATAGCCTTGTATCACACTTTAAAGGAAATCTTTTTGATCGAAGCTTCGATTGATGTCTTCACAAAGCTGGCTTGAGCAGTCATGCATAATCGAACCTGCAAATCAGTATTAACAATTTAGGCATATTTAAGGCTAATGATCTCACTCTGATCGTGTTACAAAAAACATTTATTTGCCGGCTTCCTTTTCTTTACTCGCAACCTGGTGGATGTATATATATATATATATATATATATATATATATATATATATATATATGTATCACATGGGCACATGTAAAGTCATGAAAATGAAAAAAATGTTCCATTAATAAAAGTAACACAACAGTAAATGTTTTGTTACTTCTGTTAAATTTTTATGAATTTAAGAATGTTTTGCTTGACTTAATGCATTTCTACGTTATAGTAAAATCCTTCGATAACTGTACAATATCGCAATTTTTAAAATACATGTACTTTTAGTTGGTTCTGCTTGCAGGTGTTTTGTGAAGAGTGTGTCATTTTTCTGAGGGAGCACTTTAATGCTAGCTATAGGTTGGACACATATTTCCTCAGCAAAATGCTGGCAGAGGTAGGGGCTGTATATTATATACACCGATGAAATTAGTGATAAGAGTTATTTAAAGCAAGTAAGTGATATTGGATAAATGTGTTTAATTTAATGTAGAATTTTTGCAAAGCTGCATTCGTAATTAAGGTGTGAGGTAATACAGACTTAATTATAAATCTGAAAGTCTGCAACATCAGTTTTCGATGCTGTAAGGTTTTAGGAAAAAGGAAGAAATATTACATACTTATGGGAAATATTTAATCTCGTTAAGAAATAGTAATATGAAATATCACACAGAGAAACTAAAACTCCATATTAGGCATTTAGTGGTTTTGAGCTATAATAGTGTAATCTTTCAAATTATTGTATCATTCAACTACCATTGTTCTTTCAGCTACCATTTTTCATCCTGTTGCCATTTCTGTTTACGCTTATACACTATTTTATGGTGGGTAAGTAATAATGGATCCTTATCCCGCTTTTTTATTTTGTAGTGAGCTTTTTATTTTAAACTTTGATGTATGTTTTACTTATTGAGTAGTTTTCTGTGTTTTTTTCAGGTTTATATCATTCAGCGTCGCACTTTTTTGTTTGCGCTGGAATTCTCATTTTAATAGCTAATGTATCAGCGTCATTCGGTAAGCTTACGACCATACAAGATATTCTAATTTTGTAATTTTTTTTCAACAATTTCTCTGAGTATCTGTGTCATATTTTGGTTCAGTAAGTGCCATGCAGAAATATGGCATCAGTATCAATTAAAGTATAAAATAAAAGTCTATTGCTGATAATTTTAAGTGCAAGAAGGTACAAAAGCGAAACCTCTAGCACAATTTGTAAAAAGACATTAAAATAAACAATGGAACGAGATTATTTTAACAACAGTATAAATTATGTGCAACAATTAACACTGCTCAGCAGTTGCATATTATTTGCACATGCTTTAGCAAAGTGAGGAACACATAGTATAATGCTGTACTAACAATAGATGAAGTTCGCATGTACCATGCTGTAAATGAAATCTGCTGTGTTTGCCAGATGCCTTAGACGAGGCGAATGTTTTTTTGTGGCAGTTCACATTTTTGCAGAAATAGTATAGGAGAGAATATAACATACTGTTGTACTGTTGTACTAACAATAACATAAAATTTGCATATACCAGGCAGGCAGTAAAAGGAGCCTGCTGTGTTTGCCAAATGTTCCAGACAAGGTGAATATCTTTTTACACAAACGATTCATTTTATAATTAAGATAGAAAATTATGTAATAGGTAATTCTGCCTTAATTGATGAGCAACAGACTAGATTAGGTCTCTTTTTTAAACCAGCCTGTTTTTAAGAGGTAGTCTTTGCATGGCTTATGTTTCTGTTTGTAGGCAAAGGTTACTTAACACTTTAATTTGAATGACCTTGATTAACTTTGATTGGCAAGATTTCTTTGCATCAACTCATCGTTTTTTTAATTTCCTTTCCAGGTTATATGATGTCTTGCTTCTCCTCCAATCCGGAGATTGTATGGGCCGCTGCTGCGCCATTTCTTATGGCAATGATGCTGTTTGGTGGTCTATTACTGAATGTGGAGTAAGTTAAATTTACCAAACAACAATAGTTATAATGTATTAATATTATTATATAGGTGCCCTATGTAATGATAGGGCTTTGCCTGTTCTCTATCACTGTTTAAGAACGTGTAGATAGAACAGCTGGCTAAGCAGATGGCAGAAAATTAATTTGAGGACTGAGTCAGATATTAAATTAAGAGTAAAACCAGGAACGCAGGCGAAAAAATTTTCAACGTAGACCTCAAAACTTTTTTGTCCGTTATTCAGGGGCATGCGGCAAAACCTCTTGCTATCATGAACGATTTTTTCCACGTTTTGGTTCACATTGATGATGGCAAAAGGCATTGCGGAAACATCTGAATTATAATATGAATGTGTATTTCCAGGTCGATTCCTGTATATTTTATATGGCTTGAATATCTCAGCTGGTTTAAATACGGGAATGAGGCTCTGAACATCAACCAATGGAAAGATGTTACAGAAATACGCAAGTATTTGTGCTGGGGGTAGCATATAAATGTTCCATCAATAAATTCTGTTAATCACAGTTTAGTGCAATTTGGCATATTTTATTATTCGAAATTTTTCTGTGTAGACAATTTATCAACTTAGGCTTATCTTAATACTGTGAATTATTAAAATATTATATGGAACTTTCATTACATGTTTAATTTATAGCATGTGAAAATGGCAACGAAACTCAGCGGCCTTGCATACATAATGGGACAGCTGTGCTTCACCAGTTCAACTTTAAAGAGGTATCTTAACAGAAATCGTTTCTGTGTATGTCAAAACACAGCAGTTTTATTCATAAGAAAACTGTTTGAAATGGATGTCAGTGGTGATACACGCTAACAGAATTTTCAGGTTTTATGAATTTCGAGACTCTCATTATTTCAAAAAGCCAGAAGGATGAAAAGGTTCAGCGAAAGCTAACAGTACATGAGTGTGGCACAATATTCTCAGGAAGAAATTTTTGACATTTTCTTATGCTATAAGCTTGAGCAAACAACTGTGATCTAGTTTTGATAATTCTATGAGAACATTTTTGCTGTAATCCAAGTTTTGGACTCCTTATTTTCCTTACATAATATAGTTACATTGTTTTTATTTGTCCTTTTCACAGGATAATATGTACCTGAACGTTGGCTTGTTATTCGTTCTGATGGCTGGATACAGGCTTTTGGCTTTCATCATTCTTTCATTTCAAACACGGAATAAAGGCTAGGTTGATGACATGATGCCAGAAATAGATGCATTTAAAGTGCAAAATTAAAGTCGATGCTTATCTTATGTTGAAGCTTTTCCAATCCGAAGTTAATTATCTACACTTAAATTTAGTATTTCCTTGTTAAAGTGCTAAATCAGCAATGTATTCCTAAATCCAACAAACTCACTGTTTTGCATTTAGTTTTTTCTTTACCGTGGACATGTAATAGGTTTTTACAGCGGCAGTTTATAAAGCCGAAATGCTCAAATTCAATTCAACCTTAAAATAATTTATTGATTTAACATATATCGCAATCACATTAATTTTGAAATACATATATAATCAATAAAGTAAAAAAAATTACGCGAAAATGATCACTGTTATTAAAAAAGATAATAAAGGGAGACCTAAGAAACTATGGCTTATGGCAGGACACCCATACATGCTACATATTATTAAGATGTTATACAATGTTAAAATCTAGAGGATTTAAATGATTAAATGATTAAATAGTCTGATTTGTTTAACACACGTTCAACGCTTCGGGTTCTTTCAGTATTTATGCGATTCTTTGCAAAAATATTATAATATGTATAAGTGATTGTAGGCTACTGTTATTTGCAGTGTGTCAATAAAAGCTTCCTAACTTTCTAGTATTTTTTCTAGTATATATTTGTAATATGTCGTCATTGTCTGTATATTATGTCCGATATTGTGATTTTTTTCATTGTCTAAGCAACCGAATGAAATAAATGAATAAAAATACAAAAGAAAGAGCTCAACAGCAAGGAGAAAAAAGTGAAAGAAAAATTGATAATAATAGTCAGAAAGTGTTTAACAGAAAAACAAAGACAAAGAGAACAGAAAGAGAGAGAGCGAGCGATGAGAGTGAGAGAGAGAATACTTTAGCACGAAGGCACATGATGGTCTTGAAACTATTATTACCGGTGGTAAAATAAACCGTATAAAACATTCTGTATACATGCTACGCAAGGAACAGGATACACTGCAGTCTGCATATAAAAACCCGTGACACGTCCAAATTACTCTTTCGGCTTAGAGACGTCAATGGTCAAAGCGTAATTATGGTGCTTTATATATTATGTGCATTTAATATTTGTTCTATTGTTCTGTGCTGAGTCAACGTACGGTACAGTGAGCTGTGTAAGTAGACTTACTGGTCAAAATAAGTTATGGCGGACACTGTTACAAGTGGTCACACACTTTTGCTTACCAAGCCTACTGGTTAGAAGTTAAGATTAAAAGTTTACAGCTTTAATTCTAGTTCGAATAAATTTAAATCCTATATAAGCCTACACAAAAATTAATTTGAGGGTTTACAAATAACAAACTAGGTTTCACGTTGACGGACTCGTTTACGTCGTTGCCTGCATTAAACAGGCGTAACTTAAATTACATCAGCCAGAGCTGTATAATGTTCTTTTACAGATTTTATTTTCAAAGCTTGAATATCTCTTGCTATCCGTTGTTTCTTCTCAATATGTGTTTGCCTGTCCTGTTCTATCGATTTTTCCATTTAATTTTTTTGTCATTGAGACAAGGCGAAACGGAAACAAACCAGCAGAAAATTCGACTGGGAATAACCAGTTGGAAAATTATCTGACTACGATATGTTATAATTAATCGAGTAGTAATTTTAATAATCCGCGCTTTTCCTGCCAGACTAACTAAAGATTTTTGATTACAGGCGTCTGCGTTCTAAATTCGAATCAGCTATAGACTTTTGACCAAAAACTTCTGAATTTTTGACAAGTGTTTTAACATGACGAAGAGGTATGTAACTAATTTTGTTTTTATAATCATTAGCTAGAGTTAATTTAATTCTATGTTTATTTAGTATAGTTAGGATTTTAAAAGTTTCAGCTCTAAGCTAATATCTGCTTATTTCGGACTAAAGTGTCAAATCATGATTGTTCGTTACAGCTACAGCTTTTTTACTTGATAAGCTTCGAAATCACCGGACAGTTTATTCGGTCTAACTTAAACGGTTTTTGATAGTAAGAAACCGTCTATGATTTTTGTTCGGTCATAAATACATGATGTCTTGTAAACAGAATGTCCCTCTTTTAAATCCAGACTTCACTTCAACTTTTCCGCATTTCCGGTTAAGTTAAACTTGGTACCAAAATGTAATCGTGAGTCTGTAACAGCATTAATGACTCAGACCCCAACACACGATGTATATTGTGCAACTTGAGTTGAACTGCAGCTCTTTTCAAATGATTTGTTCATTAGATTAACTCGTTTCTTATATACATTTATATAGTTATTTACACGTTTGCTCTTTAGCTCCATTGTTTACATGTTTTGCTTTTTCAGCTCCATGTTTTTCTGTTTTGTGGTAACAACTGCTGTTTTAAAAAGGTCATATCTTTAAATTTAACAAAACGAATATTCTACTAAGGTAGTTAACTAAATTATCATTCTTTTCAAGCGCCATTTGTTTGCATAGCCAGGGGACGGGGGCAACAGTACGCGTGTGCCTTGAGATATCAGCAGTAGAGAAGACCACTTCTGGATGTAATTCGAAATCAGTCGACTACTATGTACGATTATCACCATACTGACCGAGTTATCAAAATAATAAAAGCACAAGAAAATGCTCCTCAGAATTTGCTACTTACTAAATTTTAACGGTAAACCATTTTAAACAATTTCGTAGCTTATTCTTCGACAACTAAGCAAAAGCTTCAAGTACTTTACATTGTCAATAAGATCAATTGTATTTTTTGGTGACCCAGTTGTGCACCCTGAAATGTATTTACCAGTTCGCGCACACATTTTAAATGATTACAAACTTTATTTTTCAATTACATAAGACATCACACAAGTACATAAGGGTAATGCTACATAACAGGACTTTGTACGGAAAATTCTTTGTGAAAGTTCCCTATTGTTTCTCTTTAAGTATTATTACAAACACTTGAGTTTTTGTTATGGCATTAATCGCACATAATAGTTAAATTGTTTCTTCCATGAATTTAAAGAAGACTATTTGGCGCATTTTATTAGGTGATATCGCACTTTGCTCCAGGTTATGTTGCTGAACAAAATGAGCCATTTGAGCAACTGACCTACTGACTTCGAATATTTTATATAAGATCTTGTTGAGAAATTTTTGTCAAAAGTCAAATAAGATATTAGACGAATCCTGCTGCTTAAAAATTAAATTGCTTTTGATGCTCAAATTGAATGATATAATCACTATGGCGGGTAAACTTGTGCTCATGAGAGTATGAAGCTATCGGGTGGATGAACCGGCTGCACTTTTGAAGCTGCACACCTGGCGTAAAAATGAATCCAACCTGTTTCCTGTGCCGTTGTGAATCTAGTCTGTTTCCAGTGCTGATTAATCCAATCTGTTTCCTGTGCCCATGAGTTTTCTTGCGAAATCCCATCCTCCTAGATAACTTTATCATTTCAGTTTCGTATTTTTTTTTACTTTTTTTACATTTCACCTGTTAAACGGGTCGAAAATGTCTTCCATGCAAAACTTGGATTAGATCATTCTACTGACTTTCAATTTTGATTAAACTAGTGGCATATAATCAATTCTGTTCTTAAAACTTCAGAGTGAATCAGCCAGAGCAGGACTAATAATTTATTGAAGCTTTATGAAAGTTTTTTTGCCACCCCAAAAAGAACGTATTTTTACTTTTTCTAGCCTGAATTGCAGTTTTATGCGCTCCTTCAGCATAAATTTTTGGAACTTTTACTTCAAGCTCAAGCCTATATTTAGTGAATTTCTTAGCATTGTACTTCTGTTAACTTAGACCTAATTAAGCAGTAGTTACAACTATGTTTAATAAGTAAGACCAATAGTTGGTAGCATAAAAGAGGGCAAAGTCAGAAACATGGAGCTGCTTCAGCCATCATGTTGATTTTTGACCTTTGGGGGAAATATGCAAAACTTTTCAAAAAGATGAAATATCTTAGGCTGATTTTTTAACTTTAACGCCATTAGAGGTTAGGTGATAACGGCAGTGGAGGTTGGGGGTGTTGACATCAATAGATACGACATTTACAGTCTTTGTGTAAGTAGTGAGTCAAGTGACGTCAATAGGTTTTTGTTACGGCGTAGGTCATTTTATCAATTTCTCCAGTAATCCTAATTCTGATTAAGGTCAGCAATATCACAATACGGCTAATATTTAAAACAGGCAATTTGGAAATTTCTGGTTTCAGAAAAAGTGTCAGGCGTATTGCTGTCAAGATATTGTGTCGTACCTAAACTGTATTTTGCACAAATTTCAAATTGACAGTTTTATGGCTGGGCTGGGCTGGGCTGTCCGGTAGGGGGATACATGTGATACTTTTTACGATTTCTTTGAGGAGTTCATCGTTTACAACATCGAACATAAGATTATTTCTGCTTCAAAGTTCAAAGTGCAGCATGTAGTACCAAGACTGGTGCCACTGCAGAAATGGATATGACGTCATTAATGGGTGAAGACAGTGGCCAATATACAAGATTTACTCTAAGCTAAAGCTGTTTAGAAAGTTAAATTTGCATGTGTTTATAGTAGCATTAGACTCGTCAAACTGCAGCGTAAATAAACAGCATAAATATTGAGAAGTAGTCCTAAATTGTTATGCATCAAAATTATGTATTATTATGTATTATGTATCTTTCAACAAAAGAAAGACGATCTAAGTTTAAGACGATATAAGACCTTTCTTGTATATAAGTTTACTACGTTTCTGTAAGCTAACTTTGTGTTTTTACTTGTGCCTTATTTTATTCTTCTTCTATGGAATATAAATGTCTGAAATAAAATAAATAAATAAATAATAATAATAATAATAATAATAATAATAATAATAATAATAATAATAATAATAATAATAATAATAATAATAATAATAATAATAATAATTGTTAGTACCAGCTAATAAATATTAATTTAACTGCTGATCTTGCATTTATCTTCTATGTATTCTTCTATTTACAAAGAGAGCTTTTGTTTCACGAGGTGTAGAGAGCAGATACGTGCTACAAAAAGTTTCAGTTTTTAGGACTTGTGACCGCATGCTTTAAGAAGCCAGACAGAAATTGATGTAGTTGAGCGATATCCCACTACTGAGTTCATTTATTGAAGAAAATGTTTGGTACTGTGTGACTGGTTAGCCGTGTTAAAACAAACATAGCATTATAGCAAGTGTCATATAGCATTAACAGCAATTTGGTCTATAAGCCAGTCTGACTCATTTTTTCTTCTGTAAGCTTGCTATAATGTTTTCTCTGTGTCTTTTTTCGGGATAACATGTATCTGAACATCGGTTTGTTATTTGTGCTTCTAGTCAGACATAGGTTTCTGGATTTCAGCATTCTGTCATTCTGCACCAGGAAAGCAAGCTAGGTTGATGTGACGTCTGCTGGTCTGGTCTTTAAAGCGCAAAATTAAAAACCCTTAATTATCTAAGTTTTGAAAATCTAAATTAGGTTGAATTTAATCTGAATATATTGATTTGTTTCAAAACTGTAAGAGTTTTAAAGATATGCTTTAAATTTCCTGAATCAAGGCTGAATTTAGACTGGTATACATGAGACACGCTGTCAAAGGTGGTAATTGATGTTTGATTCTAGCTGTTAATCACACTATGTCTCATCTAGAATGATTTATTTACTTGGTGTGTGTGTGTGTGTGTGTGTGTGTGTGTGTGTGTGTGTGTGTGTGTGTGCCCGCGTAGGTGCGTGCGTGTAGTTGTACATAATTCTTTGTGATGCAATAAAAACTGTATAACGTTTTGTATTAAAATATTTGTGTACGCAAACCTGGTTATTTTTACTTGCTGTTTTTATACCGTATTCACACTCACGCGTGCACTTGTTTAATTATTACAGGTATCATAAATTTTTGTTTACTAAAAACAACAGTCCTGCATATATTATACTTTGGATGGCTACTTTGTACTTTCACCTACTAATTATGCTTGCTAAATGGTTAATTTATTAGATTTTTTGGTAAGAATGCATGATAAATTACAAAAAAATCACAATCACAATGCATGTGTATGTGCTTCACAATACTACAACAACACTGTTTTACGAAGAATGTTAGCTATATATCAGCCTTGTCAAAGTCACAATTAAGCGATCGAGTGTGTAGCCAAGGTCACATAGGTATTCTATTTAATTAAATTAATATGTTTTTCACCCTTAATTATTGAAATAGAGCATTTATCGCATTTACAAAATTATTTCGCGTAGCTTGAATTCACTCTGAAATTACATTTGCATGCGTGGAACGAATTAATTAGGACTTGCGTGATCATTTTGTTTTTGTTATTGCGCTTCAAGAAGGTTTGAGATTAATATTTTAGAACAGACCACTGCTGTCTTTTAATGAGCACTTTGCTAGAATGGCTGCTTCGCTTCACGAACCTATTATTCACGATGATCAGTTAAATGTAGATGTAGATGGCATTGAAAACAAAGCCTATGAAGAAAGTCTGGGTGAAGTGGAACATGATTTGGAACCAGCTGTTCAATTCGAAACAAGGGACATCAAGCTGCTTGACCGCCTAGCTACATGTGTGCTTGGTATTAGTGAGGTTGAAACGGTAAGTGACATTATTATTATTATTATTATTGTTGTTGTTGTTGTTGTTGTTGTTGTTGTTATTATTATTATTATTATTATTATTATTATTATTATTATTATTATTATTATTATTTATCATTATTATTAATATTATTATCGAAGTAGCTATCTGCTAAGGTCCATTACATATATAAACGAGGGCTCATTTTGTAACAGTACATGCTTATGAAACAAAACTACTGCAGTACTGAACATTATTGAGCCCAAATTTTTGTGCACTTAATGTGAGAATATTATTTTTTAAACAACATGTCGAATAGTCTAATAGCAGGTTGATGATAATAGATAAAAAATCTGCTGCTAGAAACGATTTGCCGGTTAGCTAATTAGCCACAATGGCCTCTACAAAAATTCTTTTTGAGGCTATTAATGGCATCCCTAAAAATATGTTAGTTACAATCGCCTAGCTTTTCAGTTAAGTAAGCTAAACCTTCAGAGAGATAGAGGACTTTAGGAGTGATAAGCAAAATTATTATCAGTTGTAGAAGAAGCTTTCCGAGTGGATGAAATGCAGGAAATGCTGCAGTGTTTGGGGCTTCAAACCTAACACAAACTAGGCACAGTAGTACAAACTACGTACATTTCATAAACCGGCCCTTTTCGTGTCAGTTAGTTACGTTTCATTTTGTGCACTCTTAATCCGACGTCCAACTTTTTCAGATTACCTTAACTTGGGAGGAAATAAATGTATGGACACATCATGAAAGTCACAACTCAAATATGGGTTACCAACGAAAACGGACACACGCGAAGCATGTTCTTCGAAATGGTATTATTGTTTTGATGTTTATTTTGTGTAAGTTTATTTATGTAGGACAAGAATGACAGTGAGTTTTCTTTCTTCTTATCACAGCACCATAATTGATGCTTTTCAGCTACCAACCAAATGTAGCTCTTCATTTTTATAGACAATTATTCTTCCTTAGATGAAAAGCAATGTGAAGCAATAATTGAATAAGCAAAACAGTGTAGCGAACACGATTATTTCTGTTAAGTTTATGTTTGAAAGGAGAGAAATTAGTGCGAATAGTTTGCTTAAAACCGCAAGATTACACCACAATACTTAAGTATGTAAAACCCCATTACTAAATGCTTTTACTAGTAACTAAGGTTTGAACACAACATTTCGACAGCATTGTCAGGTGCCTAAAAATTTAAAACAGTACTATTAACCTAATTTATTAGTGCGTTAAAATAAAAAATAAATTAGTAATTCTTTGAAAGATGATATAACGAATTTGACCAATTAAACTACATACGTAAATTGACAACACAATTTTCATAAACATAATCTAAACCAAACAGATATCTACTTAAACAGAATGTGAGGGCGTAAAATTAACAAACTGTACAGTCAAGTTTATGAAACGTAGTATTATCATGTTATAGTTACTGGATATGTAGAAGGTGGAACTCTGCTAGCCATTATGGGAGCCAGGTAATCTTTATCATTTTCTTTATGATTGCAGTTTTTTTCAAAGTAATCATCGCTGTTACTGTCTTCATCTCTTCATCATCCCTGTCAAAACATTGTCGTCATTGTCGTTATCATTGTTGTCACCGACATCATCATCGTTATTATCTTCGTCATCACTTGACATCATCATCATTTTGTCGTCGTCGTCATCGTGGTCTTCAAGGTATAATCATATATGAATAATACTTCACCAAAGTTATAAGCCTATGCACAGATGAATAATTCAATTTAAGAAGAGTAAAACTTACAGAGATCTATCTGTTGACGATAATGTAATTTTATTAGAATTTGCAACAAATCAACTAAAAATTTTCAAGTGTTGGACTTATAATACAGTTATTAACTAAATTTGCAAGTGGTTTTTATTTAATTGTAAATTTACAAATAAATAGAGCTTCAGTCTTTTTGCCTAATGTGAATATAATAATTGTAAATTGATTTTTATTGTATTGCCAACAATCATCAGTAGCTTAGCTTCTATTGTTTCGTACGCGATATCGGGAGCTGCATCCTTAAAGTCGGATTAGTTGGCTACTGCGAATCCATACTTCGTAAATATAAACAGTTGTGCTACTCGTCACGCGTGGTAGTGGGACGGGCAATCCGATTGTCGATATAATACTGTCGCTATTATTTTGTTTTATTGCACATGGTACATAATCACATGTTACATGTTAAATGTAAATGTGTATTAGACTAAATTAAATGTGTATTGTTCTTTGCATTAAGATGTAATAAATAAGTGTAAATCTAAATTTCAGTGGTTCTGGGAAAAGTACACTATTAAATGTGCTTACGCACAGGCACACTAGTGCGTTTACTCTGCATGGTACGGTGAAAATAAATGGCCATTTTCTTGGACCTGGCATACGATCTATTTCAGCCTATGTCCAGCAAGACGATCTCTTTCTTGGTATGCTTACCGTGAGAGAACATTTAAAGTTTCAGGTAGGCCTACTTTTTGATACTTTTTTCTGAAAACAAGCTTAATCACTTGAAAACAGTTACTCAGCTTGTCTACATAACTAAAACAACAATAGTACTCTCATCATGTGTTAGTTGCGGTAGACAGAATAGAATACTATATGTAGGCAATTTACCTAAGTAGATTGGAAACCTTACTCGCTCAATAGTAATGATTAAAATAAAACGTTAGTTGTATTTATTATTTAAAATTTATCGCAAATGATGCCCTCTGACTGACCAAGCTGCTGAGTTTGAAGCAGCAGCAAATTAGTTGCATTACAAGTAATAAAATTCAGGTGCTTTCGAGAAAAATGAGTAAACGCGATAATAGTCAAAATTGAACTAAACCAATTTATTTCGTGCATTTCTAGTGATAAAATCCAGCTGCTTTCGCCGAATGGGTAACTCAATAACATTCAAGGTTGAACCTAAGGTCCTATTTATTGAAGTACAGACTCATTCACACACATTCGTGTTACTCAACCTCTTGATCTTCCTCCTCCGTACATTTTATATGTAATGTATTATAGCAGACGTTTCATTTACCACCGTGAATCCTTAAAATTCACGTGAGCAACAGAAAACTCAAAGATATAACAGTCCGAATTTTAAAACTTTTCTGTTCTGCTATTTTAAAAGCAAAGTTGGGAGAATACGTAGAATGATTGGCTGGTTTTAATAAACATTTCTTCAATTTATAGGCTCTTTTAAGGATGGATGAAAAGTTATCTTACCAACAGCGTATGGAAAAAGTAGAAGAGGCGTTGATTGAAGTAACGAATATTTATTACATTTAATTGCTAAATTTTGGAGAAAAGGCTAATAAAGTAGATGTCGTTTTTAAGCTATCATGTGCAAAAAAATTCCACGCAACATATGAACAAAATTCTATTTGTTTTAAAGTAGGCAAATTACAGCAGCTTGAAACTCTAGTTTTCTCTCAAGCGAAACTCTGATTTCCCGTAAAAACTTTTGAAGTACTATAAAATTTTTATACTGCTACTTTTAAAAAACTGCAGCAATTAATATTAATTTTATAGTCATCTGAGCATCTTATTCAGTTACGATGATACTAACTATGAAATAAAAAAACTAAAAGGTCTGAAAAGTGAAAATTTTATGTATGTTTCAAGCCAGAACATGAACTAAAGCGATTTCATTAAATATTGCAGTTTAGTCTCAAGTCATGCGAGAATACGCTGATTGGTATTCCTGGCAGAATGAAAGGCATTTCAGGAGGAGAGAAAAAACGTCTCGCGTTTGCGTGTGAAGTACGTACGCTCTTATTTAAAGCATGCATGCTTAACTTTAATTTCTTATGTATGGGTATTCGGTGGAATTCCTATGAGAATACCTTTTGTGGAAAAATGAATGGAATTGGAATAAAAATTAAATTCCTGTAGAAAGGGGAATTCCCAGAGTTCTACATATTAGAAGGTATAAATTCCTATTCACGCTTTCTTATGTATAGGATTCCGTTCATACCCTTTATATAAAAACTCAATTTTGTTGCCATTACATGCTGGGGAAGAACAAAAATAGTATTTAAACATATACGAAAATCCCCTTTTCTGTTAGCACCAAATGAATGTTCTAAGTTTAGTAACAATAATCAAGCATTTTTAAAGAGTTCAATACCACCAAAACTAGCCAAATCTTTAGCTCTTTTTTTAAACCAACTTGAACATCCAATTTGCAGTTAGAGCTTTTCGGATGTTGGCAAAAGTAGCCGTGACCCAAAGGAACTAGGAACTTGAAATTCCAACAGTGTTTTTATTAGAGATAGGAGATTAGAGAATTGAGATAAGATGAGATTGTACACATTTTTGCTTGTTTGCATCCAACGTTTGTCTTCATATACCCACATGGCAAGCTTAAACTGTAACTCACGCTCAGCATTTTTCAATATATGAGTTACAGTCGCTGATCAGTTATGATAATATTGTATTCCTATACTAATAGAGCGAAGGCTATGGCCGTCTCAAAACTAAACTCTATCTAGAGGCATCGTCTGTTGAATCATAATTTATTTAAGCTTTTTTCTAATTACTAGGTGTTAACAGACCCAAAGTTAATGTTTTGTGACGAACCGACTTCTGGCTTAGATTCTTTTATGGCACAAAATGTTGTCATGGTCATGAAAGACATGGCTAGTAAAGGACGAACTATTCTGTGTACCATACATCAGCCTGCGTCGGAATTGTACGCTATGTTTGACAGGTAAAGTACGACTGTTATAGATTTCTTTATTGTACCAGTTTTGCCTATCCAGACTACCAAATGAATTTGTTTTGCTTATGGATTTTTGGTTTTCTAAAATGTGTTGATTTGGATGCGAAGTACACATACTTCAGATTTGCTCGAGAATAACGAAGGGTAAAAGGTGCCCAAACTAGTTTTGAAAACATTTGTATTGAAAATTGCAACATTTGGCTACATGGTTTTATTCAGCCTCTAACAACCATAAAACTACATAACATCACTTGAAAATTCAAGTGACTTTAATTAAGTTATCAACTAGCAATAGTCACAGCTAAAAAACCAGATGGTAACCCGTAAAGCAAAAAACACATTCCATTCCTTTATTATTTTGGATTCCTGATAATGAAGGTTATGAAGGAATAATGTTGCATTCAAGTTACGGTGTTTACGGTTTTCAGGCTGCTGTTGATGGCAGAAGGCAGAGTAGCATATTTGGGTTCAACGAAAGCTCTTCATGGATATTTTGATAGTCTGAATTTGAGATGCCCCCCAAAATTCAACCCTGCAGACTATTATGTGGACATTCTAGCCGTCATTCCGGCAAAAGAAACGCAATGCAGAGATAAAATTGAGGTTCGTGTATTTCTGATGGAAGTATAAACGTGGTTATGCAAAGGGATGAGGAGTAAAAAAAATTAAACGGGTGTAAAAATTTACCAGGATTGATAGTTAAGATAATTAAGAACTATAATTTGTAATCGCTATAACCCGTGAAGAGTTCTTCGGCTGTCAGTGGCAAAATCGTGCAACTTTCTTTTCATTACTAAACTCCTAATTACTATACAGCTTAATTACTGGAGAGCCCTCGGTTCGAAACGCCAAATTTTTGGGCATCTTTCTGATTATCCTTGGCGTAATTTTATAAATTCTATAATTTTATCACTGACCGATTTGAAATTTGTCATTAACTTCCACATAGTTGTGTGTAGCTTTGTAATGTTTTAAAAGTTTGGTGTCCAGCTAAAATGGTTTACGAACTAAGTCTAAATACCACGATAACCATAAAAAATCCCTTTCCCAAGTTTAAAATTTGCTTATGGCATATAACGTGATCAATCTAAAAGCGCCTATCAGTCAAAGAATGGTAAAGAGTGTGGACATTTTTTAGAAAATCTGCGACGCATTTGAGATATCAGCAGAACGTGGAGTAATAAAACAAGTGATTAAGGAGGACAACGAGAACAAGCAACTCTATGACGTAAGAATTCTTAGTTATTCTTAATTATTGCACTTAAACTGAAGCAACTACACTTAAACAAATATGTAATATAGACTAGAGTAAACTCATATTTTTGTAACTATATGTTTTCGTACATATACAATTTTATTTTGTTTTTTCAGTTTGGTGAACTGTTGGTTTATGGATCGCCGTAAGTATATTGTTATTTGAAACATGAAAGCTTAATTATAATTAGTGACTTAATTTAATTTTCCATCCTAGTATGTGTCTTACACCTAGTTAATAATAAATAGTATTTTATTAGGGTTGACATTTATTGTCTTAAACACTAATAAAACATCAATACATTCTCTAATGTATGCTTTTGAGGAAAGAATAAAAACGTCAATTAGTATCTACGATTAAGTCTTAATCTTTGTTTTATTAGGTTAAAACTTTTGGCATATTTCACATACAAATTATATCCTTTGACTGCCCAGGTACAAAGCAAGTTGGCTAAAGCAGCTGATGGCGCTCACACAAAGATCATTTACCACTGAGATTCGAGATCCACAGGCTGTTAAAATTACTGTAATTCAAACTATTGTAAGTCTGCTTAATTATGGTCTGCTTAATATTGGTTTCAACTATAATTTTTTTTGTCATATAAATTATAGGAGTAGAATATTTAAACTGTCTTTACTTTGGATTTTATTCGAACAACAGTAATTAGGAAGCGCTAGTTTCTGCATGTTGAAGTGTTATTTGTGAGTATTATGGGTAATTAATGTCCGTTTAGATTGTAGGGTATACCCGATGATTAGTTGTGAAAGTGAGTGGCAAGCTTTCCTGGTAGTCTGTGCACGCGTGAATGACCGCTTTATGCGATACTGATGAATTCAAATTGTATAATTCTTGAGTGACGCGCTTTGTGATGAGATATTTACCCAATCAAAAGTCTGTTTCTTAATGTGGCCACAGTGCTTTTGTTGATTAGTTTTGTTTTCCATCAGGAAAAGCGATGGTCTAGACGCGCGACGCTTGCTAGGACAGGATGACATCAAGAATGACAACTCTGAATGTCATTCAGTCATTACAGAGATGTCCGATAGTCTAAACAAACGTCATTGGAGTGAAATTTCAGACTTTCCCTGTTGATCACAATCACATGCTACATGTAGTTACACCGTCACATTCTACCTGTCAAATCAAATCAAAAGTGTAGGATTACTACGAAAAGCTAAACTAAGCTCATATAGTGTCTAAACAAGGAATGCAACCAGACTTATAATTATTTTCAGGACCGATTATTTCACCTAAACTTTCTACAGATGACGCCACTTTGCTGTGTCAGAACTGATTTCGGTTATTTGTTGTAGTCGTAGAGTTTATTACTGAGCTTTATCCATTATAAGCAAACAAAAAACAAAATTTTGCAGATAATTGAGATATGACAAATTAAACTTGTAAAGGAAACATAATAAATTTCATAAGAGGTACGTTTAGTAGCTCAGGTCTAGTGTATACTCTCGTTTAGATATATTAATAAATTATAGACAATATTTATTTATGAAAACGGTTTTAACACAAATTTTTCAGGTAAATGCGGTGATGGTTGGAATGATGTACTTGCAACAGAAATTAAATCAGGAAGCCATTCAAAACATTTCCGGTTTTGTACTTCTCTTGGTCATGATGACTCTAATGCAGAACATGTTTTCAATTCTCCTGGCAAGTAGATGTTTGCTGTTTCACAGTTTCATAGAAAATATTTTACTTTAACGAAATAGTTGCGTATAGGCCTTGCGTTAGCTTTAACAATATAACTTGTATCATATTTGCAAGTTTGTTTATGTTTATATAGTAAGGTACGCTGCGAGCACTTGCTAATAGGGCATACTTGTTTTGACACTACTTATGGCAGGAAAGCAACGTTGCGTATACTAAGGATAATTCATCTGAGATGAAAGAGTGAATTTCAGGGACGTCTTAATCAAAAACCGCCAGAAGCAGCGTTCCTTAACTTTGGTATACGAAATATTACAACTTTAAAATCAGACTGTATGATAAAAACACTATTACCACTTTAACATTACACCTTATGACTTGGTTAACTTGGACCTTTTTTGCTAAGATGCCGTCATAAAATTGACCTATTTTTCAGGTATTTTGCGAGGAGAGTCTAATAATTATGAGAGAACACTTTAATGGTGACTATAGGCTTGACACGTATTATCTTAGCAAAATGTTTGCACAGGTATGCGTTCTGACATTCGCTTTGTTAACGAAATTACCAAACAACTGTTACGTGATTATGTTAAACTGATAACACGTCGTTGTAGGCCTATCAAAATTTAATTAGGCATGAGTAAAATTTTACCTTGCCTGGCGTCTGTTCTTGCCCGCTCGAACGGTCTTGTGCCAAAGTAATTGCACTTGGCCGCTAGAAGTATACAGTATAACGTACATCATTGAATTCCTTAGCTCGACATTGCTCATTTCTGTCTTCTACATGTACATGCACTTGCTAAAATTGAAAAAATGATGCAAAGTTGAAGATGAAAATGAATTGTTGATGGTAGACATGCAGTTCGCTGTTTATATATATATGAAAAGAATCGGATGAGAAAAAAGGATAGATTTAAATGATTGTAACTTTAATAACTAATTCCGAAAAAACAGATTCGATAGTAACTGTAAAACTTAAAGCATAGAGCCAAAGCAGTTTGTTAAAAAAGTTAATCTAGTCAGTTGGGAAGTAACGAGAAATTCATCGCAGTTTGTGGCACTAATGAATACCAAAAGTAGCTTAATAGAAATGAATGTATTAGAAAGTATTTTTCATCAAAACAGAAAACAGTGCGTATATGATATTCTGCAAAAAGATGTTTTATTTAAATGTGTCTTGTTCATAAAGCCACGGTTCCTCTCCTTCTCCAAGTGATAGTGATTCCGATTTGTTTACTGCGTATGCCTGTGTCTGTACCTAAACCAACGGCGTATCCGCTATGCTAAAGAATTGAAAGCCGTAAAAAACGTTAGTATAGTTTCGCACAGGGTTGAACATCATGCGCTCGCAAGCAAACCGCATGCGTTTTCCCTACACTAAAGAACCATGCATGTGAAGTAATATTCCACATACATGATCTATATAAACGCAATATTTTAACAACGTTAATAATAAAAATAAATTTACATTATAAAATTTTTCGACAATATTGCATGGAATCATAGGTGGCTTTAGGGTGGGATTTAATTGTTTATACGTCATCCTCTTTGATGAGGCACTAGCTCTAGTTGTATCTATCAATTTTTCGGGATCACTAGATAAAATAATCTATGTGACAGCCGGCTGGTTAATTGGCAAGATACTTTGCTAGGTTTGAGTTAACATTTCTTGCGATGTGGAAACATTGCATTAATGGTTTGTGACTGAGCTGATATATTTTCGTAATTCCCGGTTTCACTGCTGTAAAAACACCTGCTAGTAGGGCAGAATCTAAAACTTTTTTCTTGACCCAAAAAGGGTAATCTTTATTTTTATCTGTGAATGTGCGAAACTTAAGTACATGGGATTGCTTGACCTCTAAGCGATTTGCAACTACAGAGCTCATCTTAGCATCAGCTGTAATCACAGACCGCAAATAAATATAGTGAGCTACCAACCATCTTGCCCTAGAGCTTTTAACGTGCGCACTAGTGGATTTGCGTAAATACAAAGGGTACATGAGCTGGGTGAACCCTGTTTCACGGCACAATTTGAACAAAAAGTTTTGTTTCCTAAAATACCCTGAGTTACATACGCACGATTTGCTTTCAACATCGTTTTGCAACAAACCGTATTGTTTTAGTACTTTAATTAGAACACCTCTTTTAACGTTGTCCATACGCTTTTTGAAAGTCAACAAAAAGTTATACAGTTTTCTATTAGCTTTCTTGGCACTATAGATTAATAACCTCAAAGCAAGGATTTGTTATAAGGAGGTTGCGAATGTGGTTCCACTAACAGGATAGCGATTGGTCAGATGATCTGCGGTGTAGAAACGTTTGTACAAAAACGCAATCCATTGCGGTGTTACAAATGCCAAGAATTTGGTCACATCGCCAAACGGTGCAAAGAACCAGCAAAATGTGGCAGGTGCTCTTCTAAACACGAGACAAGCTCATGTAATTGTCTGATTGTGGTGACCAACACGCAACGTGGAACAAGAAATGTCCAGCTTATATAGATGAGATAAACCGATTAAACCCTAACAATGGTTAATAATTCGCATAATTATCTAAGTCATATTGTCAAGTAAACATAAATTGTTTTTCAGACAGGTCACAATGCGCCTTAGACAATTATGCTAACTTGCGCAAATTCGACATCATTGCCTTACAAGAAATAAAATAAAGGGCGAATAAGAAAACTTCTTTAAAAAATCACAATTCATACGTTAAACCGTCTCAAGGAAACTCAGGAGGAGCTGCTGTTCTCGTCAGACATAGTATAACTGCTTGCAGAGTCTTTGAACTGGAATCACGAGAACTGGATGTGATTTGGGTTCTCCTACATTTTGGAAGTAAAAAGTTTTTAGTCAGCTCATTGTACAGCAAACCAAGCCAATCATGCTTGATGAAAGCGTTTACTTTGAACTTTCAAAAAGCACTCGATTTTGCAGATCAGCAAAGTTTGTGCGGTGTATTAGCTGTTGGTGATGTTAACGCTCGAAATTTTCTTTGGGACAAAGACTCAAATGAGCACGGGCGTATTTTACATCAAGCATTTTAGTGAGCCAACTTTCCAATATGTGTCTCGCAACAGTGTTATAGATCTCATTTTATGTTCAACTGGGTTTACTGCCCATTTGATGAGGCAGTATGTGGACAAAAAAAAACAGAATTGTTTACTAGTGCCCCACTAATGGGTCATTATCCCATTTTAGTATGTTTGATTGGTGCAACACTAATAGTGCTTATACCCGCACAGTAAACGACTTGAAAAATGGTAATTGGGTACAGTAGTCTAGTGCTTTAGAGCATAATATAAGAGCAAAGTTTCCGGAATTTATTACACTTTTAAACGCAGATAATGCGGACAAGGTCAGGCAGCTTTTTTAAATACTGTTATAGAAGCAAACGCAAGATCGTTAATTAACAAACGGATATCAAAATACAGTAAGCCGTTTTGGAATTCAGCATTATTAGGTCTGTCTAAAAACCCCAGGGCGGCGCGCAAGAAATATTTACGTCTTTCTCACTACGAGAACAAGGTTGAATACATTATCTCTTTGATAGCAATATACAACACGAGACAAATACATCCGCAATGCGTCTAATCTAAACGTGGAAAAAGGTAAAGATTTCTGGAAGACATATCACAGTGTATTTACTAAACAGGCCCAACAAAACATTGATATTTTAAAAGTAAACGGAAATTACTATGCCGGTGATGAAGAAAAATGTGACGTTTTATTTCGCACTTTCTTTACTGGGGAAACATATAAAGGCAGCAGGCTATGATACTCGTTGGTTTCAGGAAATTGAAGAGAACATGAAAAACTTTCAGTACATTGATAATGACAGCAGCTAATACAATAGCGACTTCACGATGAACGAACTAACAAAAAGGCATTAGGGCAGAAAACAAAAGCTTGGATAACCACTGTTGCCACCCACATATCTGAAAACTGCAGTGGGTGTCGGTTAAAATCCTGCCAAAGATTTGGTTGAGCGTATGTGTGGCATTCCCCCTTTGGATATTTTGTTCTCAGCCAATGTTTGCAGATTCATTTTAAAGTCACTGTCCCGATCAGGTGAAGACTTGGTTAAAGACAATATCTTATCAATGGAGCGGGAACTAAATAACAGTGTTTTTCATAAGCACTTTTTGACAAGTAACTTAACAGCAACTAAATTTTTTCTGAGGACTATAAAAAACATTGGTATAGCAAGAAACGAAAACGTAAGCTATGTGGTTGAACGAACGTAATGCTGAAAGTGCTAATCCACTCAGGGCAGATCTCGATAAATGGCCGTCTGGAACCGCATAATACGATTCAGAGGCTTTTTTTAACGGAAGGAATACAGAAAATGCTATGTCTTCTCTCACAGCCCTGGTCTACCAACTGGTAGATATGGCAGAAGCTTAGAATCCCTTGCGCTCAACCTTTTACTTGGCAGAGGTTATAACTCCTTCTTATGTACAATTGGTCTAGCCGACAGTAATTACTGTAAATACCTTACAGATATACAAACGCCTAAACACTTTGACTGCCCTTTGATTTCTAACAACGCTAAATCTTCTATACAAAACGTTTTACCTTCACTAAATTTAGAACACGTATTGCTGCTCTGGCTTCTTTGATTTTTGGCTTTAGTGTCACATATTTCAATGCACCAAACGTTCTCTCATATTTTCAAATTTGGTCTTCGTTGTGTGCACGTTTGACAATATTTTCTTGTTGCCCCAGACATTACTTTAAGTACTCACAAAAATACCACTCACTGTTGTAAATAATTTAAAGTTAAAAGTAGTGAAAATAATTTAAAGTTTCTGCATACTGTAGCCTATATAGCTGTACAGGTATATAACACTAATTGCCTGCCAAGTATAGCCTTATTAGCAACACGAGACGACTTGTACACACGTCCGCTCTGTGCGAGAACCTATTCCCCAACCTGGCCGAATACATTTAGGCCAGTAATTATTTTGCCATTCCTTCTCTTTTATTTTATTTTATTGATTTGTGTAATTCATTCGATTGTTAGCTGTTTATATATGAGCTGTTTATGTGAAATAAATAAAAGAAAAATATGTAATGTTAATTGACCAATTGATTAACATTTGCAAGCCTCCTTTTTAAGCTGATGACCAGTGGTTTCCCATAAAATCCACAGTAAAAAATATAGGTTTTTTGTATTTCACGCTGCCATGGGAACTGGTCTGCAATTCAAACGGGAGACTTGCATAAGTTAAAACTTGTTTTGTTATTTGAGTTTTTTCTTTCTTTCAGCTGCCATTTTTTGCTACCGTGCCATTAATTTATGTTGTCATAGACTATTTTATGATTGGTGAGTGTCCATCTACTTTTTTAAGTTCTGTTTAGCTGATTATTGTAGTGACAGTGTTTAACTGATGTAACTAGGCATTGTTAAGCTCAAAGAGTCAGCCAGGCAAAACTTGGAACTTCGTCTTGAATTAAACTGCCATTGTTCATAAGAGGTACATTCTGATGGACGAGCGCCAGGAGAGTATCAACGTACAGGGTTTGTTCATACGGTGACAATAGAAATTAGCCGCTGGTCAAGAATCCCACGTAATCAAAGGTTGTGTACCTGTAAGAGTGTACAAAACTGAACCACTTTGTGTGGAAGTGCTCTAAAACAAAGGAAATGAGGAAAAAAGATAATCATATGGACATTACTAATTTCAAAAAACTTTTTTGATTATTGCATATATGGCTTTAAACGTGTATCGACAAGTTGAAAATTTGTTATTTATTAGACACATTGTCATAAACGTACCTCTGTTTGTTTTAGAGTTTTTTTGTAAAATTCACCCGCAATGATTTATTTACTGTGTTAATAAAGATTATTTCTACTACTATAAAATCATTTGTAATATATCTTTCAGGTTTGTATTCTTCTGCCTTTCATTTCTTCACCTGCGTAGGAGTAATAATTTTGACGTCGGATGCCGCTGTAGCAATAAGTAAGTTAACTCTGGCGACGTTCTTACAATTACAATCTTTAAAAGTAAAATGCTACAGACGAGATATTCGCAAGTATCGAATGCAATAACTATCAGCCATAGGCTAATCTTATTTTGATACATGACGTATACGTTGTAGATTAGAATCCAGAACAGTAAAAACGTTTTTGTAAAAGGCGGTAAAGTTGTATAATGATAGAAGATTCAATCCCATCATTAATAATTTGGGGCAAGATTCTTTACCCACGAATATTGAGACTATTTTTTCTATAGTTTAGTTTAGTTAACTAAAGATATTTAGTTAAAATTTTGATCTTTGTACATATCTAGAAATCTATGTTTATGTGCGTTTTTCATTCATCATTAGTGTTTTGTTTGACAATTTCATCGTCTAGTGAATATTTTGCATCATGACCTTATGTTTGAAATGTAGGGTTAAATCAAATCGAATCAAATGTTCGCTCCTGTCGTTTTTCTTTATTGGTTTTTATATCTATATCTTTCCTGATCATATTTATTTGATTAGCAGCATTTTATGGTCTCATCAAGTTCATCTATTGCAACACATGTAGTAAAAAGGTGCAAGTTGCCTTGTGGGTGGCAGTTTCGTTGCCACATGTGAAAGACTACAGACACTGAAAGAGGTTAAGGGTTAGCTGACAGACTTCAGCGCCGATCTGTGGATATTTCGGGCTGAGAGGCTTCATACTTCAATACTTAATATTTTACTAGAATAAATACAAAATATGTACTTTCATTAGGTTACATGTTGTCTTGTTGCTCATCAAACTACGAAGTTGTCATGGCTGCTGGTTCTCCCGTCATGCTGTTACTGTTTGTGGTCGGAGGTTTTAATTTAAATTTAGAGTAAGTTTATATTCTTATAAATTTATACAGATATAACTTATAATAAATTTATATCTTTATAAATTTAATTACAATCACTTTCGAATCACAGTGTTTTTAGATTATTGGTAGCATAGTCTAGCTTGTATGTTACTTGTTAAATGTTTATTGTAACACTGGTTGGATTGTTTGGAGAACATAATTTTTGAAAAAAGAACTAAACGTGGATTAGATTCCTTACTTACCAAACGTACCTTAATGTAGTGCTGAATCAGTATTATTAGTTTCTGGGCTTGTTTTACAAGTGGGAGCTCTTCAGTGGGAGTTGAACCCAAGATCTGCTGCTTGCCGGGTAGTTATGCTAATATACACAGAACCATGCCAAAAGTAAATAAGCTCACTTTGAGTAAACTAAGAATGATCTGCATAGATAGGCAGAAGACGCCTGTAGTTCGTTTTAAATCGACCTTGCCTCTGCAAATTTAACCGTTGTCTCAATTTTTGTATCAGATTTGTAACTACAGGCGATTAGTGCCTGAGATTGTCAAACTTGCTGACAGTCCGCAGCAACCATTTATAGATAATATTCTATAGAGATACACTGTAGATGAATTGACATCTGTTAACCCATGAAGTTGTAATTGAGACATATGAACTTTTATTTGTCCCGCAGTGGTTGAAACGCTGTATCTTTATTTTTTCTATATAGATCAATCCCTGTATACTTTAAATGGATAGAGTACTTTAGCATAATCAAACATGGCAATGAAGCTTTGAACATCAACCAGTGGAAGGATATAAAAGAAATTGGTAAGTTTGGTTTTTGTATAACATGCTGTTACACACTAAATGAGTCGTTTATTAATTCTGCTGTTTCTCAAAAACTTAATTATAAATTCAAAACTTGCTAAATTGTTTCAGCTTGTCTTCGCAATGATACAACTTGTATACGCGACGGGAAGCAAGTTCTCCAATTTTTTGGCTATGACCAGGTAAATTTCAACTCTGTAAAATAATACTGGTACTATTTATATCAAATTTAGGTGAAAAAATGTATAATGGAAATATAATGGTAACGATGACAGGCAAATATTTATGGCTGTCTTATATTGCATCTGTTTAACATAGGCATATGTACTTTAACAAGATCATCAAGGGCACTCTTTTCCTCATACAGCCGAGATATAGTGGAAATAATGTCAAATGTCAAACGTCAAAAAATTTACAGAACCGACGTCTTCCAAAGTTCTGATTTCACATTTTTGAATCTAGATCCAAGTTCATGTAATAGATATATTATACAAGAAACTGAACTGTCCGTAAACCAGAATCACAAAGGCTCTTAGGCCTATCACTTGTTGAGGGTTACTACACATGTATCAGTTAATAACTGGCATGTGGCGCCATTCTCGACGTAATGTTTGATTCAATGACAATAATGACAATAATATTTTAGTTTAATAAAAAGCTATGTATTCATATGTATTCGAATTCATTTGTATTCATATACTAGTACTTGTACAATTAATTTAAATAATGTGAACAAGTAATTTTTCATTTCTTTACAATTTACAGGATAATTTTGCTAAAGACATAGGATTGTTGCTTGCTCTGATGGTTCTATATAGACTGATCGGTTATTTAATCTTGCTCTTTCGGGCAAAGAAAGCCGCTTAGCAACCAAGGTTGTGCCTCACAACGACACGGTTTGAAAGTTTAATTGAAAAATGAAAATTACAAATTGCGTTTTGATGTACTTACTACTATCAAATAAACGTTTCAACGAGTAACTATAAGCTTTATTAATACTTTCATGTGATACATATGGTCTGTATTTGATCCATTTTTGTTTATCAGCACGGGAAAACAATTATACTTATCAGTTTTCTCTCTGAAACCCTCCTTTTTCTAAACTTGGAGCGCGAAGGCGTTTAAATCTGTTTTTGTTTCCAATAGATTTTCTATGGACTGTGATTTGTTTGAACTAAAATAGCGATCATCGTCAAAGCACTGGTGAATTTGCGCAAAATTTTACACGAATCTTAAACGTTGTGAAGAAAAACGGGATTGTCAAATTTCTTTATGAGCGACGTTTTCAAGAGAAGTTTTCGATTGTAAGCTGCAGTTAGTAGAATTTTGAAAATAGCAAAGTGCTTACGGAAATAGTAAGCTTCTTACATCTTGTTAGTGAGTTGATTCAGTCTTAAAAGCCTTATATGCAGTTTGAAGCTAATTGCGTCTTATGCAGTTTGATTCGCAACAATCTTTATTTTCTAGTTCTTTTAACTCGTTAGACAGAGAAAATTATTTGCAAAAAATTATTGAGAAAATTAAATACTGTATATGATATTTTACTTTACATAATTTTGCCAAGTTTGTATAGGCCGAAAATTTGATTTTATTGCAAACAGCTAGGTAAAAAATTTTAATTTTATTACTGCAGTTACAAAAAATCATGCCAAGTCTTCAGCAAATTAATTAAAATTTAGTGTTTGTAGCGAAGTCTGTAGTCCTCTACCTATGATAGTCTAGTCGGGTTACTCCATTATTAAATCCTTGTTGCAATTATTAACCTGTCATATCAAGCTTGCATGGATAAAACATTCAATTATTTGTGCACGCTTTTGATGTCGCTTGCGCCGCCGTTTGAAAAACAGGTTTACGGGTTTATTGTTTAGGGCGTTTATTAATTGATGTGCTAAATATAGGCTTGCTGTAATGTCACTTCTCTTTTGTTGTCTCTTCTTGCATCCTTTCGTTATTACTTCTGAGATTTTAAAGTGAAAATGTGCTGCATTTTTCTAACCTGTCGCGTAATCACGATTTAACGGCACATTAAACGAGCGTTGTTAGTGTATAATATGAATGCTTGAGAAATTATGATGGCATTATAGACAGACTTGATCAATAAATCTTGAACATTATGTGCTTGTAGTGTAGGAGTTTCTTTATATTATCTTTGCTTAATTTTTCCCAAGTACTGCTTTATGGAGTTCTTACCTATATTTATTTAGTATTTGTAGAGTCACTTTACGCTGTTGATGTACTTTAAGTTGCTTCGTTTACTCAGTTGTTAGTTTTGTGCTGTACACACATGTACAAGAAATTTTAAATAAACAATTGTTTATTTTATAATTCGGGTAGTACACACATGTTGATTTGTTACTGAAATCAGTGTTCTGCAAATGATACTTTTCATTTCGAGCAACTCTATAATACTTGATTATTATCTTAATTACGGCATGTAGAAGAGATGCGCGATAATGCAAAATGTAAACCTAGTGTAGTCTGTAGATAAGTGCAGACTTTTATGCTGTTATTTTATTAGAAATATTTAATTGCAGATCTTACAAAAATTAAATCTCGTTTGCGTATATAATATAACAGCAATTAATAATGAGTTTCATTTCATTAGCAGGCAGAAAAGTACTGTCTAATTAATCAATAACTCATCACTGTAAATAATCACTCAAGTGCTGCTGTATGAGTCTACGTTACACCTTTGGTTCTAATTTAAAAATAATGTGTTGATATCAAGCATCATTATTACGGAAACGGTCTGCTAAACATCTGGTAACATTACCGGTAGACAGTAATGATAAACTGAAGCCGTATATTTACACTAATTACTGCTACTGTAACACTGACATTCAATATCGTTGAAGCTTATGGAGCATGTCAAACAAGAAACAATATTTCCTTGGAAGATCGACTGCAAAATTAATGATATGCTTTCACGAATTTAATAAACAAAAACTTTATTCAGTTATCGTTATGTCACTACTTATCCAAAAGATGCACGCAAGTGAGAGAGAAAGAGAGAGAGAGCGAGAGACAGAGACAGATAGAGCGAGAGAGAGGCAGAGAGAGAAAAAGAATGGGAAGAGAAAAAGACAGAGAGGAATAGGTAGCGAGAAAAAGAAACAGAATAAGTGCAACATAAAGAGAGATGGAATGGGACAGAGGAGATAGCAGCAGTTTCGTGTCGTAATATTGAAATATATGAAAGGTAGCTTCGCTAGAAATTGACCATTACCCAATACTGGTCTTGACTTTGGTTGGCTTAGATTGATCGAAGTTCATTTAAGTGAGGTCAGCAAAATGCTTATTGTTCAATTACCTGTAACAAAAGAACGTTGTGACTTTGAAGTAATAATTTATTTGAACTTGAAAATACTCGAGCTATTTTAATGGACAAGTTGTTGAAATATATTGAATCATACATGCTAAATTGTACATCTAAATTGTTGCATCTAATTGTAAATTGTTAGAATCAGACGCTTAGATACAAGCAATTTAAAATCCTTGCATTTGGTGCTTACTAAATTATGCTGCAGTCCAATGTAGAGTTCGTAATGGTTTCTTTAATTTGTGTGAAAAGCTGTATAGTTATTTTAGAAGGAGATTAGTATGAAACAAGATGTACATGAAACTTAAGAACGAAGAACCTTTTTACATCACGAAGTTGATGTAACATTATAACTCATTAGTTGAATAAAGTTTAACCATAGTTATTTTAGAAGGAGATTATTATGAAACAAGATGTACATGAAACTTAAGAACGAAGAACCATTTTACATCACGAAGTTGATGTAACATTATAACTCATTAGTTGAATAAAGTTTAACCATAGTTATTTTAGAAGGAGATTATTATGAAACAAGATGTACATGAAACTTAAGAACGAAGAACCATTTTACATCACGAAGTTGATGTAACATTATAACTCATTAGTTGAATAAAGTTTAACCATTTTTGCTTTTGTTCGATAGGTTTAGTTTTAGAGGCAATGGCTATATATTAAGTTTTCTAGACTCAGTGTGTGTTAATTTTCATTTGGGAATTACATTTTACGTTTATTGGAACTCGTTACCTAGCGAAATTATAAACTGTCCAAGTCTCAAAATTATTCGCGAACAAACTGCTTAAGGATTACTAATCTGCGCCTAATGTTACCTAAATAATCACATTCGATATCAAGTGAAACTGTTATAAGTACCAGTAATGCAATGCAACAATAATTAGTTCTCTACGAATGCCGTAAATTTGTGCGTTTCTCATTGAGCACGGTTTTCTATTTAAATGAACCCATTTTGTCTGTTTTGTAGGCATGCGTTTTGTTGTTATAGTTAGGTATTAGAACATTTAATTTTTTCCTTTTATCTTTACTAAAAAAAGCACTACGTAAAATTAAATGAAATTTCGCTTGTCTTTAATGTTCTCGGCCAGGGACTACGAAATATACACAGAGAAGCTTACTTGCGCTACGACGTCATATAATGCATGGCCTAATGTTTTGGTGATATCAACGACTCCCCCAGTTTTTCATTACATTAATTGGTATCAGTGCTCGGCGAAAATGGTATGAGATTTTTGTCATTTAATATTTGCAAAGTGTAAGTCTTGTAAGTAAACGGGTGGTCTTGTAGAAAAGGTCCAGCAAATAGAATAACATCATTGAATGTAACCACTAATTATTTTTCATTCATTACAATCAAACTAATTATATACTAATTGCAGTCGGTATTTCTTCAACCTTTGGTTTTTGGTTTGTGAGTATCTCTTTTCATCTTATTACTTGGGAAAATATGTAAATCAATTTAATCCCCCAGTTAAACTGATGTGTTGTTGAAATAACTACCACTGTGCACCGTGTTTACTTTATTTACTGTTGTAAACTATTGTTTACTTGATGTACATGTTACATCATGAATTTACACTACTACTACTACTACTACTACTACTACTACTACTACTACTACTACTACTACTACTACTACTACTACTACTACTACTACTACTACTACTACTACTACTACTACTACCACTACCACTACCACTACCACTACCACTACCACTGCCACTGCCACTGCCACTACCACCACTACTACTATTATTACTACTAAGTAATAAAAATACTCCAGAAAATATAGCTCGTTTAAGTATCGCATTACCGTGCTAAATACATGTACGCCTACTTGCATAAAGCTGTAATCATAACAGTTGTAAACTAGATGGTAATAGCAATATGCATATTGGTAATAGCAACATGAATGTAAGCTCCCCGTGCAGTTCTCGTATATGTGTTGTTGTATCAATGCTACAGGGACTACTGTGCTTATCACAAATAGAAAAATGACTGTGCGCTATAATTCCCTTAGGCTGTAATGAATTGTTTGTGGTTGTCAAAAAATGAAAAATTGCCATTTGATTACTTTAACCTAATTGATACGAAAACTGATTCATAACTTGCGCGACATCATTAGGAATTAGAACGCCTAGCGACAAAAAGAGAATTTTTCTTTTTTCCCACAAGCGTTTCATAAACTTTAACCAAGTTAGTAATTTTGTTCATTAAAAACACATTATTATGATTAGCATACAGATGAAATAAAGGGTCGTAAAACGAAAATATGAACCTAGATTTGATCATAGCCAAGGTATTTGAGGTGCAGTTTTGTCTCGATCTGGAAATATTACTAAATATCTGATTTTCGACAAATTTCCATTTAAACAAAATTCTAATGGAAACAACATTACACGTTTATTAGACTTTCCTCATCATCTTGCTACAGTGTATTTTAAACTATAAGCGCTCCTTAAGTTTCAATACTTAATAAAAAATCTGTAAAATAATATTAACGAATCAATAGTTTTATCTTCTAAATCAGAGTTAACTGCATGACTTCAAAGAGTGCCTAACAGTTTAACTCCCAATTTTATCTTTACCCAGTTGCGAAGAATCCCTGGCTTATCCTGAGCTGAGTTTACTGTTGACTTTAACGATTCTTATGTACACTGTCTTTGGTCTCGCCGGTCGATATTTTAATTAATCAATAATAATCCTCTCAGCCTGCTACAACACCATCGTTCAGATGGTAAATGGAAAACTCTTGGCTTCCATCACCACTATACGTCTTAACAGTTCGGCCATCCATCGTTACAAAACAATCCGAGCATTTTATTGATTTGGCAGCCATACATTTGCGAAGATTGATGCTCCTGTGTGAGTTTGTTGTCTCTATGTACACACGCGAGGGGTAGTTAGGCCGAGTCGATGACAGTATGTTAGAGGGAAGTATGCACGAGATCGCTCATTAGAGGCCATGCTATTAACTACAACATTGCTTACCTGTTTCAGTGGGATGTCATCAGATCAGAACTTTTAGATTCAAATATCTAATTACTGACGATTCTATTCAGCGGCTTCTCGTTTAATATAATGTGCATTGTAGACCTTGTTGAATGGCTTATGAAAAACTATAGGATACTGATATTTAAAGACATTACTTTTTCAGGCATATAATTATTGCATGATTTGCACTGTGGCCTGTAAAAATATCTCGGAAAATGAGAGGTAATGGCAGTTGTTTAATATTTCAGAAAAATGGTTCAGTGGGAAATTCTCTAGATGAGGGCGGGTATATCCTATCCTAAAATCTCTCTGAGCTGTGTGTGCTTGGCTGCATGCGATATTTAAGTAATGCCAAGCCTGACTAGTAAATCATTGACTGCCACACAAATTGTTACTCAGCGGCTTCAACAGCCATGCTGCTTCCGGTTCTCTCTCTCTTGATGAGAAAAGTTGTATACACATCCGAACTTAGTTAAGACACCGCTGCACGATAAAGCGCTTGGTTAGTACATTACTGAGTAATCGTTATATAAATTGTTTATGGGCGGCTTCAGCGGTTATTTTTCCCGTTGAGGAAGGATATATTGAGCTCGGCTAAGACATCTCTGCTGATTCAGTGTGTCATTTCAAAAGATTATACTTAGTAAGTAGCCAAGTTCCGAACACGTCATAACTATCTGACATCAGTAGTATACCTTTCCATCTTCAAAGTAGGCTACTATATTTTTGTGCATCTGCTCACAGCTTCCCATTGTGTAACAGCCAGTTCACTGTCACCTGTCTGTTTTCTTACACGAAAAACAACGTCCTTTATTTGAGATACTTCAGCAAATATTTAAATTGAAATTGTTACAGTAGCTTTCAGATGACACTCTCACCAAAATTACTTCCACTTCTAACATTTCTGTTGTAAGACCTGGCCAAATGTGCACTGGATTTCGCGTAATTAGGTAGTGATTTCGTACCGTAGTGTTGCTTTGACTTATCAATGGTAGCATAAATCTGTCCTCCTGCAGGCTTCGAACCGGTGGGCTTGGCACGACTAGAGGGCTTGGAATCTGGAGTGCCTTCATTGAGATCATAGTATTTTAAAAACGGCTGTCCAGATGCCCCGCCTACCTGATCTTCTTGTAGCAAAGCCTGTTCATCGTGTACATACTGTCCTGTTAACATGGGTGCGCCACTCGAAGGTTTCCACCCCTGAAACGAATCAACGCTATTCTGCTTCCACAAATCCGGCTTACAATTCTTCAGATTGCGCGCAATAAAATACGTATCCCCCACAGAAGACGACGAGTCGTAGTCGAGATAGCGTTCGGCGCATGCATAACCGTTATTGCGGTCGCCATTTGTGTACACGCTGGCCTCTGTTTGTTCAGCCATGTTTGCATCTAATAAATTGTCATTTTGATGGAATGTTCTGAATCGGCAAGCAGGTGTACTGGCGTCGCCGGGAGTCGTGTAGCTGTTTCTGCACTGCTTACAAGCGTTTGCACTTGCCACAGAGTTCGTATCGCCTGACGTAGATGATGACCCAATGACTTTCATTTCTCCGTTGGTGGGACTTTGCAGATGTGACATGACAGTATCACTGCGCCGAATGGCACAGTATTCACTGCCCACTGCTGTGTAGTTCGAGTCAGATCTTGGCATGTTAGCTGAGCCATTGTCGGCTTGTAGCAAGGAAGCACTCTCTGTGCCTATCTGCTCTGTTACAGCTGTCTCCGTGTTCCCCTGCACCACTGAGCCATTGATATGGCTGGTTTCTGTAACGAGGTAAAGCAAATAGTTAAGCCTTGCGTTTCTCAGTGAAAGTTCATCATATTAAAATCTTTGTACTGCGATAGATTTTTCAATCGGCGGTACCACAAATAAAGTTTTAAAAATTAAACATAGTTAATGATCAAAAGCCAGAAAGATCAACAAGGACAAAATGTCCTCAAGAGCTGGTTAAATTTTGTTCGTTTGCCTCATCTTTTACTCGCTATAGATTTTTTAAAAACGTATAAACAAATGTCTGTAAATAATGGTAGCTTAAAAGGCCAGTGGATAAAAAGGAAATGTTAACCTAATACTTCGCCATAACCAAAATTAGTGTTGACAAGACGTGTAATTAGAAAATCAAAAGCTAAATATAAAGTCAAAAACGCCGAATATTTGTTTACTTTAAAATTTATTTATTTTATCAGGTAGCGCAGAAAAAACGTGCTGAAGTTTCGACAACAATAATATTAGAAGCAAGTCCCCTAACAAAGTTGAAATTTCAAAGCTTAATATTACAATACATTACCTTTTCGCTGCGAAAGTTACTAGTTTTAGTTTATAGTTTTAGTAATTTTTAAGTTATAGATGAAAAGCCTTTGTTAAAAATTTAAATTCTCGAACAATGTCAACTAATAATCAACGGGAAAACAGCCATGTTGAAATATAAATACAACGTGCCAGCAACGTGCTAATATATTCTTGCAAAACAATAAAGAAATCAAGAGCCTCAAAGAGAGATTTGATGCAGAGGAACTAGAAGCAAAAATGCTGAGCATTATGCTCCATACAGAAGTGAGAAACTATATCAGCTGCTGGAAGAAACATCTTTGACTAGTTTGCATTGAAAACGATTGACATGAGACGCAGTTGCTTGTAAGTATTAACACTAGTTACAAAACGTGAATTTGCTCAAAACCACAAACCTCTTGATTCTCTTAGCTGATTATCTGTTTCTCTCAGGCCGCCGCAGCAAAGTGCAGTGACGGTCTTCCTGTACCCATCCCGGTACGATTGAGCTAGGAAGCCATAGAGGAACGGATTGAACAGGCCAGGAAGTGACGTGCTGAGCATTATATACATCACAGTTGAGATCTTTAACTGGTAGCCTAGTTTCGTCAATGTTATCACAACCTGAAACAAATATCCCTACACTAAGAATATTAACACAGAGATAATAAGTTCATTAATAAAAGTACTTAAACAATAAAGAAAATAAAAGATATACAACGACTAAATGCACCACTATGGATTATCTTCAGGTGTAAAGGAAGCGCAGTCGATCACAAAACATTATTATTTTGGATTTTCACATTCACTAAAGATCTAAGAACCTTACGCGAAGAACCACAGTCACCGAAGAAGGGATACAGTAAGCAAATGCAACAAAAGAAACAAAACAAACAGTAACGCATTGTAGCAACAGATGTCCCAATAGCACCGGGGTGTAAAACAAAATATATAAAGTAGAATTCTGTTGTTATTACTAGTGTTTTTTGCGTTTTTCGGACTTCTCTGGTTTTTGATTACTGAGCACAATGTAAACACACTGTGCTTCTTCTGTGAGTGCATCTCTTCACATGTGGTTTTTCTATGGTTTTTGGTGAATGTGTTTATATTATAAATAAAAAAAATTGTGTTTAGTGATCGTTTGTGTCTTTTCATTTTCACATAAAGATAATATATAGTGGCGGGCTGAAATGTCGTGCATCTTTTGTTTTCCTTATTATGTGACTTTTTTATTATTTAGAATACTAATCTGTTTTCTACTCATTAAAGTCGGGTTTAAGGTTAATACATACAACACGATTGAGCAAGCTGTTCTGCTATTATGCTCTTTTGACTGAATATAAATAACAAACAGAGATTATTATTATTATTACCCTTATTACCATGCCTATACAACAGGCAGTATAGCAGCAGGGAAACAGCGCTGTCGAACCCTCATATGTATTGTTCCAGTAAACTACAGCGCCTGGCACAAGACTCATAATATTAAAAAAGCACTTCTTGTATCAAGATGATATGATAACTAAATTTGTTCTTGTCATTATTTTCCGAATGGCGATCCTGTCATTTTTCGAAAACCGTGATGTGCAGTTAAAAAGCGAACTTGTATTTATTAACTATTTGTAGCAGGTAAAATTTTTACCTGACGGGCTACCTGATCGTGTTTGTATGTATATGTAGGTAAACTATTTGCTTTACTTTTGCACACTATTATTACTGCCACGTCAGAACATTATTTTTAAGTCATTTTTCTAAATATTATACGCTCTTCCCAGAACGATGTATAAATGAATCAAACTCCCAGAGAAACGTGACATTTTGCACTGTATTTTTACCTTGTTATTTAATTAACCTCTTATTAATCATAATTTCGAGCACATCCACTAGTTTTAATTCAACAACACACAATTGCCACGTATCATGATGGCTGTTAATTTTGTCAATGGGGCAGCAAATTAGCATTCATTGAGTTTTTTAGTTTGTTTCTCCAATAGGAATCTGTTTATTTTCCAAAATCATAATTTAATAATTAAGCTAAAGATAATTTAAATGGAAAGAAAAGAGAATTTTAAAGTATATCCCAAAGAACTTTCCATACAAACTTAAATCACCTAGCATTACGCTTACTTGTTTGAAAGACTTCTGTAGTTGAAAGAGAAAATTCTTAATAATTTAAAGTATTCGCTCCACCTTGTAAAACGGCACTACATCTTACTGACAATACATATAAAGTAATCACATTTTGCTCAGTTAGTCAAAAGTTTTCTACAAATGCTTTGATTATTTTTTCAAGCTTTACACCTTGTTATCTGAACTTGCTTCAAACGATTTGCCGTTAAAATGGCTGAGCATGACGTTCACCGCGGGAGTTTAAATTTACAAGTTTTATACAGCGTTACTGCAAGCCCTGTATGCAATAACATAACACGTAAGTGATTAAAATTTCAAGACGATTTTCAATCTTTATTTATGAAGCGTGTTTTCTTGTGCTTTAACGCAAGTTTAACTGATGAAGTTAAATCGACGCCGAGTTATTTTTTGCTATATAATTAAAACAGCTTAATTAGAATCGAACGATTCTACAGGCATTGGTCAGAGAACAGGAACTGAACTTTATCAAAACGTTGCAGATGCTGTGTTTGAATAAAGCCCAGGTCTTTGCTTAAGTGGGTGCTGTCCGTCATTTTTATTTGTTTGTTTGTTTTTTTCATTCAAGGCATATTTTCTAGTATGTAAAATAGTTTTTATTCGGGTTTGATAGATATCTTTAAAAAAAAATTTCATATAGTTCAGCACATTCTAAGTTAGGTTACATAGTGGCATGACCGTCTGCAAAAGTTGCGTTATGCTTATAGTTCTTTCTCTTTGGATAACTGTCTAGGAACTGCAAGTCAAAATCCAACATTCAGCGGCAGGTCCTACTCAGAATTAAATTGTTGTGGCGAGACCGAGGCCAGACTCATTATCAAGGCTGTGCCTCTAAAATGACCTCAACCGTTCGGATGTGTATGCATCTCCCATTTTCGAGATGAACAGTCCAAATCATCACTGTGAGTGAATATCCCCAGGGGGATGACCCGACTCGGCGCTATCTTAACTTAGGTGGCCAAACGCCGCCGTTTCTACTGGAACTTGTTTCAGTCAAAATAAAGACATCTTGATGATATTTTTATTCATATGTCGCCTTCCAATATTCTAACCGATTCCATATTCGATTTTTTCGAACTTCTGGAACCCATTTGGCGGCGAATATATTTAACATTTTCCTCTGAGGGTTGATCAATATTCTGCAGTCTGAGAGCTGTAAGAAACATCTATTTAGACGGACGCAACCGCAAAATTAAGTATTTTCCGCTCTTTTACGTTCTTTCATATTTCTCTCGTCGCGTTGAAAATTCTTAGCTGAATTGATCTTTTCTGAATTTTGCAAGGGGAAATTATACGACAGCTTTTAGAGCATTAAAATGTCTACATGTTGGAGCAGCTTGCTTAGACATAGTTATTACCATACTTCACGATCATAAAATTTCACTAAACTTGCATAATATGTCACTGAATAACTAGGAATCAAAACCACGCAAGGATGAAAGATATTCGACACACGCATTCTCCCAGGCAGGCGCGAATATTGTAGATGCCAGGTAATGAAATGTATGAGGTTTATTAGCACTTATATTACAGACCGCTGATTATAGTGAGTATACATTAATAAAAGTAATGACAATTTAAAAACAATAAAACATAAAAAGACAAATAAAACATTTTAATTCTATTTGTTGGTTTGAATAAGATTATTACCATTTAACAGACGTTTAAAATATAGAATGGCAGAATAGAAGTTGCAGTTATCTTCTGCTTTTAGAATTTCTTAATTAAGTAAAATTGACCTGATTTGAGTTGATAGGTAACAAATGAAAATGTACTTCAGACTGAAATATTTTACTTGGAAAATTCTAATTCTTGTTCCTCTGTTCTTCTATCAGTTAATGTTCTTAGTTATAAAGTATGCATTGCACTGTCGAAATCAAGAAACCATTAATTTTCAGAGATCTAAAAATTTTCATATTCATTTAAATAAATGAAATGATTAAGAAATGATTGCATTGCTTAATTTAATAAGCAGGTGTATTTATATTATTATTCTGCGTAGTCAGACAATACAAAGCAAAACTGAGAACTTTCAACAAGCGACACTAATAAAGACAACTTTTCTGCGATCCGGATATAACATCTACCAATTGAAGCACTGCTTACGGTTTGATACTACGCCAGAAAATTTGAGATCAAGTCTGTATGAGAGTATGAGTACAAGCTGATTATAGTAAAAGTGAGAAAACTACTCCATGTTGCGATACAACAAGTAAAAACAATACACCTAGGAACGCTTCGAAGTGAAATATTACAATTAAATAAAACGTGCGGTACGCTGAAGGAAGCGCGCAAACCTTGGACTCGAGGGATATATGAAAACCGGCAACGCTGCTGTGTCAAATGTGATTTGCTGTTCACAAATAATTGCATCGTAAATTATGGTTGTCATGTAAATCTCGAAAATTAAATTATGCAGTATACCCCTGCATGTATGGAGCATGGACACGAAGGAACAAGACTGTTCGGTATTGTGTAGAGTTTAAACATGGAGAAAGACTTTAACATTAATAAGACTTAAAGGACAAGAAAAGGGGTACCTCAAGTAAGTTTCCGAAAAATTGCCTTAAAAAAATTATGTTAGTTTGTAGCAATTTTATGCTATATATCGTACTCGCACTGAAAGGATTTTTTTGTTTTCATTTTAAATCTCCCGCAATACTGTTCCGACGGCATATACGCACTACGTAAATCAGGGGAAGAAAAATAAATGTTAAATTATGTCCCGAAGAACTTTCCAGGCAAATCTATATTACTTATTATTTCGCTTACCTGCTTGAAAGACTTATGTAACTAGAAAAGAAAATTTTTAATAATTTAAAATGTTTTCAGCAATTGTTTTTTTGCTGACTGTCTAGCGGTTTTGCGGAAATCATAATAATAATGTAATGATGTGTTATTGTAACTGGTTTTGGTAAACCAACCAGATGCGAAACTGTAAGCTAAAATTTTTGTCAAACTAGTATAGAACGCGAAGTATTGGGTTACTCGCTTACTAAGTTTTTCGTAACTTATCAACTGTCTATATACATCGCTTAGAGCATCTTTTAGCGTTGCCATATAATCCATTTCGTAAATATGTAATTTAGAACGCTGCTTGACATTGCTATAGATCCGTTTTACCGCAAAAATTTAGAATATGAGTAGCTCTACTGTTAGGTTACAATATAAAAACCTATTAATCAAACAGCAACGAAATTAGCTTGTTCAGAATATTAAAACTTTGCTGCAGAATAAACAACTGCTGGGAACGCATTGATGGGTTCTGAATACAATCGTTATAGTGCTATACGAATCATGACATCTTTCGAGAAAAAGTTTGAGGTAAACGAGCAAGTATTGAATACACTAATTAGCTGTGATGTTTGCTTAACTATGTGCACAATAGTTAGTCTATAACTGGTGTTCCTCTGTTCCTCGAATGAAGTTTAATCAGCGCCGGTGATTGATGCTTTGCATTTTTGTCAAATCTCAAGGCGGCCGCAAGATCTATTAATAATGTGGAAGAAGAGGAATGTAGCTCTTACTACAAGCATAAACTTCTAAACTTTGACACTGAAGAGACAGAAGTTGTTGATTGGATGGTTTACACACCCTCTTTCAACTAGGGTCCCTCTACGACCTATTTGCAGTTTCAAATGGTCGGGAATGGATTTTATTTTTAGTCTCTGACGTGAAATGATTTCATGATGTCTAGATTTAGGATCACAAAAGCTTGTAAGTATACCTAGGAGTGAAGTCTATTTAGTCACTAAAGACAAAGCAAAATTAACATAATCTTTGGTTTGAAGACCACAAGAACATGACAACAGCTATTGCCACTAAATTGGGCATAGGTTCGAAGACGTGTGCGGTTTTTTGGACTGGTACCTACATTTTTCCTAACTACTGTTTAGTATGAGAATGGATCAATGCTAATTGTGACAAACACATTGCGGATGGAGCACTAATTAAGTTGTATGGAAAGCTTTACTGAACATAAATGATTAGTTTTACATGTTGTAATCGTCAACGAAGTAATCTTCAAAACCTAAGAACAAGGAACAACGTTATAGGATAAGCACGTGGAAAAGTGAACACTGCGTTGCACCTACTACTAAGACTTGCATTTGTAATTTTTGGCCTGGCAATTAGATCCAATTGGGTTAATCCAAATCGGTGGATTTCTGTGCCTTAGCACGTATATGTTAGCCCATTATATGCGTGACCTATTATAATAGAAAATCATGAACGACATTCCTGATCATATTTGATTTGGGCAGTCACTATAGAAATGTTCACATCAAGTTTTGCCGCTGATGTCTTCAATGTCATCTTAAAAGCAATGTAGGCCTCTATTTTGCCACATGTGGAACCAAAATGTTAAAGTAAGCTTAACGGCCATCAAGTAAGCCTAAAAATTCGGTGAAGAGTGCTTTTAATACAACTATTTTTGACAAAATCAACGAAAAACATGCTGAAACGAGATGCGCAAAATAGCAACAAGTGTTCATGGCAACTATCCTGTGTACCGTGCCTTAAGATGGCCCTGGACATTTTCTGTTGATGGAGTGTCAGTTTTCAAGTGTCATCTTTGGCACTTGAAGTTCTCTAGCAGAAAATTACAGATAAATTTGTAGTGACAGGGACAACTTTTCTATTGTAGCCCGCAGAACGACATGGCACTAATTCTTAGGATTGGGTTGGAATTAACATTCCGTTGATTAAGTGTAATTTATGCGGAATATTACTGTTTAGCAGAAAGCCACCAACGATTTCCTAATGGTCATTTCTCGATCAAGACATCTAGAACAAATCGGTCTGAACAGGACGTTTTCCCTTGATAAGCACTGAGTCTGGAGATAAGTTTGGAGCGGGCATTTTAATCATCTTTGCAGTTTCATTGAATATAGCAGATAAAATTGCTGTCATAGGTCAGTTCTTGGTAAAGACAGTCTATGAAGCCATTTAGTGCAATTGTTTGACTTGGATATGGTGTATTCGTTAAATACCGCTTTTTGTTTATTGCTTAATCATTATGGCAGCAAGGCCTCAGGTAAATCATCAGTGTAATATTAAGCATAGCTTATTAGATTTCTTTCATATGGAACTACAAAACTAGTTGAAGCCTTTGCGGCTGATTAAGCGGTTTGAACATTTAGTATGGTTAGCGTTTACCTTACATATAAGGTTGCAACAACTGCATAGAGAGTCAAGGGACAACGTGTGCGGTACGATTAGAGTTTACCGCGTACAGTTGTCGCAAGTAATCAAGCTTGCTCAAAACCTGTGCGTCAAGCAGAGTGTCAAGCAACCGCAACAATATCCTATTATCTGAAATGAAGAAGACCAATAGCGCACATGACTTATTGATTTCAGCAGCTGTGCACGAGAACGATTAACGTCTTCGCGATGTGCCCGGTGTCCGCAACAAACTGCAATTACTTGATTTGCCCTACCGGCAAGCATAAATTGTTCATTTGCAAACTGTACGAACTATTAACTCAGTATGGCTTCGTCTAGCAGTTTATGACACCCCTGGTATAACTCTTGGGAATTAGGCTTCTGAAAACAAGCCACGTGCGAAAGAATAAAAAAGTCGAAAGGATGCATTAAAGATTAATGCTCTTTTGCAGTGCTCATATAACTTGATTATACGACTAGTAGAGTGACAGTAATCGTCCGTATTTGGGGTAGTAACGGCCAAGAACGACTCGTAATTACCACATTCTTTCTGAAATTCTGATTCATTAACTGGTTAGGCTATAATGCACAATAAGTTTGCAATGAAGTTCTGATAACCCTATTCAAGTGCTTTAAATTAAATTAACAAAGTGCACCGTTGATGCTTAAAAATTTACGATATACAGTATTGTAATAAAATTGCTTGTTACAACTGGTAATGTACTTAGCGCCCGATATTGTGTAGTCCAGGAAAAAATAACGCATAATCTAATAAAAGTTGACACATAATGTGATAACCCGAAGAGCAGCGTATATTATAAAACCACAAAACAATGTGATAACTAACTAAATTAGTGATACCTGGTACCAATAGTGTAGTGTTGAGGGACTACGTGGGAATGGCGTATTTCTTGACTCGGTTTGAAAGTGATGTTGCCTCACTAGTTCAAGTTAATTTTAACCGGCACTTCTCATATAGTTTATACATACCATGCGTAGGCCTACAGCGGTATTCTAGTAGAAATGTGTCTGAACACAATAGTTATTTACATGCCTTTAACTCAGTGTAGCATTATGTTAAAAATTTTAAAAGACTCGTAATTTGGATAAAACTCGTGTATTCGACTATGATATTTTACATTCATATAACCAATAAATAATCGGATCCGTTTCCGCTAGTGCTCACACAGAAACTACTAATTTGAAACTTTATAGCTGCTTATAAAGTATATATTTTAAAAATATTTGGAAACCAGCAGGCGTAAAGCACTTATACTGACCCTTTAACTATGTTACTATTTGTTTCCATAGATGTAGACTCCTGTGTTAAATAATGTCTTCCAAAAGTGTATTAAAAGTACCGAGTATGCGTGTTGGTGTTCGTGCGTGAGTGTTAATTCAGTCATTGGATTAAATACTTGATACGTCAGTGAAAAAGCAGTCATGAACCAAGGAAAAACAACAACAACATCATACCACAAAGAAGTGGAGCGGTTAGTTGATTAAATGAGCCGTCATTGACTCACTGCGCTGATGGTAAATCGTTGAAGAGGGTTGCGATGTCCAGGAACTAATACGCACCTCTTCATATTCCAAAAAAATCAAAAATATTTTAATACATATTATAAGAAAACTGTACCAAGTAACATTAATTCTACTTGTTATTACATTAGGTTAGAATTTTTGTTATTACGTTATTTTGGGGGTCTAACATTATGCGTTAGTATCGGTTACTTTTATTATGCGACCAGTATCGGTTATTTATATTACATTGCGCGTTTATTTTTTATTGCAATATGTGTTAATTTTTTGTGTTAAAATACAAGCGTTTATTGCAATATCAGCTATAACACGGTAGAACACAGCCTTGGTTTTTCGTACTATATAAAAAGTATTTTAGAATGCAATCTAAAACACCTGTGCTATCTGCCATACTACCGAGGACAATTTGTCCTATTAACGACACACATATGCTGTCTTATCTTACAATACTGCCCTTCACAATGGGCTGGATTTCGTCTCGCCACAACCATTTAACATTAACAGGCAGGTCTACAGTTGAATTGCGGCCGCTCACTGTAAAACACTGACTGAAAAGGGTTTGGCCTTTTTTGACAAGGTAATTTCACTGCAAAGTAAGCGTTAAAATATGATTACAGCATGACGACTACTTAGCCTTAGAATAGTTTCTCTAAAACTACCGATTTGAAAAAACCGCTTTTATTGAATAGTGTTTGTGGCGTGAATATCCCCTAATTTTAGCCAGATTTCCAAAGTGTAAGGACGTGCCATCTGGAGAAGAATTTTCCTAACAGCTTTTGCCTGGAAATTGTTCATCCAGAAATGGCCAAGCTTGACGCATAATATTACATTGTTTATGTATCCATACCCAAAATGCTTAACTGTCCAATTATCTAGATTTTCACTGCCCAAGAGTCCACTGTCCAAGTGTCCGTTATAAATTGCTGAAGTGATCACTGTCAAGTGTCTGCCACTAATGTGCTCATTATCAAAGTGTCTTAACTCCTTAGTCTAGTAAGACAGGCCGAAGAATAACGGATTGGCGCTATTAATAGTTTTTGAAAGTTATTGTTGTTTGAAGTTTTATAAGTTATTTAATTATTTTGTCATCCCCATGTTCACGCAATGGGGAAAAACTCAAAGAATAGAAATGTGGAAACCGCTTTTCGTCAAAGAAGATTTCTTTGACGAATAAACTCGGAATTGTATTCGTGTTTTGCTTGAGTATTCGTTATTGCACTACACTTGAGTACTGCGTATTGATCGCATGAACGTGCGCGCATTTCAGCAAAAATAATGCTTTCTTGTGTACGATAATGAATGCAAAGCAAAGGCAATCTGTCCAATGACATGTACGAATGATATATAGAGCTTCTGTGTTGATATGCAGTTTGACAAACTCAGATAAGCTGCCTAAGACTTGAATGTCACGCACAATAGACTTGGCGTTAGACGATCAACATAAATGGACGCCAAATTGTCCCTGAAGATGAAACTGTTTGTTACTAAAGATGAAATTGTTTTCTTTCGTGCATCTGCAGTTTTTAATCAAAACAAGATTTCCTACGTATTTTGCAGGCTCTTTGTAATTAGGAAGTAATTTCACGTGTGCCTTGGTTTCAATCTTATAAATGCTGTGTTTGCATGTTAGGAATGGCTCTACTCACATCAAATTTCTCAACCGGTTACGCAAATGAAAATCGCTATGCGTGAAGTTTAAATAGCGACTTCGACAATTTTTTTACAATATGAAGATTAAGATTTTAATTGGGAACAAACAAAGTTATGTTTTTTTAATACACTACGTGGAAACTGTGCGCATTATTGATATTGGTGGATGAGTAGCATTGGTAAGACATGGAGGTTAGACTGATGAATAGTTGTTGATAGCATGAAGTGTGTAGTTCCAGATTTGTTGTGACAGCAATTCGGCCTATAGCTTTTTTCATATTTTCACGCGATATATTAATATTTTACAATTTATGTTTAAATACCCACAAAATCGTTAAATTACCCCTTGCTTGGACGTGAATTGTTTTCATTTTACATTATAAAATTGCCACAACGGCCACTGAAAACATTGTACAGAACACTTGCACACTTGAATAATAATAAATCTGAATATTCAATTTGTAGTTTTGTTTACGTCATCCGTGGGACATCTGTACATGTAACAATGCAGAATAATCTGAAATGACATGTACATAGCGGTGTTGCTGCTATAATGTTCTGAAACATTCTCTAACTGCAATATATAAATTAGACCACTAGAACATTGATAGGCTGGTACATGTGAAGTGTTTTTATGGTATGAATTTTAAGCTTTTGATTTTCTTGTGCATACTTTTTATAATTGCTCTTATACGGCGTTTATTATTTGTGCACTATTATTTTTACAAATGCCGTTAACGATCTTAGTGTTCTGCGCAGAAATTAAATTCAACTGTTTTGTTAAAAATAGTTTTATATAATTATTTCAATTACTTTGTTAGTACTGAATTAAAAATATTTTGTTTTTTTGGCTTCATTCTCCAAAAATATCTATTTTATTTCGTCCCTGTAGTTTAAGACATAACAACATGCAGGAAAAATTTTCAGTATAGTGTCGTTTCTGGGTTACTGGTTATTTCTTCAAATGTATACTGTGTGCAATGAAGCCATAGTGTCATAGACATTTATAATAAAGTAATAACAGCGAAGCAGCGAACGAATTCTAGAAAGGCAAAGCTGTTAACAATTACTTATTCATGAATAATAAACGCATTATGTTTAGGTGTTTGCTTGAGTTTGAGACTGCTCAGACATTTGAACAACAACGTCTAATAAGTACAAGATCATGCGGTGGTCACTTGATGATTGGGTAGCAGATGGCTTCATCGTTTGTAATTTCCAGCCATAATTATTGTTCGTCAGCGTTTTCTGCCGTTGTGCAAATCTAATATGACCGCTTGACACATCGTACACGAGATATGACCACAGATTTTGTAGAAGGAGATATTGTATCTTGCCATTGCAAATGTCATCAAAATTTCTGTTAAGCCATTTGTTTAATAGAAACCCTTCCCATCTTTCCAAGGTGCGGAATGGACAACGAGGTCATAAAAAATGACACAACTTTTATTACCATGTAAGGATGACCAAGTCCTAGTTAGGCTAAAAGGAAAAAAGGAAAATTCATTTTCTTATTGAAAAACTAAACATGAAGAATAACTATTGTAATCTTAACGTCAAGATTATTATTACAGTGGTTTTGTACCATCACAAACACGAAGATTATTTTTTATAAATTATTTTAGTTTAATAATTCCGTTATTAAAGCCTACTTGGCAGTGTCATTTCAATATAATAGTCTCATATTATTAAAAATCCGCGTGATAATAAGCCGGATTGCCGTGGACATAAAATTTGATATCGATAACTATATCCGTAATCCATAGATTTTACTTCATTTTTCGTGGATCTATCCTAACCTCACAGTTGGTCACACTGCAAATGTAGAAAAGCAAATGATGAAATGCTTATATTTGTATAAAATGCATTAAAACAGAAGCGCGCTTTTATCAAATACACAGACATGTAGCCCTATTATAGAGGATATAAATGTCATTCTCTCGTATTCGTATCTTTCAGGCGTTTAGTCATCCTTAAACGACAACTTGAACGGTTTTGCATCAAAGCTTTGTCCATTTGACTTTAGCTTTATATAAGGAGTGTAAGAAGAGTGTAAGAGTGTACGACCTCTGGCTGAGGAAAGGACATTCCCGAAACGCCACCAGTCTTAGCGATGATAATGCCTCTGATATGCGTGTATCATTTCCAATGTTTTTTTGTCGTCGCTGTTCTGTTTTTTATTCGCTTTTTTGTTCCTGCTCTGTATGATTGTGTTCTCATGTTCTTATGCTATACAGGCGGCTTAAAATATAGTTTGACCCCAAAATTCCTACAAAAGGTTTTTCAGCGGTTTTTTCATAGTACCAGGTGTGTTTCAAACCATGTTAAAAGTTCACAATAGTTTAACGACTAAACAGGCCTAATTTTCAAGATGTCATCAAATGTGGGTAAAAATATTTATTTTTGTTTTCGTTATCCATCCTAGATAAGTAATTTTTGTGTCTAATCGCGTGTCTTTCGAATCGAGGACTCTAATTTGCATATTTGGGTATGCATCCTTGCTTATGCTCCTTAAATGACTGTGAAACATGTAAATATTAATGACACTTTCTGAACTGCTTAGGCCTGTGGGATTCCAAATTGTGAATAGTGACATTGTCAGTCAGTATCCGGTGAGATACATATATGTAAATGACCTTACTCTTAGCGAATCAACAGGTTTCAAAATAGTAAATTAGGTGATGTGGTTAATGAACTATCCAGTTAAGCAGACTAGGACAGCACGTTACGCAAACTAACAAAATGTAAATTGTTGAATTTTGATTTTTTTTTATTAGAAATATAACCACATAACCAACAGATATTGGTCTAAATGACACAATCCCGTAGTAGACCATGAAAAGCTATTGAGAGTCACTTTACAAGGAAGCTTAGAGGGGGATATCTTTGTCAATTCTTTAACCTCAAAAGCTGATTGTGCATTTTAAGGTTTCTGACACGTTTAAGTCCAAATGACGTTGGTCTTTTAGAAAACGCAATTGCCATCTGATTTTACTCCTCCCATTTTGCCATTTATCTTCAAATATGAAAATGTTCATTATTCTTTCAATATTCATCATAGACCAGGAATTTTTCGTCTTAACTCCATGTTTCGGGGTACTGGGATGCATGGCAGTGGATGTCCTCTGCAACTGCACCGAGATCGCATGCAGTTGTGCTTTCCGGAGGAGCAGAAGCTTGCTACAAACGAACCGATAATTCTCCACGTTCCATTTCAATCCCATTCACACTATTAGCTGATAATACGCTCTAAGGCAATAACATTTAGTTGAGGATTTTGTAAAAGGGAGACATTCTGGGGTAAGAAAAGACTTGGCAGAAACATTTTTTTGCTAAAAAGGTCATAGCGTAAAGGGGCGAGTGAATGGGTACTCTTGTCACCAAACAAAATGGCCGTTGCCTCGCTTCCAAAGCCTTCTGTAATATTAATTGTTTGATTCGGGAGGAGAAATGCATTACCACAGGCCTGTGTAGTTTCACTCTTCACAAGTTAGTTTCTGAAACCGTGACTTTTCCCAACTCTAAAATACGTTAAGCAGTATCACGTCTATCACGTTGCATAGTAACCGTTAGCACCTCAAAACTACACAGGGCTTGTTTCATATCACTGATGTCGTACACTGTAGGAGCTGCTGGTTCGTCTGAACGAAATGTTTTTCGTCTCAGCATAATAGAGAAGTGTATTGCTTTGGTTGCCAAGACTCGCTACATAAATAGCCTAGGCTACATAAATAGATGCCAAATATCTATCTCAAAGCCAGACCTTTCTTCTTCTTCTTCTTCTTCTTGAACACAAAATAGGGACGCATAAAAGTTGTGGCTATTGTAGACGCCACACGGAATATATCAACGGATAACTAGTATCCATGAACCATCAATATAGATATCGACGGGCGACGGCAACCCCGTATCCTTCAAACGAAAGGCCACGCAAGTGGGTTTACAAGAGTGTATATCGTATTAGTGGGCCACCTCGGAATTCACAAATTTGTAATCACTTTATAATAATTTAAATATGCTAACTGGATTTTCGATCCCCAAAACATGGGATTAAACACCAAAATTAATTACCTAGGATGAATAGTGAACAAGTGATGTGTCTTTGGTGCCACTTGAAAATTAGACTTTTCAAATGGTTAGTAGATTGTGGTAAACTTTTTTTATCAGTATCAGTGGTATATTCAGCCGCCAAATAGAAACTCTGTCAGTATTCCAGAAGAGTGTTAAAAATATTAAACGATTTCTGTTTGACTTGCGACAGTTATTGTATTTCTATTTCTACTTCTACTTCTATTGTGTCAAATTCATTAATTTAAAGAATAGGGGCTGTCATTAATTTAAAGAACAGAGGCTTTACCATTATCTTTCGTTCCATGATTAACGACACTTTGAAATGTCAGCACTTCAAAAGTTCCAGAGATTGTCCAGTTCTACAAGAACAATTTTCTAGTTCTGATTATTTCTATTATTTCTAAAAGAACCGCCAACGAGTTTTATATTATTGTTTGTACGGTGATGATGTTTTTCAATAGGCCTACTAGTATTAGAAGCATTATGAGAAGCAAAAGCTCTTAGGAATAGGATCTCTAAAATCCTCGTCAAGATGTTCTCGTATTCCTTTTAAAACGGTCTTAGTGATTCTCGCCCCCCTCAATGTAAGCAATTTTTAATCCCTGTGCTTGCCATAATTAGTTTCTATCTATTATATATTACACAAGGGCTTAAAAGCAGCAGTAATGACAAAGCATTTTTCGTGGTCAAAACGAACACGTTTTGTAAACGCTGAAAGCTGCTCCTGAATTTAAGAAACAATTGCCTATACTAATTTGCCTATGCTAAACTACATCCACACCAATTAGTAAACACTCCATATTTACGAAAACAGAAGTTAAGTCTACAATACTTACAAAGGCAGGCAGCCACGTGGCGTAGAAAACCATAGCGACAGCTACGATAACCTGAGAGCAATCCAGAAGGACCTTCTTGTCCATACAAGCTGACGGCCACCTATCTTCATATCCATGTTTGGATAGTTTTGAGAGAAATCCAGAGGCTTTGAAGTTGGCACCCGTTGTGAGAAGTAGATTTAGGTAACCCACGCTTAAAAAACTAACGTAGAAAACCTTCTGGTGAATGGACGATGTGTCATCGGGAGCTAATATCAACGGTCGACAGGTGTCGCCAGCCATGGCTTCAGGTGCGAAACCAATTAGCGGTAGTAAAGAAATGGACAGAGACAGAGTAAAAGATATGGCCACTAAAAGCCGGGCGTTTCGCGGATATCTTCGAAAGCTTTTTCTAGTTAAGGTGTGTTTTAACGTGACTGCTCTATCTACACCCATAAGAGTCACTAAAAACATCGAGGACAACTTTAACCACACAGTAAAAATTTGGTAAAAGTAACACGTCCTTTCTCCACCCCACCATTCTTGCCTAAAAAAAGATATAGCTGTCAATGGAACTGGTACTAATACAGACACCAATGTGGACACGCTCAATAATGCCACTAACTCGTCCATTATTAATCGCTCTCTGGTCGGTTTTATGCAGCATACTACAATCACAGGAAGTATGTTAGTTATCACTAAAAGGCCATCTAGCGCCAAGCTGACCACACCAGAAATGTTACCGTACACAACGGAAGGGCGTTCGATTCTTTCTTCCCACGTCCAACCTACATCGACATCGGCCATTTTACAGGTTAAAAGTCGGCTACTTTAATCCAGTTACTTCCTACATCCTACATCCCAACAGTTGTGCACGCTCCCTGTTTTGCAAGAATCCTGTCTCACCGAAGAACTTTCAAACTCAGTAATTGAGGCATTTTAACATGTGAAGTCACAGCAGGTTTGTTTCTCATGCACGACACGTTTCACACGTCTGGTAAACATCCATTGCTAATGTAACGTTCGGATTTTTAATTGCGGTGCAGCCAAAAACGGAGAGCTCTTCTTAGTTTGTTCATCAAATAAAAATCGTGCTCAAATCAACTGTAGATAAAAATCTTTTTCTCGTTACTTTGTATTTGCGATGTAAACTAAAGTTGAATGGATAGCATTACTGTACTTGGTAATGAACACGCCCCTCAGTACGTTTGATGATGCTGTGAATGGACCTAATGAAACGATGACGCCCAGCAGTAACTTCAATTTGCTTCTCAAACGCAATCCGACCTACTGAAACGACGGGCAAATTATTCATTTTACGGCTCTCACTGGAAGCCGCGCGTTTTCAGATTGTGAACTATGCCACGCGTTGACTTCGCTTTATATTGACTAAAGAAAGAATTCAATAATGACCGATGCAATACTGCAGCGGCAACTAGCGGCTTTGGCTCTATGGGGTTACCGCCTGAGATAAATTGCACATTTTGCGGATGCCTTCGACTTTGATGTGTTTCACTGGAGCGTAGTAGACTTATTGAACAAAACGCTTCGTGTTCCGCCGCGCCAACTTTTATCATACTATGAAAATTTCCATGTTCTGCAAACAGCATGAGAAGAGAACTTCAGTTCTTGCGCTAATCTCTTTTTGAAATCAAGTTGAGCTTGTCTCTCAGTTTGGGATTTTTCCAGCAAGTGATATTGCTTCTGCAAAAGAATTCAATTCTACAAACTCTTCAAGTCCTACAACTAGAATCGTTTCAAATATGCGAAAGTGCTGCATCATGATTTTATTTACAGTTGCGACCACCCCTTTATGTCTAAAACTGAAAATAAGGCCAATTACATTCTTTAGTAACATCATCATAAAAAATATGGAAAGGCCTAAAAACTATAGAAATAAGGAATCAGTGCTAGGCTAAGTAAGTACAGTACACTGAATAGTATAGTAGCTATTTCTTTAAAAACACGAGAAAGATTACCATTGGATGAGATTCAAGAGAACGTCAGCATTAAAACATTACAAACACGCTAAAATTCACAGCATGAGAGAAAAACAAACATTATCGAAGTTACCAATATTTTTCTTATCTATAGCTTTATCATTATCTTTCCCATGTTTTTACAAAAATTCTCTTTTTACAGCTACTATACTATGCCTATTTAATCTAGCACTGATTTGATTATTTCTGTAATATTTTTAAGCCTTTTGATAATTTTTGGTGATAATATGATTGCTTTTGGCCTTATTTTCAGCACAAGAATTATTGTAAACCGAAACGATAAGCGCTACTGTGAGTTTTAATGAATGATTTCAATTCTACTTACTCTTTCGTCTCAACAATCTCTGCATTTATTAAAATAGGTTATTGTAAATTACTGTTTCAACTTCAAAGATTTTCGCAAATAGCTGTGTAATTTCAGCTACCTTTGTTGTTGTTGTTGTTGTTGTTGTTGTTAATTGCATTTTTGCTTCACATTTAATATTTTCCGACAGAAAGAAGTAACAACGTTTTGTAAGCTGCGGACAAATGAAAAGTTTAACACTTTTTAGTTACTGAGCCAGTTGTCTAAAACAGAGTATTAAAATAAAAAAATGTAGTTTTCAATTAATCAGCTAAGCCATATAATACTGCTGACGTGTTACATCAGCATGACATGTTAGCATTGTTGATATAAATGCATTTTCTATTCCGCTGACAACCTTGTGTAACAGTATGCATATTTTAATAGATTATTATCATGGGGTCGTATGTCGATCAACGGCGTGTTAAAATGAAGCCATGTGGAGTAAAAGAGAAAACATTTACCCAAGATTTGATGCTCATGTGTCTTTTAATATATATATATATATATATAAGCATATTTCTTGTGCACATTTCTTGTCGTGGGGGAGGGGTTGTGTATTTGGTGAGATAGACTTGTGTACGTGAGGGTAAGTGAGTGCGCGTGCGCGCTTTTTATAGTTGCATTAAATTGCAAATTGGTTATATAATTAATCAGTTAACTTCTAACCTTAGCTGGTTAAAGCAATTTATTAGCTGGCTGTCGAAATAAAAGAATCTAATTTAATCTCGTGTAATCTTAGCTACTTACCTACTTAACTTCCTACCTACCTACCTACCTACCTGCCTAATCACCTGCTTGCCTTACTGCCTGCTTGATTGCTACCTACCATCTCACATTTTTTGTTAAGGTAGGACACCATGCACTCGTTTAAGCAGGATTCCATATATGCGTAATATGTGATACATAGCACGTATAAAACAGTTTATATTTAAATACATGTAATGCTTCCATGTGTAGGTCTACTTAACGCGCAATCCGTAATGCGTGATGCGTTATACGTATTCAGTTAAACATGATTGACCGGTATGGTTCGAATGCGCAACAAGCAGTAATACGCAGACCGGAAACCGTCTTTGCCTAGGTGATTTAACGAGTTTTCAAGTTTCAGGTAACCATTTTCGTTCCATTTGAGTTGTAGAAGAAGCGTATAAATATACATATTTTTGCATCTAGTTGCAGTTCTTTACCTAGGTAGTGAAACATGCCGGATTGTTCTCTCCCCTACAAAATCTTATGCACCAAAACCTGTCTCCTTTTGAATTTTTCCGTGTAATATATATATATATATATATATATATATATATATATATATAATACAATGAAAAGTTAATGCCATCGCTGTTATTTCTTGATCACTGTCGCGTTGAAACTTCGACGGAAACACGCCATCTAAAAATTATTACTTCCAATTTTCATGGACAGTAACCAAAAATAGCTGAAAAAGCGCCGCGAGCTTTGTTGATACGCACGGCATTCACGGACCTATGAAACCTATGGATACATCACGCATTACGCAGTATGCGCACATGGAGTCCTGTCTATGGCTTATGTTAAACAAAATACTCAAATGTATTTCTTTGCCAAAAACAACTATAAACGAACAATGATAACAATAATAATCATAATACTTGTGTAGTATCAGCAATAATGATAGGAGTCGATAACGATGTCAATTACTGAGGCAGCGATTGAGTTTCACAGGATTTCAAGTACAGTATAGAACTGGCCATGAAAATTATAATGATTCCATGCCAGATAATCATCAATAATCACTTTATTGTGCAGCTGACTTTTCTTGATTAACTGAACTTGTCGAATGTATGAACTTGCAGTGATGATCTGTCAGGTACAATTAACTAGTTTCAGTAAGCACGTGATTGTAAATTGTATACACAGACTGCAAAGCTACGAACTATAGGTTGGTGCCTTACAGTTTCACAATCATATTACTACATTACAGCCTATCTACTGCGAAGGCGAATGGAGTAGAGGAAGAGCATCTAAAGAGCTCAGCATCCTAATCGATTTTCTCGCCATCTTCTGGCAGCAGCGATTCCGCCAGCGAATCTCTATGCTGTGTATCCACAGAAATACTTTTCTACTTGTGGTGACATCTTGTGGAGGAAAAAGTTTATTTTCTCAAATTCAGTACCTGAAACAGCAAAGACAGTTATAATCATAGACACGAACGCACACATATAGGCACATACACTCACTCAAAAAATATGCTGTATAAGGATTTTAGCCTGAGTGCGACTATTGCATGCGGTAATAACTGGAGTTAACTGGATGTATTAAAACCAACGAATTGGTCTTTTAGATAGATAGTGTGGCCACGAAATTTTCTTAAAAGCTTTATCCAACACTGCAAGCGACCTAGTCAAGCAATCATCGTTGTCGTGAATCAGAACAGAAACCTTTACTCACAGATCATTTATTAGAGATCTATAAGTATAATAGCGAGGACTACTGATAAGGGCGGTGCCACCTCATTTTCTGACATATACAATGTTATGTTGCAACCTAACGAGTGTTTTCTTGGAAAAGCTGAATTTGTTTTAAATTTAAAAAAATCAAAGATGGCTGCAGATCAAGCTTTTCATTATATTGTTACATACATCTCAGAAAACATTATACGTAGATAAATGGTATACAATGTGTTGCAGTCCTTATTGGATTAAATTAAGTCAGATTATTACCCAAACCTGAATAACATTGGTGTTTGTTACCCGTTAATATTCAAAATGATCGCGAAAGAAGCAGTTCTGCAAGAACTTGCACTCCAAAAAGAAGTCACAGAAAAAATGCATACCTAAGGTATGATCAGCAGGTACCGTAGCTTGTTTTCCAAGTTTTTTTTCTCAGGCACATGTTGATTGGTTTTTTGCGGGACCTGTTACATCTTTGACGGCACGTGTGGCATTGAGTGGCATTGAACACATTCTAAAATGTGAGATGAAAGCAACACATGCAGTAGGACCATCAAGCTGTGAGTAGCTTATTTAGTGAAGCCTGTCCTCATCATGATGTTATTCATTCGAGTTGAAAGAAAAGGTGGCATGCTATTTTACTTGGCAGCAGTTAAAAACACACTGCCTTATATTTTTTACGGTATTCCACGTAAGCTATGCAAGTTACGGGCTCTGTTACCTGTTGGCTTGTCCGGCTTGCACCTGGCATGGTTTGGCATCAAGTGGTTTCGAACCAGCTAGCGTTGACATGTCTGCTTGTTCCTGTTGACGTTTGTTTTCACGGATCCACGCTTATCAGTCGCTAGGGCTCACTGAGTTCAGGACTTGTGTCAAAAGGTACGTTTTTCTGTTGGTAGCAGTTGACGGTACTTGCTTTTCCGCAGCTGCGGGCAGTAAGCGTAAGATCCTCGAGCGGAGATGCAGTTTCACTGTGATGAAGTACTTTTGTTGTAAATAGCAGTTGTAGAGTCTATATGGATTACAATTTAGTTTGTGAATAATTCAAGGTGAAACAGAGTATTTGTGTCGTCGTTGTAGACAGCTTGTGGGCAGCTTTATGGCTTTACACAGTTGCGAAGCTTGACGCTGAAATCACTAGTATCGGCACAAAGCCGTTCTGGCGACCCGCAGATGTATATCCCTCTGGTGAGACCCGATGACGTGAAAGAACGCACTTGGCTTTCTCGCTATTTTTGTTCCGTGATTACCGGAGAAGTGGAACAGCTTTTGCGCTAAATCTAGCTTATCCCTTACGATGTCAGCGTAACTACTTGGGCAAACCAAACGAAAAACATCCGTACAAGGAGATGTACGAGAAGGTCATTTTGGACGCTACGGGCAACTAATTGTTGCTGAACCCGGCTTTGACGTGGCCAGACCTCAAGGCCTTTAATTTTTTATTTATTACCAGTCTCTTAACGTACGTCTCTGTTCATGTAATTGTAATTGAGCAATTGTTCAGAAATTTCACAAAATGTTGTCGTAAATTTTCTTGTAACGTTACTCGCTACTGAATTTCAATTATTTTTGTTAACACAGAATAGCAGGCCTATGCGTTACTCCATTTTATACGTTTCATTTAACAAACTTTAACTTTAGTTTTATGTAGTCGAATTTCCGCAGTTTGACATTATTTCCTCAGTATAGATGTTATGCACACTTAGCTTTTTTATGTAGCGAACACTTTGCGTCCAGTAATAAGCATTATGCAACATGAAAATTTCATCGTAAACTCCATATAATTCTTACATATCTTAGTATAAAACACGAAATTTGTCTTTACGATGAACATAAGCGTTAACCGCTTTCGTAAATCTTTTTTCGCACTTTCTATAAAATTACTTGAAGCGTAATTAATTTTTCAATAAAATTTAATTTTTTCTCATACGCGCTTCATGCAGGATCACGATGGTGATCACAGGGTGATATTATAAATAGACACCTCTTACGAATCAGTATCCCGGCGTGGAAGCACTGCTGCCCGGTAAAATGACGTAAGTCAAAATGGCATAGGAAAAAAAGGAAAAAGTGTGCAAATGGAAAAATAGGAAAAGAGGGACAAACGACTTACACAACATGAGCTCTGAATTAGAGTTATTGTTCGGGATAATTATTTTCGTTATTTTGACCTCTACCAAGGAAGTTATGCTTCATGCTGTTTGTTTTTTGCCTGTCTATAGCTGCAAGTCTATTACCCAAAGGCCCACCTAATAGATTTCTATGAGAGTAGGAGACAAGAAAGACACAATTTTTACCAGATTCCTGGATTGGGGATGGAGCAGTACTGCCAAGAAAAGTATATGTTTTTTCGCACGTTCTTTGTTTTCACAAAACCTGACCGAACACTACGCACAGAAAACATTGGTGAAGCAATTCGTAGAGGTCTCGAATACTACGCACAGAAAACACTGGTGAAGCAATTCGTAGAGGTCTCGAATACTACGTACAGAAAACATTGGTGAAGCAATTCGTAGAGGTCTCGAATACTACGTACAGAAAACACTGGTGACGCAATTCGTAGAGGTCTCGAATACTACGCACAGAAAACATTGGTGAAGCAATTCGTAGAGGTCTCGAATACTACGCACAGAAAACATTGGTGAAGCAATTCGTAGAGGTCTCGAATACTACGCACAGAAAACACTGGTGAAGCAATTCGTAGAGGTCTCGAATACTACGCACAGAAAACATTGGTGAAGCAATTCGTAGAGGTCTCGAATACTACGTACAGAAAACACTGGTGACGCAATTCGTAGAGGCCTCGAATACTACGCACAGAAAACACTGGTGACGCAATTCGTAGAGGTCTCGAATACTACGCACAGAAAACATTGGTGAAGCAATTCGTAGAGGTCTCGAATACTACGTACAGAAAACACTGGTGAAGCAATTCGTAGAGGTCTCGAATACTACGTACAGAAAACATTGGTGAAGCAATTCGTAGAGGTCTCGAATACTACGCACAGAAAACACTGGTGACGCAATTCGTAGAGGTCTCGAATACTACGCACAGAAAGCATTGGTGAAGCAATTCGTAGAGGTCTCGAATACTACGCACAGAAAACACTGGTGAAGCAATTCGTAGAGGTCTCGAATACTACGCACAGAAAACATTGGTGAAGCAATTCGTAGAGGTCTCGAATACTACGCACAGAAAACATTGGTGAAGCAATTCGTAGAGGTCTCGAATACTACGTACAGAAAACACTGGTGACGCATTTCGTAGAGGTCTCGAATACTACGTACAGAAAACATTGGTGAAGCAATTCGTAGAGGTCTCGAATACTACGCACAGAAAACACTGGTGACGCAATTCGTAGAGGTCTCGAATACTACGCACAGAAAACATTGGTGAAGCAATTCGTAGAGGTCTCGAATACTACGCACAGAAAACACTGGTGAAGCAATTCGTAGAGGTCTCGAATACTACGCACAGAAAACATTGGTGAAGCAATTCGTAGAGGTCTCGAATACTACGCACAGAAAACACTGGTGAAGCAATTCGTAGAGGTCTCGAATACTACGCACAGAAAACACTGGTGAAGCAATTCGTAGAGGTCTCGAATACTACGCACAGAAAACATTGGTGAAGCAATTCGTAGAGGTCTCGAATACTACGCACAGAAAACACTGGTGAAGCAATTCGTAGAGGTCTCGAATACTACGCACAGAAAACATTGGTGAAGCAATTCGTAGAGGTCTCGAATACTACGCACAGACAACACTGGTGACGCAATTACGTGGAGGTTTCAGACGGAGTGCTATAGCTTTTTGGGAAGATGAGGACTTAGCTACAAGAGAGGGGAATTCTTGTTTTATTATCTCTACCAGGGCAAACAACTACGAGCTAGTTACGTTTATCAGTCTATTACCAAAGCAAAATGGTTAAAGAAATGTAGACAAACACCATGTGAAACGTTTGTGCATTATTCATTATAATTCTGTTTAATAAACAAAATATTTTGGGTCCTTTGCTAGTCTATATAATACTTATATAGGTATATTATAGCATGTTATTATAAAACTTTGTTTTTAGTTTTTTCTATTGAAAGAACGAACGGGTTTTTCGACCTTGGCGGAGGTCTGTTTCCTGCTGAGCGCATTCTAGTCTTGTCATACAAATTATATGCATCAAAATAACATATATACAACTTTTTTTCCTGCGTTTTCATTTGTGCTGTTTTTTCCTATGCAATTTTTACTGTGCCATTTTACCTACATTTGCAGGCACGTAATTGTTCCGGTTAATTCATTAAGAGCGTGGGCAGTGCGTTTTCCATCGAAGCACCGGTTCCGTAAAACAGCCAGCAATAGAGGCGGTAAGAGAAAATTTATGCACGTTATTCCTTCAAATTCCTGTTTAGTTTTCACGTTTTTGGTATTGTTTGTAACAAACTGAAGCTCGCATCATTGCCGACTTGAACCTTGAACTTCTTGGCCGACGTCAACGTTACAATATTTGACCAAAGAAAAATTATAAGGTCGAAGCTTATGTTTTCTGTTTGTCACCATTAAGAGCTTTGCTGCAAATTTTGTTCTCCCGAAAACACCCCAAAACTGTTATATTCCAGTGTTTATTTGTTTATCCCAAGGTAAACGGTTTCTTTTATATTTGTGTACCACATTCTTGAAAATTTGTGTGCTGTGCTAGATTTGCGACGGTGCTTTGTGCGAGTGTTTTTTCGGTACTGTGGATTTCGTACTTACGGAAATGATCTGTTAAATTAAATGTGTTAAAATTATAAATTAATTTGGTCATTTTTGGGGCAAAAAAGGGCAAGTTGTTTAAAAGCGCTAGTTGTGATTTCCCGTAAATTATGTTGATTGTTTTTAATTAAGTAGATTGCTTCCTACGTTGACACCTATTCAAGTATCGCCGTTGTTTTGAAGCAAGAACGTTTAAAAATGTATGTCATCAATGAGGAACATTTAGTGTTTTGCTGATCTATGCAAAAAAGTAACGATTTAAAGACTGCATATTACTAGAATTAAATGTTTGTTTTGCCGATGAAAGAAATTCCATACTTACCGATCTAACACATTAAGCTGCAAATTTTATGTTACCTGCAGGTAAAGCTATCCAGCTTAAGGCTATAATGCTAGATTGTTGCAGTACTTGATGGTGAAAAACGTGCTATTTTTTATTAGAACTGCATATTAACTTCTAGTATTAATTAGTGTTGCATTACGATTATAGTTGAAGATGTCTTAGCTAAGCACTTTAATTTAAATTAACATTAAAAACTGTGTTACTGCTGCAAGCACGTAATCTAAGACAACCATTAAAAACTAGTTAATAGTTCAAATGGTCACGCGAAGTTTAGGCTACATTATTTTCGGTCACACTAAATTTACATTATTTTACATTACATTACATTAATTTACATTACATTAGCCTACATTATTTTCTCATGATGATATGAAATTCCTTTGTATAAGATATAATTTGACACCATTGCACTAAAATTATCAACGATTCAGGAAACATTGACAAGTGTAAAATATTAATGAGTTATAAATGCGTTCTCACGGAACAAATTAATCGTACATGGTACGGGGTCAGTAACTTTATAAACATGTCCTTTGCTCGATGCAAACTTCTTACATGCACGACAATACGATTTTCTGATTTTAATTATATGTCAGTACCTATTTTGATATCACTTTTCAAGTTTTGTGCTTGACCGGTTCTAGCGCGACGTGTAACAGTAATTTACAGAGCACGATGGCACTTTCTGGCGCAATTGCTAACAGAAGGTTTTCTGCGTTTTCTGCGTAAACACTGTTTTAGTTACTACAGAAAAATTCTTTTCGGCAAATATGGCTTCTATATCAAATAACAAATGGGTAAATGTTAAGTACTTAATATAGTTTAATGTACTTGAATTTGAAAACAATGAAAAACGTTTGAAACAGTTAGATAAAGTAATGAGGATGTTGGAACATTTACTCACTAATCGGCAAGTTTTATTTAATAAAACCGTTTTTAACTCTTCAACAAGTTTAAAATGTGCATTTCTTATAGTAAAAGCTATTTTACTTGTTTGTTTTTAGCGTTCCATCATTGGACTATTCATTTGTATTACTTTTATGGCTCAGCCAGGTGAAAGTCGTGGTGTGTACAATAGAAAAGGTTATAGGCGGAGGCATGTTCCAATAAGACTAAGAGGTAAGTGTGTGATCAACATTATAGCCTGTGTAATCTGCATTTACTATTTGCACAAATTTATTATTACAACATTACAGGGGAATCTACTTCTTCATTTGCCGGATGAATAGCTTATTATTATATAGCTTATGATAGTTGATCAGTTGGCCAACTTTATTTTGTGCTTAATTTGTTTTTACTGAAATTAAAAGAACTTAGCTTAAGCATGGGTCATGGATATATTGGCAGAATAACCATAACCTACTTAACATAACACTAGCAACTACAAGTCGGAAGGACGCCCTTAAAATATTTTGCGCATAACTGGGAAGATACTGTTGTAGTACTGTTGCTGCTGTTGTCGTTGCTGTTGTCATCGTCGTCGTTGTTTTGTTATTATTTCTATTACTATTATTATTATCTAGTCAATAAGCGAAAATTCCGCGTGGTTTCGAATTATTAACGGCAATGGGAAACTCAGTAATTCTGGTGGTAACAATTACTAATAGATATGATGCATATAGAAATATGCATATACATTTAGAACGCAGCAATTTGAATGCATCTCTTTTCAAAAAGCATTTGAACTCTGTGCAAAGATTTCAAGATGCGAGCCGATTTCTGTTTTTATGCACTTTTTCAAAAAATTGGGTGGATGTGGTCGAGAAGATGTCCACTGATGCAAGATGTGCTCATGCAGATGCTCATCGCGCAAAATCTATGTGTTATAAACTGATAATACTGGACTGCTCTCCACTTTTAGTGGAAGCAGAACGGATGGCACCGCGGCCTACACCGTGCGGCATGACTCAAAGACAAAAACCAAAATGAATAAAATAAAAATGACAATTTATTACCCAAACAAAATAACTGTTCCAGATAGCTTTCCGAATGGAGCAACAGAAAGCCTGATGAAGTGCGAACAGAGCTGAGATGAGATGAGACGCCCACTGACCACTGACAAGGATCTACAGCAGACCTACCATTTTTATAAGCTCAGGTGTGCACGTGACTAGTGGCTCCCACTAACACAAGGTCAGAATAAGCGTCTATGTGCTAGTTAAAGCCGGACGTGTGCTAGTTCACACGCACACCTGAGAAGTCTGCTGTATTCTCCTGCCAGTATTACACTACCTCATCACAGCCCTGCAGTACACTGTCCCCCTTCCTCCAGACAAAGAAGTCCCTTCTTTGAAGATCTAGTCTTCCATCGGGAGGGAGAAGAACAGCTACCTACACAGACCAGAAAGCAAGTTCGAGCACTGCTAATCGGCAATACAAAAAGTTTTTCCTTCCATTAATCAAATAGAATCACAGAAATATTTTGCAAAGACTGGCAATTCTACAAAACAACATGAGCTAGTGCATAACGCCTACCGAATTACAAACTAGAAGATGAAGTCAATGTCAGATTTCTTGTATGAATAAATTAAAGTTAAACATTACATTTCTAGTAACAACAATTTTTATATAACGGCGAGTCGACTTAAAAAAACTTCCAACTAAATATGCCTAAGTATGTCTACGTAAAAATGCAAAAATGAACGAAATAAATGTAATCAGATATCCGCTATCCGTAAATAAACGTAACGTAGTGTAAATAATCCGCACGATCTGCGATTCTTAACGATTCACCAGTACCAACTATGTCTCAATAAGCAAATGCAAGTAAGGTGTGTGGTGTGGACTAGCCCTTAGTCAAGCAACAACGCATCCGATACCACGGGTGTAACACCTGGGTTGGTAGAGCTTGCCTGGAAAAGATGAACGCTAGTACGCATGTCAAGCATACAGTTAGTTCAAGTGAATTTCCACTGCAGACCCAGCATAAGATTTATTGAGCTTAAGTATTGGCTCCTATGGCGAAAAACGTCGATTCTCCATAAATTTCCAAAATAGCTGTGCTGTACAACAGAAAAAAGGTAGTAAATCTGCTTACACCAACTATATTCATAGCGGGAAACCAAAAACAAAAAGTTATATGCCACTTTATCTTTAAATAAATCAACATCTTTAATAAGCAACAACAATGCTGACAACTTAACTTCTAAAAAAAATTTAACACCTTACCGTGTTCGATTAACTTACGCAACCGAGGGCTGGTCAGTGGTCAAAGTCGCTCTGTTCACATGGTAGCCAACGGGCAAGGCTTTGTCGCGAAGCTAGAAATAGGACCTCGAAGAACGAAAGCAACAACAACAAAACGTCAATTATCGAAAAAGACTAATTAGAACTAGGCATCAACTGGAATCGGTTGACTTAAAACAACGAAATTGAGAATTTCGATCACGACTATCTACTCGTACATCATAGCTGAAACAGTCTAAACAAACGGTAATTGTTTAGCAAAAATGAAATATTTGTTCTGCCATTTATCTCTCGAGATTAATGTTAGAACAAATGACAATTTGCAATAACTATTTACAGAACAATTATCCTTTTTTTTAAATTCCATTCAAGAAAAAAACTCAAAATTTAATTAAAGAATACACAGTTGATTTCCAATACGGCCACTTAAGAATATAGAACAAAAACTAATATATTCGCCTCTCCTCCTCTCCTTAAAGAAGAGTGAAAATTCCATTTTTTCACAAAATACGACAACAATAATAATGACATCATTGACATGAGGTAATCAATATACAGCCAAGGAAATATGTTCAATTCTTGGTTCCTCAGCTGCAAAAAAATATTTTTTTTTACATTTTGAAACATGCTTATTAAGTAAATTATATACTTCGAGTTAAACAAGCATCTAGTCACGTATTTTCGAATTTGACATGTGTAAGTAGTTACAACTCCATTCTTAAGTGCTAATGTGGATGTGTCACATAGAATAGTTGCTGGAATTACGAAAATGTTTCGCGTAAGTAATTCTATGAGTGCATCTAAACTCGAGCATTTTCTTGCTTGTAAAGTGAGGGTTAAGATGACAGAACTCTCCTAGCATTTCATTTCTCAAGTCTCGGATTGCGTATTCGATGTGCAGTAGGGTCTTCATAGGCGAAGTTTCCATAGTGGGTTGTAGGTTGTCTTGACCTGCGGGGGTAAGGTCGGGGAGGACTGGACGGCAACTGGACGTCATCGGCTGCATTGGCTTCCAAAAAGGTTAGTGGTGTGCTAGAATGGGTCTCGCTTGATACGAGAACAGGATTAATAGAAGTTGGAGAGAGAATAGGATCCGGTAACGTAGGTTGTGAGGTTACATTATGATTGGATTGAAACGATTTGGGTTGTCTATCAACAGTTTTTCTATTGTTTATTTCAAGATTACACTCAACATTGCTCCTAGAATGGTTCACCTAGGTAGACTGCTCGCCCGAAAGAGGCGTGCGTACACTATCGCCGGCCTTTTCAGAGGAGTCCTCAGCAATTGCTGAACTGGAGCTACCAGGAAGCCATTCGTTAATGAGTTGTCGAGTTGATTCGTCGGGAATAAATTCAGCAGAGTCGGCTGTGCCAAGTAAACTAAGAGTAGTTGAGCCGGGAAAATCAACTCTTTTGGGAGTGGATGTTCGAGGTTTTGGTATAGGCGGAGATAAGGTGGGCAATGAAAGCCGTACATCACCGTTGGATGAATTGTCATGGGGAAGGGAAAGTTGATCACGAATAGGAGTTAAGGCTGGCATGGAGGAATTAAGTAGTTCTGGAATTTGGGCTGGAAAACTCGATGCATTTTCATTGTGCTCATCATTATAATCAGCTATTCTGCATGGTGAGTATGGAGGTGGCGGCAATCCGAAAGAATCGAGAGATACAGAACGATCAAGTGCTGTCAGTTGTGGCTCGAGTTCAATGTTCTGTTCAGATTTAGATTTATCGATACCCGATGGATCGGCATTGGATTTATCGGCACTAACTTCGGGATCAAGGCTATAAGTTACTGTAGCTTGGCTGTCAGATAATTCATTGAGTGAAGGCGTTTCACCAGGTGTCCAGGAAAATCCAGTGGCTGGCGTATAACGCCACAGACGATCTGCATGAACAATTTTGCATCTTTCTCTTGGTCCCGGCAAACGTATACGATAGACAACATCTGAGAGACGTGTTATGATTTCATAAGGTCCCAGCCAATCAGACTGAAGCTTTGGACTGCGACCGATTTTACGCTGAGGGTTAAAAAACCAAACTTTTTCCCCAACAGAAAATTGAACATAACGAGAACGGACATTATAGCGTCTACGCATTGTTTCATGGGAAATGCGAAGGTTTTCTCTGATGAAATGGTGAACGTCATGTAGACGATTCTCAAGATTTTTAACATACTGAACGACAGTACTTGAATCAATGTTTGAAGGTGGGCGTCCTGTTAATAGATCAAGAGGCAGCCTTAATTCTCAACCAAACATGGCTTGAGCAGGGGTGAATCCAGTTGAGTCATGTACAGCCGATCTGTATGAAAGCAAAAACAAAGGGATCTTTTCATCCCAATCACGCTGGTGGGCACTACTGAATTGCGCAAGCTGTCGGGAAATGGTCCTTATAAAGCGCTCGCACATTCCATCGCTTTTTGGGTTAAGCGCAGTCGTTCGAGTTTTCTCAATACCCATAAGATTACAGCATTGCTGAAAGACCTTACTTTCAAAATTTCGGCCTTGGTCTGAATGAATTTCGTTTGGTAACCCAAATCGGCAAAAGAAATCGTTTACCAATACTGCAGCTATAGTCTCGGCTTCTTGGTTCGGTAAGGGATAGCATTACGGCCATTTTGTGAAATAATCCATTGCAACTAATATGTATTTGTTGTTAGAATTAGACAACGGAAAAGGACCTGCCACGTCAATGGCGATTCGTTCCATAGGCGCGCCCACACGGTATAGTTGTAAAGGTGCACGAGGTTTTCGCTGCGGCCCCTTTTTCTTGCAACAAATTTCGCAAGTTCGCGTCCATATTTCAACATCTTGCCGCATTCCCGGCCAAAACAAGCGCTGCCGCAGTAAATCGAGAGTTTTGTTTTGTCCAAAATGGCCTGCAGTTGGAGATGAATGCATTTCCGTTAAAACTTTTTCGCGAAAAGCGCGAGGGACTAACCATTGCCAGCGAGAAGACTCCCTTCAGGGCTTTCCCATTTCCGCTGCAAAATGCCATCTCTTAAACGCAGTGTGTCCCAATGCGCTAAAACCGCTTTAGCGTTTCTACTAAGGGGTGATCGCTGTTCCCATGTTGGTTTTTCGCTTGACGTTTCAAGAAACGCTATGACGGGTGCTAGATCTTTATCATTTAATTGACCTTCTTTAAAATCTAATTCAGTATCACGCAAAGTTGTACCGACTTTGACAAATTTTGCCGATTCAGTGATTTCTGGTTTCACACATTTTGATGCCTGAATAATTTCACTGTCAATTTTACTTCTCCAGGCTGGCTGTAAGGCATTTTTGCTATTTTCAGCTTTTGAATTGTTAGCTGTTCTTAGCGTTTCAAATTTTATTTCACGTTTGTTGCAATGAGAGCATTCGTGTTCGCATGGCCGTCTAGACAGCGCGTCTGCATTCGCGTGACTTTTACCGGGCCTATGCTCTATCTTGTACTGATATTGGTCCAATTTCGCAAGCCATCGAGCTAATTGGCCTTCCGGGCGCTTAAGCGTGCGAAGCCAGCGAAGTGCCGCATGGTCGGTACGTATAGAAAAGAGTTTTCCGTAAAGATAGTGATGGAAGTTGGTCACCGCTTTTATCACGGCCAGGAGTTCACGTCTAGTGGCACAGTAATTGCGTTCTGCGGGGTTAAGTGTTTGACTGTAATAGGCAATTACACGTTCGTGTCCATTTTGAACTTGAGAGAGTACAGCACCGATGGCGACATTACTAGCATCGGTGTCAAGTATGAAATCTCTATCGAAATGAGGATGCGCTAGTACAGGGGAGGAAGTAAGCAAGGCTTTAAGTCTCTCAAAAGACTGCAGCTGGTCTTGTTGCCACAAGAAAGGTTGATGTTTACGAGTTAGTTCGTGCAGTGGAGCTGCTATTTTTGCAAAGTCTTTGATGAAGCGCCTGTAGTATGTACAAAGGCCAAGAAAACTACGTAGCTCAGTCAAGTTTGTTGGTATAGGCCATTTCGCTACTGCATCAGTTTTTGCAGGATCGGTGTGTACTCCTTGGGAACTGACAATGTGTCCAAGGTAAGTTACCTGCTTTTGTGTAAGTAGACATTTCTCAGCGTTAAGTTTCAGTCCGGCTGCTTGGAAGCGAGTGAAGACCTCTTGTAGACGCTCCAAGTGTTCGTCAAAGGTGTGGCCATAAACTATCACGTCATCGAGGTAGATTAGTAGGGTACGCCAATGAAGGCCAGTCAGGACCTGCTCCATAAAAAAGGCATAGCCTTGAATTGCCAGAGGCCTCTATGTGTAATGAAAGCCGTCTTCTCCTTGTCGTTAGGGTGCATTTCGACCTGGTGATACCCAGATTTCAAGTCAAGGGTGGAAAACCATTCAGAGCCTGATAGTGCATCTATCGAGTCATCTATACAGGGTAAAGGATAACTGTCTTTGATGGTAATTGCATTTAGGGCTCTATAATCAATGCAGCATCTAGTGCACCGTAGTAATCACCCCTGGACGATTCGAGCCAGAGTTATCGGTGAGCGAGAGGCCTCGGTTCGAGGTCGACATCCGGAAACATGCAACTGGGAGACATTTACTAGCTTTGAAAGAGTATAAGGCCCGACCAAAATCCTGACAAACCCACTAATTTTGTAAAACTAAATGTTACTGTTGGAAAGAGTGATTTTATAACCGAAAAAGAACGAATAGCTGGCTAGACATAAAAACACAAAGAAAACGAATTTACCCTTGAAGGTTCACCACTCCCTCACATTCACGCCGAAACAGTTGGGAGACAAGACCTGGGAAGGCAGGAGCAGGCTTGTCTTGTTTGGCTCTCAAACTCCAGCAACCACTGAACTCAAAGAAATAGAATGCGGTGCTTCTTATCAGATAAACATTTTCTTTACATTTGAAAAATGTATTAACGTCCATACAAATAGTTGCAAATTAATTAAATATAATAAAAATTGCTGCTGCCGATAGCACCATGACCATAAAATATAATTTTAATTTGGTTTATCTTTTTGTAATTTCTTAAATGAGTTAGTTACCGATTTATTCAAAGTACCGCATCTACATTTGACTTACCTAAGTCACATTTGAGTGACTACCTGTCCCTGTCTACCTGTTCACCTGTCCCAACCGAAACGGAAAGAGTGCGCACTCTGACAGAAAACCAATGTTGACTATCCAACTGATACCACCGAGAAAACAGCTTCGCTAATTTACATAATCTTTAATGAACTTAAGACAAATTAAGAACTATATATACAAAGCATTTACACGATTCATATTACACGCCTAAACATATTTTTGTGACAGTACATTCTGTATAAAATATAACGTTAGTTTACTGGCTTTGTGACTGAAGAGTGATAAATGTGTCATTGTCAGACGATAAAGCCTATGCTAGCTATTGAATTTAAAAATCTGAAAACGGCATTTGTGTTGTGATATATTTTCATCAATAGGTCATTTGTTAACTGACTGATAAAATAAAACCGCAAATAAAGCAAAAAATGGGATTGATAGGAGAATATGTATGTGCACACACATAATATATTTGATTTTGTGTGGGTATTTTTAGCTAGGCTGATTTGTTAATTCGACTCATTCAAATTCACGTATATCATGTGTTAAGAACTTACACGTTGTATCAAATTCCAAGTATTTTTGCCACGTTTTAGCACCACACACACACGCACGCACGCACGCACGCACACACGCACGCACACACACACACACACACACACACGCACACACACACACACACACACGTGCTTCCGTTCTTTCCTCGCCATAATTATCTTCTCCTTATCTCCCCCATCTCAAATTCTCGCACTTTTTGTAATAGAGTTTGCAATTATGCTCAACCTTAATTATAAAGCTGTTAAAAAGTTGTATACTCGGGCTGTAAACTCTTGCCCCATTATTATTTTTCAATTGTCATTCTGTTAAATGAATCGTGCTAATAACTGCATGCAAAATAATTGTTTGGTGGATTACGCAGTAAAATAAACATTAAAATAATAAAGGAAAAATCTACGATATGTATATTTTTATGCTCGAAATGAAATAATACTAATAATGATGATGATGATGACAATGACGACGACGATGACAACGACGATCATAACTCGTAATAACGCTCTATTTATAATGCCAAACTCGCTTAGCGTCAATTTTTTTTGCAATCCGGTTTGACTGTCATAATAATAATAATAATGATGATAATAATGATGATGATGATGATGATGATGATGATGATGATGATGATGATGATGATGATGATGATGATGATGATGATGATGATGATGATGATGATGATGATAATAATAATAATAATGTCCTGCTGTAGTCGAAACATCATAGCTCGCTTGTTATCTATAAATTTTATACATTTTCTGAAGATGCTAAATGACTGTGTAGTTATAACACCTTTATCTGTACTGGATTTTTCAATACATGGCACACGAGCAAAAAATGAAAATGCAAAAGTCAGACTCTGTAAATTTTTATTTATTGAAATTCATACGACCTCTATCCTTCCAGAACTTTCAAGAAAAATGCACAAGTGTTTTTTAAACGAGTACCTAACATATTTCTTCAGAGAAATTATGCTAATCGCACTAGACCTAGACAAGACCAATGGTCATTCAGGGCAACGATCTACATAAATACACAAAACACACAACGATCTACATAAAATACACAAAAAGCAAAATTTAAAATCCCATGTAAAATCGAACTACAGGTATAGCTGTATAGCTTTACAGATATATACAGTACATCCGGGTGTTTTCAGACTGGGCCAGCTATAAAAAATCAATTGACAATGTTACTATAGGCATCTCCATTTTAATTATAATATCTAGACCTAGGCCTAGACGTACTGAGGCGCGCCCCAATTTGTCTAAGTTCGTCAGAAATTATGTAAATTAGCGAAGCTGTTTTCTTGGCAATGCCAGTGATGAAGTCAAAGAGTATTTCTAACTCATCTTCTCTCAGAGCACACACTCTTTCCATTTCAATTGGTCCAGGGCAGGTAGATTGACCTTTCATCAAACCACCAATAAGCTGCATAACTGGGGTTTCCCAATTAAAGATGTAGGAGTCATCATTATTTAAACAGGACTCCATCATCGAATCTGGAAAAAATGTTTTAATCTTAGTAAATTGCTATTATGTTCAAAATAAATTTTGTGACACATGACAGATGCGAATATACTGGAGCAGTTCAAACGCGAAAAAATGAATACTTATTTGGTAAGAATTGTGATTACAATATTATATGATTTAGAAGTTTATGGAACGTTCGTCTTTAGCTAGTCAGAAATTCACTTGAGGGTGATTTCATTAAGTTGAAAATAGAACCTGCATCACTGAAACTCAACAAATAAAGGCTTAAGGTGCAGTCAAAACCGCCCAGATGCAATTTTCCTAACGATACTCATCCGTTTGGTAAACTGGTTCAGTATTCCTGAACTTTCGTAACTAAGCACACCAGTACCCATGTCTAAATTATGTACATTATCGTGACGCAATTACTATGAAAATAACTTATTAAACTTTCAAGCAAGTAGTGTTACTCAGTTACTACTTTAATCAGTATGATAATTTCACAAAAAACATTTAGGCCTATTATCTTTATTCGTACGTAGCACTCTAAGTTCGAAAAAACTGAATCCAGATCTGATGCCGTAATATTTCTTCAGACGTTTCTTAACCCATCAGGTAGTTTATCAAACATAAAAACATTTTCAAATGGCCCCTTTAGCCCTGACCTATTCATTTGTTCATGACTTTGCAAGGAGCATATTACTATGTTTTAGGGATCTTTGTCAAGGGAAATGACTGGGAGAAAATCCAGTGCCGGATTAATCATTAGGCAAACATAGCACACGCCTTAAGGCCAGCCAAAAATCGGGCCACAAAAAATCAGGAAAAAATTCATAAGTTTTCAGGTGGTGATAAAAATTTCTTTCCTTTATTTTTACACGTAAATAAATGTTTTGTATTTTTTACTGTGACCTTTGCAATAACGAATGAATGAGACACCATTCTGACAGGAACGTTTGTCGAAAATTTTAACTTAACATAGTTGATGAATAGCACCTTATTTTTTGTTAACCATGTGATAATTTTGTTTGCTTTTTTGTCGTAAAGGCTCTGCTATTTTGTTTTTCTTTAAGAAATTAATCTATCGTGTGTTTCTTTTAGAGGAATACCTGCTACAGTTTAAATTTCGCACTTCTTGTGTAAAGCATGTCTGGTCCTAATACATCTCATGATGATAGGGGGTCACTGTAGTTGTCCAAGATATTTTCTCTTGCACCTGGTCCTTTTAATCTTGCTGCTTAAGCTCTGAGGGCGTAGTATAAGCTGTATGTGGAAGATTTTGAAGACTGGTTAAGCTTTCAAGCTATTCCGCTGACTGCTGATCTCAAAAACTCCTGGCTTCTGAATAGGATGGAGTTAGATGTTACAAGGATTCTGCGAGGTTTAAAACTTGTTATTCAAGATTCTGTAGGCAGTCGACTAGATAGCTATGAATCTGCGAAAGCGCCACTTTGCAACAGTATTTTGCTGCCCCTGCTAACTCAGTGTATGAATGTTATGCCTTTCGAGCAGGGTCCTAATGAATGCATTGACAATTTATTCGCCGAACTGAAAATCTTGGCTAAAAATTATAGTTTTACTGACAGCTCCTATGAAACCAATGACAACCAAATGGTGCATGACCAAATGATAATAGGGTTAAAGTTCGTTCACATCAGGAGAAAATTACTGTCTGAAAAGAAACTCACTTTTTCCATTGTCATCGATATTGACGAGCCAGTGAGTCTTCTGCTAGGCTGCTGAAATGAGTGAAGCTCAGCAACACTCTGAAGAATTTCCTTTTTTGTTGGCCATGAAACTGTAGCAATACACTTAAGAAATCCAAGTATTGGTCCTGACAGGAAATGGGGTATATCGTAAAACATAGTCCATTGAAAAAGTCCAAGAAAGCCAAGGGCGAACTAAGCATATGGGCACATGTACCAATAGTAATTACTGTAAAAAATATTGGTTGTTCTAAATTTTTACTCAATAAATTTTCTTTTTCTAAGTTTAACTGATTTTCTTTTCGTCGGTGAGCCCAAAATATCTGTGGTTTCAGGTCACTTATCAAAATGGGCATTAGGGCCAGCAGAGCCTTAATCTGGCACTGAGAAAATCCCCAAGCAGCGATGAAAGCCAAGCTGCCCATTGACCACTAAGCCCCCGACTAACTAGAAACAGCAGTCAGAATAAAAACATTAAGTACATTGTAAAAGAACTGTCAGTCAGTGTTGTCTGCTTAATAAATCTCATTACCTATAGCCTATTGCTACAATGATACCCGTCACCATTCCTCGAAAACTTTGACTTGCTGTGAAACCAGTGCCCACATCAGTCTGATCCTGTCCAAATATTAAGCATCCGCCCGAATGTATTGGCCCAGGAATAGAACCGTAATTACCAGCTTGAAATTAAACAAAAGTAAATTTAACATCAAAGGCGTCTTTCATTAAGTTATTACAAAAATGACGTGAAATTAAGAGGTTTTGAAAGCGAAGATCGCGTTGTTTTATGTTGTTTTAGGGCGTGTATACAGATATTTTCATAAGGTACGGAATGACCACAAAGGTCTGTTATGTAAGGTTTGTGGAATTTGGCAACACTTGATATGTAATCTAACGACAGAGCAAGACAGTGTTTTAACTAGTGTAGATTTGTGGTACTGTACAAATTGTCTTGCAGATATATTGCCCTTCAATAATATAGAAAATGAAATACAATTCAAAAACGCTATTGACCTGATCGATATACCCGATTCAGTTACCTTACAACTTGCTGGATTACATCTAAATCCATTTGATTATAATGAAAGATTATTGTCTTCACAATATGCAGATTTTGATACAGACCTAAACTTCTATAACAGAATAGGTAGATTAAAGTGTGACTATACTGTCCACGCTGAATGGTGAATTTTCGATACTATCTTTTACAGAAACCTGGCTTAATGATCAGAATAAAGATCAGTTTTCAATAAAACATTATAATCACTACTCAAAAACCCGCAAACAGAGAACAGGTGGAGGGGTTTCCCTGTATATAAAGGATGATTTAAACAGTAAACCTCGTAATGGCTTAGACTGTTTCGATGAACTAACCTGTGAATCACTGTTTGTTAAAATTACCCAAGAACATACAAAAATGGTCTTAGTTGGAGTGTTATATAGACCTCCGGGTACCAGTATCCCAGTATTCCTTGATGGTTTAGATAATCTTCTCTCTAAAATAATTGATAAAAACAAACACATCTTTGTCTGCGGCGATTTCAACTTAAAATTGCTTAACTGTGACTCACACGAAGGAACTGAATCTTTTCTCAATTGCCTACCTAGTCATTCATTGTATCCCTTAATCAGCAACCAACAAGAATTACTACTTACTCAGCAACTTTAATCGATAATATATGTACAAACTGTGTGTCAAATGACAACCTAAACTCGGGCATTCTCTACAGTGACATATCTGACCAATTTCCCATTTATTCAGTAACTAGCTTGAAAGCACTTCATTCAAAACCAGTAGTTTCAAAATTTAGAATCTTTAATGATAGCACTGTCGCAGACTTCAAGTCCAAACTAGCATCCCATGACTGGTCCCAAATCTTTTGCAGTGCATTTGGAAAACTATGAGCAATGCAAGATGTATAAATTAAAGCTAGCAATATGGGTAGAAGCCCAGTTGCGTATGTATAATATTCCGCTTGGAGCCGATCAGGGCCTGGACTTTTGTGGTGAGACAGGCTAGACATGGCATCCTGAACCTCTCTTACAGTGATTGCAGGAGCATTGTTTAGGTTGGTAGTCAGAGATTCCTTTAGCCTAATTGGTAGATCGCAATTGTCAAGAGAATTAAGAAGTGCCTGGTAGTGGTTCTTCCACATATCACATATTTGCTTTTCGCCAGTGGTTTACCCAATGCGGGAAGGGAGGAGAGTTGCTTAGAATTTGACTCCTTTTTAATGGATGCCCAGAATTGATATGAATTACAGTGCATATATCTGTAGGCTCTCCGATCAGCAACAATAACCTGCTCATTTCTCTTACATGCTCGGAGAGAATATTTGAATTGAGCTCGAACCTAGTGCATTGCTTCTGAAATTGGACCTTGACGATTTTTGTCTTTCAGTCAGTTTTGGTCAGTTTTAGTTCTAGAACAAAATTTCAGTCTACCATTGATATATACTATTGTACATGTTTTCATTCAACTGGCTCCTTTGCACGTGACTACCTCTTTATGCAATCTGTGTTAGGTGAGCTTACATACCACTGTTCTTTTTTCATGACAACACGTTTATAATCTGTCATTTAGCTAATATGCAATTTTACGCATCCATTTTTATGTAGTTCAGCTGTACAATTATGAATACTGCAGTAGTTATTTTAATGACGTTTATTGCCGAATCAAGCGCACATCCATCCGTAAAGATTCATACACGACGTAAGTATTGATCAAATCAAGTCATTTGGTTTTTTCCTGAATCAAAAATAAATAAGCGATTGGTATAAGTTCAATAACCAAACAAACGGGAAGGAGACGCAGAGATACGTGATTTACAGTAAAATTCATTCACGTAAAGTTTTACATTTACAGTTTCAATATATTTTTATTGAATAAGAAATATTGCAACATGGCTTGAACAGACAGTTTCTAACAAATGATAAATGTTCTCATCAATGAAATGTGGCACTTAGTAGAGTGCAGGTAATAGACAAACAGTAGAAGCATTACAGTATGACTACTAGCATAAATATATACATAGCAGAATGTTGAGAAATAAATAAATATTACTCTGTAATCAATATAAACTAGTACAGAGACTAGAAGCGCTTAGTTAGAAATATAAATTTCTTTACAAGCTTAAATACTTGAATATTAACAGATATACTTAAGTGTGGATTACCATGAAGAAACAGATAAACGAGTTCATTTGTTGACAACATGAATTACACGAATTTAAATAATCGAGAGTTGATATCATGAAGTATTAGCGTATTATTTATTTAGAGCAAGCCTCCCTTTTAGATTACAGACCAAGTGTGAAGCCATAGTAACGCTACTTCAGTAACAGTAATATCGAACTAGCCATTGGCTCTTCCCGATTCTGGTTACTATCTTTTGTAATGTAAAGTTGTAAACCAGTGTAACTGCGAGTTTTTTGCTTTTTCAGCGGTTATCCGCAGTCATGGGAAGACCGATAAAATATTGTTATGTTTTTCAGCTTGAAAACATCAATCAATTTTTAGTATATTTTCACTGAAGCTACATTTTGATTATGTTAACTGTATAGGTGCCAATCGATATGATCCTACAAGATTCACTTTCCCGAGATATGATTCTATACAAAGCGATCTAACTCAGTATAAAAGCTTCGTGGAATCTTCTGTGACAGACCTTCAAAGTAAGTAGACCAAATTACATTTATACGTGTATCAGGCTGACGCAGATAGAATTACGTAACACGTAATATGTGAATATTTTTAATATTAGTCGATGTACGTGTATAATAGACTTAATTTAGAAGAAAGCTTTTATGCTAAATTCGTTGAATTTAAAATTAAATGCAAACGTATGTTTAATATTTAGTTTCCCTTTAATAGCGTACTTAATTTAATATGTTTAGTAATGCATAAGGATTACGCAAATGTTATACACTTCCCCGGGCATATACAGTTCCACGAATGTGTATCTACAGTGCTTATTATGATGTCCTTCAACATTTTATCATGTTACACGTTTTTCTGCATGTGTAATGACTTGCATGCAGTTAAAGGGCTACAGCTTTATACATTTTCGTTTAAATGAAACTTACCGCAAATAAGCCTAGTGTGGTAAAATTTTGGATACATTCTAAATGCGATTTACATATAAAGGGTAACTAGGAAAAGCATATATAGTCTAGTCTTTTTTATAAATGGGCAACATAGCCAGTCTTATCAGTTTAACTACTCTGAATCCGAAAAACCTGTTGCCATCTCGAAAAATTAGCGGAAAGGGGCTAAACGCAAAAAAACATGGCTGCCAAGTTTTTGTGCAAACAACGTAAATTAAGAGAAACGTTTACAAAATTAATATTAAGAAGGCAACATGACAGCTATTCCAAGGTTCCAGTTGGACCCGAGGAACTCATTTCTGTCATTTTCATTTCAAAAATGGTTACCGTTTTCAAAATGGCTGCCAAGCAATAATGCCGATCACGCTATTGCATTAACTGTTTTATCATAGATTTATTAGACAAACAAGAACCAATCAACTGGATCTTCTCGAATCTAGATAGCTGCTACTAGTATGAAAGTAATACAAAGCGATTCAAACAGCCCAATAAGCTAAAAACAAAACGGCCGACCTTGTTGACTCTAAATACTGTTAGATTAATAACTAATAATAAGAAATGAGCAAAAAAGATAGTGGCTGTCGCTGACGTGCTTGACGTATAGTCCAGCAAAATCGTGAAAATTGTTCATTTCGTGTAAAGGTTATAAATTTAGCAGAATGCTAGAATGTCAAGGTAAGTAATTTTGGATAAAAAATTATTCAATATGGGCGCCATTTTCAAGATGACCAAAAAGATGGCTCGCTAGCATGTAAAGGCTATAATATATCTTAACCATTAGAACAGATAAGAAGATTTTGGTGTCATGCAGGGGCCAAGCAACCCATAAATAAAACTTAAGCTCTAGTAGCTAAGATACGGCTTTAAAAAAATTAGCAATAGCCTTCATCTTCTTAGCAATTTTTGAAATGGTGGCAATATTGGATGATTTTCGTCTGACCTCATATCCAAAATTGATCACTTTGATGGGTTTGAATTTTATGTAATATAACCTTTATATGCCAGCGAACCATGTTGGCCATCTTGAAAATAGCGCCCATATTGCAAGACTTATTTTATCCAAAATTAATCACCTTGACATTCTAGTATTCCGCTAAATTTTATAACTTTTACACGAAATGCACGGCAGCCATTTTCCTTTTTGCTCATTTTTAAATATTAGTTATTAGTCTAGCAGTATTTAGAGTCAAGGTCGAATTAACAAAAATGACCTGCCTTATATTTTTATAATAAATCCTTAGATGAAACAGGTAATATAATTAGTCGGCACAATTTATTTTTGTATGGCAGCCATTTTGAAAACCGTGACCATTTCTGTACAAAAGTAACAGAAACGGGTAGCAAAGTCAATGGAATAGATGTCATCATCACTTCATAATATCAATTTTCAGGGAACTTGTTTTGATTTACATTGTGTGCGCAAAAAATTTGCAGCCACTGTATTTTTTGCATTTTTTACCATTTTCCATTAGATTTTCAAGCCAACAACAAACTTTGCTAACATTGGCTATGTTGCCCACTTTTAGAAAAAATGCCTCTAGAAATTTATAGAAGCTCCTTTCATGATTTTCTTCTAGTCTAATGACGGCCATTTTGAAGGCGGTCGTCATTGTTGAAATGAAAATTACAGAAATGGGTTCCACGAGTCCAACTGCCTTGGAATAGATGTCATAACGGCTTTTAATGTTAATTTTCTAGAAATTTCTTTTAATTTATGCACACTTCAGCACAGAACCTCAAGTACTACGACTAAAACAAAAATCTGCCTCGAAAGAACACTCATTCAGAAGTTAAAAAGAACAGCTTTTAGTTAGCCATTCTTAGCACGGAAACGGAGATGGACTATGGAGACGGACGGGCTTCAAAAAAATCTAATCGATGGACGGGACTCAGGGTTGGCAGTCCTAGCACGTAAGTCTGACAGCAGACTTTGGCTGGAATCCGAATAATATATATGGTAACGTGCTACTCACTGGACCTAACTAGAAGATAAACAGTAGCTGAATGTGACATATTATATTAAGGTGGTGTGCTTGCAATTAAGTGTCCCAGTGGTCCCAATGTGTGCTTCGTTATTGTTCAGTTGGGTATGAGCCTGCCGAATCAATCACAATGTCACCTCAGTGCAATCAGAATCATCAGATTACAGGTATTTTAATTTTGTTGTAGGTCTGACCCCAACTTGTACAAACGCTACAGAAGAGACTATGGTTGTATTTCCGGAACGTGGTACAGAAGATTATATAAAACTAAATAATGTAATCACTACTGATTTGGACGCCATGACAACATGCATGGTAAGCCTCATTTCTGTAAAAAACTCAGAGGAACATAAAGAAGCTGAGTCTGCTGAAATGATTTTATCCTAGTCATAGTCGTCCACTATGGTTCCGAAGGGTAAAGAGATGAACACTATAGGTTTTTAACAAATGTTGCTACCTTCTCACTCATCACTTACTATGATATACTGTAGGAGTACCTAACTAGAACAAAAAGGCCACATAAATCTGAAGGCAAATGATGTTTTACCAAGATGCAATCACTCAAATCTCGAATCTTTTTGACAATCTAGTGAACTGAGTGTCTGATATCTATTTTGTGACAGAACAAATAGACTGTAATGATTTTGTTAATTTAATTTAAATGCTGCACTCGATTATTTTCCCTATAACCTCGTGAATAATGACTAGTGGGGCATTATTGCCTATCGCCAGCTATCTCTAATATCACTATAAATGTAATTTTCTAGTGGATGAAAACTGACGTCCCATTTACTGGTAATCCTGAAGCCAAAGATGATGACATTGCACTTATGTCATATGCTACTGGTCCGGCTGCTGCATCTAACCAGTTTTTAGTCTTAGTGCGAGGAAACGACATTCTTGTATTTGTCAATGGAGAGCTACAGTGAGATTATACTACGAACTACTAACATAAGATTCTATTTCTTTCACAATAAAACTTTTTCTTTGATCTTTTTCAGACTTTTCTAAAAACTTCTATACTTTTGTCTCACATAATTTGTCAAAACTTTTCAAATGTTAAGGTTCTTTCTTACACTTTCTTAGAAATGTGAAATTCAGGCAAATGAGTCGTTGATGATGTGTTGATATACAGCCTAAAATAAAGGTACGCCAAGAAAAACTCAACTTTCAAATTGGCCTATAATTATGTAATTTTATGATCTATTTGAAAGTAGTATAACAATACCTAGAAATGTATTGAAACATCATTATATTCTAGCTTATTGCTGGCATATGGAGTGTTATTCCGAACTGAAAAAACCGATCCGAACCGATATGAACCGATACCGATTTTTCCCAAAACCAGTATCGAATCGATATATTATTGATTATCTTTGAAAACAGATGATGATTTCCTCAAAACCAATACCGATTAACCGATCATTGATTATTGTTTAGATCAGCTATAAATGCAAATTATGAACATTTGTGTTCACAAGTGGAAAATTACAAATATCTTTCAAAACTGGAGATGTTTGCCTGTCCATGTTTAAACATCTTGCTGCTAATGCTATCAAGTAATTACGCAACGAGAGACCTTCACAGTTTATGTTGAAATATGTATAAGCGTTAGTGTTGTTCCGAACCCGAAAAATCCATCCGAACCGACACAGATTTTTATTTTCCTCGAAACCAATACCAAACCAACACAGATTTTTTTATTTTCTTCAAAACCGTTACCGAACCCGCATTTTTTCGCAAATACCGGAACCAATCTGTCGGAACAACACTTCACTTAGGTATAGAAATTCTATGGGGTATCGGTTTTTAGAAGTGCAATTTGATAGTATAGCACAATTTTATCAGTAAGAGCAACAGTGACATACCAGATTCTCATATGATCTTCAGTTTCCTTATCGCTAACAAATTACCTATAATGCGTCCATACTACCACACTTGCCGCACAAATGTCAAGTTTATAATGGAATTCAATTATAAATAAACCGTGAAAGAATGGAAATGTTTACCACGTAAATGCTGCAATGACACTTTATTAAATACTAATACACAGTTAACGCTGTTACGTTATTTTACTATGGCAGGACGATTACAGATATTGCAGCCAATCTGAGGGACAATGAATGGCATTATGTTTGTATTGGCTGGTCAATGGACGGTTCATTTTGCGTAACAGTGGATGGAGTAACAGGTCCGTGCAAACGTGCTTCCATTTAGTTTTTTCATTACACTAGACAAATAATTATTTTATTTCCACCTACACAAGTTTTAGTAGCTCTTGCTTCTTAAATAATACCTCGCACTATACATATGCCATGGAGTTTTCACATTTAGAATTCAATGAAGTGACATGTATAAATTAATTTCAATGAATCTTATATGCTAAAAATTAAAAAACATAAACAGTTGAGAGTGATAATAATTATTAATTCAAAAGATAATTATCCTTTATTTATATTAAAAAATATTGTGTACAGTTACTGTAACAGTTTGCAACTATTGGACTACCCAGTTAGGATAATGTGTTTCTAGTTCAGTTTAATCACGTCCTGTGATCGCTGCAGCTATTCATTCTGCTCTCTCAATATAGGCTGATGTTGTTTTCGCGAAGCGAACTCACTTAAGTACTGTCACTTACAAATTATAGCAATGATATTTGCGTGGCAGTGCCTTTGCATTTTGTCTTTTTTGCTACATATTGTACATAGTTTTAACTAATTATTTAACGATAGAAACAGGTACATTTACTGGAGATGGCGCAGATTCAATCCAATCAGGCGGATGTCTGATTTTTGGGCAAGACCAAGACAATGTGGAAAGCGGCTTTGAAGAACGACAGAGCTTTCGAGGATGTGTTACAGATATTACAATATTTGACAGCAAATTAGAGGAAAATGTAATAGGTAAATAAACTAATTATTCAGCTGGAAAAGAGATACTCTTTTATTGTAAAGCTGTTATATTTATCTCAAACTGTTTGTAATTACTGTGGCAGATTTTACTTATATACAAAACGATTACTCTTACTATGATATGCAAAATTTATAATAATTCTGGTCGCAGTCATTACGGTTCATGTTACAATGTCGTAAACTGAAAGGCATATCAAAGTATTAGCATATGAAAATGCAGATTATCAGGGTCGGATTTACTTATAGACTAGACAGGCTGAAGCTGGGGCCTTAAAATCCGGGAGGGGGCTGGCTCTGGTAATGGTAAAGTATAATTATCTTATTACTGTTACAAGTCTTTCCTATGCATTTTGTGCACTAGTTTCTAAATAAGCCTTCTATTTTATTCAATAATATCTCTGGGTGCACCCTGAATTATTCTTTTCTAATAACTATTGAAGATTTGTTTTAGTGATGTGAAAGAAGCAAGCTAATTATTATTTCAATTTGACGGCAATTTCTGCCCCAGTTGTAGCGAACTGAGCAGTAGACTTTTAAAAATCAGTTTATGTATCACCTGAAGATAAACTAGCAGGCTAATTTTTCTAAAAATTCCCAATAATTCTTTAAAATCTTTGCAAAACTCAGTTCTTGCAAAAGTTTGCAATTGTTTTTTTATTTATGCATTGTTTTTACTAACTACGGTATTATGATATTCATCATCCTCGGCTTCACTAAAACTCTTCCCCTTCTATAGTCGTAATCGATGGTGGTGCATTGGGATGGGCCTCACAAGTAGAGCAGTCAAGGGCCTCTCTTATCTAATTAAGTCGGGCCCTGCAGATTATAATCAGTGAAGCTGCAAGTAGAACTGTGGGAAGTGAACGATGTGCATTTAATTAGAATAGAATATCATATAAGAATTTATACTTTAGGTAATAGCAAATGTAATTAAAAATGTTCCAAAATCTTTATTTCAGAAGCAATGAGCACGAGTTGTTCAAATACCGGCACTCTGTTCACATGGGGTGATATAACAATGGAGACAGTCAGCGTACAGGAAACCGCGTCAACTTGTCCTAGTGCAGTGTTTACGGAAAGATGCATTTTAACGGAAGAACAATTTGAAACTTTAATCAACTTTCTGATCAACTTTGCACAACAAACTGCTTCCTTAATCTGTGATGCCTTTGAAATTTTACAGCATATCTATGAATTTTTGGCCCGTATTGCAAAACTATTCAAAAGCGTCATTTCAAAGAAAAAGCATTACCATTAAGGTGCTACAGTAGCTATACAGAAAACTACGAATGCAAGAATAAAAATCTCGATAGGTATGTTGGGACTGATAAGTTTTTCCCCCAATAAAAAATTAGATTAAATAGGCCTGTCTATTAGATTGCCAGCAGCATTGCGTTGTCTTTTCTAGTTTTAGAAAATAGGTTTGATTTAATGTTGAAACACTTCTGCATAAAAGCTAGTATAACAAACACATTCATTTTAAACATAAATGTTACTAGGTTAATACAGCATTATTAAAATTAAACACAAAAATTTAATGATAATTCTTTTATTATTTTGTTGCAGTGTGAAACTTTATTTAAATTATAAAAGCCATTAACCATTATTGCTGTACACTTAATTAATTTGAAAAATTAAATAAATATTATCTCTAAGTTTATTAAATGCTGAAGACAAAATATGATTAGATGTCAAAATATAATTTAGACATTTGTGATAACCATCTTACATTTAAAAATTGATTAAAAGCTTTGTACAGGCAAAAATAAGTTGCTTTAATTTTGTCGGTGAGGTCACTGGTATCTCTGGTGCATTTAACAATTTGCACACACATGTGCTAAGTCACACAATCTTACACAAATTACATCACAGCATTACAAACACCACAGACGACCAAAAATAATCTTGGAATATATCAAATAAGAAGGCAAACAATTTATTTACTAAACTACAGCTGTACGGAAACTATAGGAGTCCTGTATAGTGTTCCATTGCTGGCTGTATAAACAATAATATACTGTATACTCCAGATCAAATCTATGATCTAAAAATAGACTGTTATTCACAACTTTCTGGGTTAAAAATGCACAGTAATTAGAGATTATAATTAACATTTCTGGTTAAATTTTATGAAAACTATATTTTACCTAGATCAGAAGTTACTGACCAATTTTGCAATGATCATAATTGTTTTAATATTACTATTGTAAGTTGTAACTCACAAAAACATTTTAGATAAACCGATACTAACTTATTTCAGCCTGCAATTTCTCAAACATGCTTTATTTAGGATTAACATGCCTCATGGCATTTCTGCAAATGAATGTAATGATAGTAATTTTAGTGGCTACACACATCTACTACTCAACACAAAGCCAAAGAAAAGAGCAGCGAGTATCAGTCTTTTTAGTCTTCTTTTCCTTTTAAACCTGACATTAAGTCAGTACACCTGGTCTGCTCAGGCTCAAAACTGTCATCGGTAAATTGCAGAGAACCACAGAATAGAAATTTACATTGTATATTACCATTCTGTGGTTCTCTGCACTTTACCGCTGCCATCTAGGTAAGTGGTGCCTTTGCCTTGAGTAACGTAAAGATAAAGTGTTGGTGAGTTACCGCAAAAATTAAGACCTTGAGGTCTTATTGATTTCTCAGCCTAGGGCCACAAGGACAGTTCTGTTTTCAGGATTTCAGTGGTGAGTAACGTGATTCAAAATAGCTTCCGTTAGGCTTTTTTAAGAGATATGGCTTCGCAAATTAGGCATTTCGACCCCTTCGTCTCATATATTAAGGGAAACATCTCGTTTGTGCAATTTGCTATATTTCGGTTATTTTCGGATAAACAAAAAATCTTATTCTATGTTTCATGGCAAATCTGTTATGTTATGTATTTTTACAGAACCTTTAAAGGAAGCCATGTCGTTTTTTTCCTATTGCCCAAGATATTAAGAATTGCATTGACAACTGCATGTTTAACACCTTGTGAAACAGCAACAGTTCGGGTTCGACCAAAAGGGGCGGGTGTTTATAACCAAGGCCTAGTACTTTACTTGCTTATTTTTGTTTGGATAAGTTGTACTTCTTATAAGAACAATAGCTTTTCAAAAATAAACATATTTCGACGGTTTTCGGGTCATAACTCAGGCGGGTCAAAGGGTCACGACCCAAAATTATAAGGCAAGGTGACCTTCTACCCTGGCTATTTGGGTAGACCAAAGTAAACCAAATTTGGTCAAGTAGCCCTGTCTAGTTTTTTAGTTATTCCTAAAAGATTCGTATCTCAGAACTAAGCCTCATAGAGCAAAAATTTAACCAGATTCTGAATGTGCACATTCTCAGTATCTAGCATCTTACATATCGCCACTTTATGGCTAAATGAAACTCGCAATTTTGAGTGGCGCACGCGATTCTACTTTACGTTTTAGGGCGAAACAAATGATACATGGTAAGTCTCTGTATGGCTTTCGTTCACTGAGCGTTTAAGGGAAACCATGTTGATACCTGCAATATATAAGTATGGTACCGACATTGGTCCAGAAATACGGGCGTAGCATGGCTGGCCTGTGGCAGTGGCAGCTGTGTGGCACATCGTTGGATAGAAAATTGAAACAATCACCACTGTGCTCCGTCTTGGTAGGTGGCGCTTCTTGTAGGAGTAATTTTTCATCAAAGATGGACATATTTTCAATTTTCGGGTCCTAACTCAAGCGGGTCAAAAAGTCACGACGCAAAATTACAATTTTGATGCTTAACTTGAACGACGGAAAAAATTTGGAATACAGCTTGTATTTGAACCAGTGACATTTTACTTACAAGAAGACGCTTTAAACGACTGGGTCACTGTATGTCTCCGCGAAAAATCCAGTCCGAAATTCATTCCTTTTGATCACAAAATTTAATAACTTAATTAAATGTGGCTTTGTATCGCGTGCGCGCACACACACACACACACACACACACACACACACACACACACACACACACACACACGCACACACACACACACGTGCTTCCGTTCTTTCCTCGCCATAATTATCTTCTCCTTATCTCCCCCATCTCAAATTCTCGCACTTTCTGTAATAGAGTTTGCAACTATGCTCAACCTTAATTATAAAGCTGTTAAAAAGTTGTATACTCGGGCTGTAAACTCTTGCCCCTTTATTATTTTTCAATTGTCATTCCGTTAAATGAGTCGTGCTAATAACTGCATGCAAAATAATTGTTTGGTGGATTATACAGTAAAATAAACATTAAAATAATAAAGGGAAAAAGTCTATGCTCTGTATATTTTTATGCTCGAAATAAAATAATAATAATAATAATAATAATAATAATAATAATAATAATAATAATAATAATAATAATAATAATAATAATAATAATAATAATAACAACAACAACAACAACAACAACAACAACAACAACAACAACAACAATAATAATAATAATAATAATAATAATAATATCCTGCTGTAGTTGTACCAATTTGAAGGATTATAAAACAAAATAAACATTAAATAAATCTTATTATGGCTTAAATATCGGCCAATTATGATTGCCATTTTCTGTTCAACAATTCATTTATACTTGTACGCCTACTAAGTACTAAGGCGTCAAACGCATTGTACTGATTTCTTATTTTTTTAAAAATCCAGTTTCATTTATAGTTTTAGTTTCGACTATGGAACTTCTAATCGTCACCCATACATAACTAGGTCGATTTTTCTTAGTGAAATCGCAGTCATATAGGCTGAAGTTTTTGGTTCATTTAATTTCTTAAAAAAATAAGTGAAGCATGCAGTGATTTGCGTGCCAACGGTCAAAGCGCAAAAAACAATCCACTTACATAAAATTTAATAATTCGTCTCTTTAAATTTTATACTACTTACGCACTGTCTTTTTGCATACAGGGCTTGTGTCGGAAGTAACGCTGTATAAAACATGTACATTTAAATTTCAGCGGTGACCGCTAGACGCAGCCAAGTAATAATCAGAACATTCGTAGCGCACATGTCACTAGCTAAGCTAAATTTTAGATTACTGTTTCTTGTCAATAAAATTAAAAATACGTTTTCGGTTAGTGAGCAGTGCACCGGGAGGTGTTTCAACGACATTTTACCAATTGGTGAAAACATTTTAAATAACTAATAATTTTCTTTTCTAGTTACATACGTCTTTCAAGCAGGTAAGCGAAATGCTAAGTCTCTTTGCATGGAAATTTTTTTGGGACATAGTTTAACATTTCCTTTTCTTCCTCTGATTTACGTTGTGCGTATATGACGTCATGTAATGGCGCGGTCGGAACAGATTTAAAATGAAAACAAACAAAAAATTCTTTCAACGCGAGTACGGTACATGCACAAAGTTTCTATAAAATAATATAACTTTTAAGGTGATTTTTCTGAAACCTACTTCAGGTATCCCTTTTCTTGTCCTTTAGCATTGTTTCTTATTGAAAAACAATTTCATATAGTGAATGACATGTCTATTTGAACGGAGTACGCGGTACTGGATTTTTTTTCATTCAGTCCAGCAGACTACAAACTGTATTATCATAGTCATGTAGGCTTCTTGGCTATCACCAACATCTTGTGAAGGAATAAAGAACTTATACTTCCTTTGTCTTAGTTACTACGGAAAAAGCTTGCTACATAGTTATTTTTTAGCGTTAAATCGTGTAATTAAAGTTTCATTTGCTTTAAAGTTGTGATCTTTTCCGTTAACAATAAACGTACAGCCACGCTCACAACAATGTAACAGACTGACGTAGCGCGTCAATTGTAAAGTAAATTATTAAGAAAATATAGGTAAATGAATAAATAACTGTAAATATAATCGAGTGACTTTTTTATTGCTGCGCCTGGTTTTAGCTGAAAGCAACTTACATTATTGTTAGCGGCAATTTGTTATGGTTCACTGGTAATTCCTGTACCGTGTCAACGCTAGTTTTTGCTGTCAGAGCCGGTCCATAACAAGGCTAAAAAGTGAAATTTAATAGTAGCATAACAAGGCTTATGGATTAAAACGCCTTTAAAGGTATAAGCGGCTTCCCAATATACTCGTGGAGGCAGTAACAACGGTCGTTGCTTTGACTACGAGCCAATAAGCTTATTTAAAAGTTTTTCAAATGTTCTCTTGTCGTTACTGTATTTATTTCTCGGACACACCACTTCTTTAACGGTATGGTAATTTGGAGACGCAACAATCATAACATAGAAAAATTGAAGGTGCCTCATAATTGTCACTACGTAAACTAAGAAGCCATTTGACTACAGTGTAAGAGCTTTGTTTGTCAAGCACAGGGTAGTTTGGTTTTACTTTAAGAAACTATTTGTATAGTTTATCTTGTAGGCTCTGAAGTATTGTATATAGTTCTTTAATTGCGACTTTAAATAGTAATGTCATCACCAGTTTGGTGCAACCCACTCACTTGCTCAGGAGTAGTGTGTAGATTATTTTTATTCGTCTAATTAAAGTGCTTTAACTTTATATTATATGATAAATGTGATATGATATGATAATAATTGTGTCATAAATTTGTGTGTCTAGGTGTAATCAAGGTCCTTGGTGTAATACAATTTTGCGTATTATTAATATTCATTTTGATTTTTGAGCTTCATGTCTGAATATGTCGGTAATTTGAATGTATTATCTATTTATCTATATTTGTTTTTTTATATATATTTTTTTGCGGGTATTCGTCTCTTAAATATCGGTAAACGACAGTAATTTGTGAGTTTTGTAACTTTATATTCATTTGTCTGTGTTTGTTTGTAATTTGAATTTGATATGAACCTCGAATCCGAAGTGAAACAATAAATGTAAAAGTAAATAAATTATTAGGCAGAAACGCGTGTCAAAAACGTCACAAAAACGTTTTGGTAACATTGCATATAGCAGTAATTTTTCTCTTTACCACAGGTCACTTACTTCAAAGGCTACTTTATAACATTCTTGTCGACTACGCCGCAACAGCAGTTTGTTGTGGTGGTCCAAACGAATATATCTAGAATCTTTTTCGTCTCGCTTACCTTTTAGTAAATAAAGGTCTTCCTTTATCAATGAAGAGATGGGTAAGCTTTTCAGTTGAAATAATTTCATTATCGCAAGTAGCATTTAAAAATTCAAAACGTTCAAATTTTATTAAAACTTAGAAGCCAAAAAGTACATGCCATTTGAAATAATTTCTTTATTAATACCCGATTTACACTGACAAAGCTAGTTCAGACCAAAACGTCTTACTAGTCTTGCCTCAGTCTGGCATTTAAACTTGGCCTGTATTTAATTGGCCTCTGTTGTGTAACTCTGCTATGCTTGATGCGGATTAAGTCTGTTTCAGTGCAAGTTAGATAGGTTTTTGCACTTGGCACAGGTTCTTCCCTATACAATGTAACTCGGTCCAGTCTGACTTGATGCGGACTAGGTCGTTTACAGTGTAACTTGATCCATACTGACATTTTCACTTAATACATACTTTATGCTCTGCAATGCATTTCAGTCTAGTTTATCATATACACTTGGTACAGTTAAAATCCTATGCAGTGTAACTTGACCCGATCTAACATTTACATTTGGTGTATGAATCATGTGCAGTGTAACTCGGTCAAATCCAACATTCACACTTGCTTTACGGATTTGGTTTTCTGCAGTGACTTGCTCCTCTGCAGCATAACTTATTACAGTCAAACTTTCACACATGGTATTATGTAAGTCGCGCAAAAGTCTTTGTCCACAAAAAATAAAATCAATTTCCTTTCTAGTATTAGTGGATAATTTATTGCCATAAACAGTACAATATTATAACAATGCAGCTTAAACATCTCTGAAAAAAGAAAGTGATGCACAACTATTTGTCTATTTATTTTAGTATTCCGTGGCTGGATTTGTTTTTGCTTGTCTGGATATAATGGCGCAATCAGGTGGAAGTCGTAATGCATACAGGGGAAGCAGCGGCTACGGAAGGAGAAAGGCTGGAAATATATCGGGTAAGCTACTTTGTAAAGTGTGCGGCCTTATCAAACTGTAGAAAACTGACTAATTATATTAGTTGCATATGGTAGGAAAATTATCTGCGAAAAGTTTTTTGACCGAAATTGTCTCAGACAAAATTTTCCTGCATACGACAACTTTTGTATGAAGCAAACTGTGTCATGGGTGATGATGACACGTGATCAAAACAATTGTTTTTGTTGATCTGTTCTGGGCCCGATTTCACAAAGCCGTTAGTAAAATGTAATAACGACGTCGTTAACTTAGTGACGGCTTTGTGAAACCGGCTCCTGGTTTAGTCTGAGACAGACAACAGCGCGATCAATTTGTCTGAAACAGAAAATTAAAGCACGTTAATAAACAAAGTTGGTAAAATGTTTGAGTCCTCAAACGAGTAAAAGTCTGTCTCATACAAGTTATTGCAAGCGGGTTTTGCATTCGTGTGCGCCCTGAGTCAAACTAGGAAAGCTGCAATGACAATATTAACAGTGTTTCAAGTTTTAAACCTTCCTTCTAATTACTTTTTATCATTGATCGCACGGCCTGGCTGCCGATAAAGTTCAATTTAAAATTATTTGTATCATATATAAAACACTACATGGTTTGGTATCTGCACACTCATCTGCATAGATCTTCTGATACGCCGTTACATAAACCGAACACTTAGAGTATAACGATAATGAACTACACATGCAAATCTAAACAATTTATTTTTTTTTTAGAAATTATTATAATAAAATATATCATACTTTCAACGCGAATGTAAGTAAAAAATGGCACAGAAAAAATATCACAGTAAAAATGGTTCAAGAATAAAATGGCGCAGAAAAAAATGGCACAAATAGAAAGTAGATAAAAATGGTACGCCTGGTAAAGTATTTAGGGTTGGTGTAAGTATATGTGTTTGAGGTTAGGGTTATAGTGGGGGATAATGGGAATAATTATTTTAGCTACTTCTGCCAAAGAAGCCATACTTCAACACAGTTTGTTCGTTTGTCTGTTTGTTTGACTGTTTTCGTCTGTTGAGGCAGTAAGCCTATTATGCAAAAACTATCTAACAGATTTCTAAGAAACTTTGTGAAGAAAGGCGGGCTTAGGGGGTGCCAAAATGGGAATCTTTGTGCCGGTTCTTTTTTCTCAAAACTTAACCGAACACTACGTACAAAAAATATTCGTGAAGTACTCCATGAAGATCTCAGACGGAGTGTTTAGTTCTTCTTTTTTGCTATCTCCACTCAACTTTCTTTATTAATGTGTAGTGAGGGTTTAGTACTTCTTTTTTGTTATCTCCACCTAACTTTTTTTATTAATGTGTATAGCCTAATAAATGACTTGGTAGGTATATATCTGTCAGTCTATTACAATTACCAAAATGAATTGTTAAACGATAGGTAAGCACTATGTGGGACAATGTTTATCTTTGTGTTGTTTTTTTTAATCAGAAGAATCAGACGAATAAGTTTAGGATTGTTCAGCTTTGGCAGAGATCTGCTTCTACTGAGCGCATTCTAGTTTTATTATTAAAATTAATTGCATCAAAATAACGTATGTGCCATTTTTCTGTGCCGTTTTTACATTCTTTTCCATTCGAGCCATTTTTACCAGTGCCATTTTACTGTCATTTTTTCCTGTGCCACTTTTACCGCGCATCCTTCATCTTCAAGGCAGAAGGGTTTCATAACAAACAATAGAAGTATCTCATAATCGCATGGAAAGTACAAAGAAAAAGACTGTAAAAGCTTCAAGGCCATTAAAAATCACAAAGCCTGCTAAAAATAGGTAAACAGTAAATCTAACTATATAAATACAGGTACCACATAGAGCAGTCAAATCCACCCTACACCACTGCACATGGTGTCTTAAAAAAACGCAAGATCTGAGTTTTAATATGTAAAAATAAATTTGATTTTAATTGCGCAGTTTTTAGCTTGTAACTTAATTTGAAATATTATTATTTACAGGATATTTCAACCCATTGCAGCCCTACCTTCACAAGTTTAGAAAGGCAGTTAAATTTGGAGTTGATGATATAGAAGGTAATTGCACGTGTACACTAACTCTAATCGCAGCCAAAACTAATTGTGACTTTTTCCTGAGTTTGATATACTGCTATGATTATGATAGTCACTGAGTACAAACCTAGTTGCCCGTCTTTTGATTTTTTTCCGATGTATGACTATCCTTTTAAAGTGTTGGTTCCAGATTGTTGTGTTGTACTTCATCTCCGACCTTACCAGCGAGATGTAATTATGTTGTTTTATTGTTTCTGTCTGTTGTTCAGGTCGAGTTGTAAAAAATTCTAAGTGGCTGCCTGTTTTGCCATAATGTCGACATGGTTATTGGTATTCCTGGTTTTTGCTTAAATGTAACACCGATATACCTCGCCTAGTCTTCAATTTCAAATTGTACATTGCTTAACTATTATGTGAACAAAAACTTTAATCTTCATCTGCAGAATCTCATTTAATTGTGCTGAAAAGCATAAACTGCCCAATTTTGCAAAGTATTGTCATTCTGAAGTAAAACCCGATCTTGTGCAGTGCAAATTTGTCAACACATACTGCAGTCATCTGCAAATAACCTTATTTTGCTGATTTTTTTGCGGATAGCATGTACAGGATTATACCTCAGCCAGGGCCGACGCGGAGTCCATTTAGAAAATTTTTGCCCCCTATCCTTCGAAAGCTGAAGCTGAAGATTGATATTTTATGCTTTGTGTTGTACGCTAGTTTCAGCCAAAAAGCGCCGAGATCTTGATGTTCCACCATTAGCCACAATGATATACTAAAAATTGAAAGCCCATATGAAAGTTTTAATGTGACTTATACTAAGTCACAATAATTACTGATATACTCTTTGTGCATAGGTTTTCTCAAAAAAGACTAATCTGGCTTTTTTATAAAAAAATCTTTCAAAATCATTGGACTCATGGCTGTGTTGTCATTTTCTGAGTTGTTCTTGTTTTCTTCATCCTCAGCACGTTGTTCATTTTCGGCTGCATTAGTCTTTGCCAGTGCTCGTTTATGATTGCTGCTCAGATAACTTCGCCCTGTGTCGCTCTTTCCGTGTTGAGGATTTGAACATCATTCACAAATTAGTAAAATTAAAATCTAATGACGAGAAAACTAATCCATGTAGGGCTCGCCAGTTATCTTTTTAAAAGGTAAATGGTGGCGATAATCTGAAATTACAAAATGATCAGCAAAAACATTGAAACATAGATATACGAAGAGAGACAGGATAGTTTAACTGCCTGCATAGTATCACGAAACTTCGTGCACACTAGACACTCATTAATGCGTCATAACATCCTCCGCTAGCGCGTGTGCGCGAGGCCCAATTTGAACAAATCTGTCTGATTGGCTTAAAACCGGCCTTCAGTTTCATGTCAAAACTAAATTCACATAAAGCGCAGTTCTTATACATAGTCAGCATATTGGAGTCAATGAAGCCAAAATTGTGACCTTGAAACAAATTTGATCTCATTTCATTTGGAGTAACAAACTTTATTGTTTACTTTTACATTGTTCATTTGTTGACATGTAAAGTAAAAGCATTCAACGTCACAGAAGCAGAATCTACCAGGATTAAGTGATTTTAATGCTTGAATTGTAAGATTTCTGCAAACGTATCAACTTTGTCGTTTAAATTTCTAATTAGTACTCAGGCTTTATTTTAGGTTTTTTAATTCCAGGCTTAACACCTACGTGTTTTTACGTTGAAGTTGCACCACAAGTTGAAACCGACGCGACGATGGTTACATTTCCTATACGTGGAACTAGCGACTATATAAAGCTAAACGATGTCATTGATACTAACTTGGATGAAATAACAACGTGTATGGTAAGTAAAATTTGATCAAATTCTGTTTTGTTTTAAAATTTGTTTCAAATAAAAAACTAAAGCTATGCAGCATATCCAAAGGAGGAAAATGTTCTAAGAAAAGTATAGCCAATTTAACAAGCACGGAGATAATTCTTAATGTCAAGAAACAGTACAATAAGCCTTTTCACAGGTCCAGCGATTGATGATGATCGTGAAAAGGTTAAACGTTAAGTGTACCAGACAACGCATTTGTGTACACTTGACAACGCTTCGCAGCCCTTCCTGATAATAATAACAGTTTTAACAGCTAGCTAAAACCTTACTTAGTTTTCTTTTTCTCTTGTTCCCAAGCAAGATCTTACTAGTAAATCATTCTACTCACAGACTAATGAATAATTAAGTAAAGTCCTCGTAAAACAGTTGAATTTACTGAACTGTCGCTGCAGACGGCTTTACTTTACCCACATGTCACGTGCCGGTTGTAGTTGAGATGCGTTGTGTGACACTCTTAATCTTTGACCTACAGCAACTGCTCGTGCACACAACAAAACTGTAGAAAGGTTTAATAAAAAATCCTCCTCCCTCCCAAAAAAATATACACGACATTTCAAACCACCACTATGAATCATCTTTAAGTAAAAAGCACAAACGATTAAACATTAATGTTTTGAACTTTGTAATATAAACGTATTCACTAAAGTCACGTGCAAAGGAATGCAAGCAGAGGAGAAGCACTATGCACATAGTAAATAAAAACCACAAAAGAAAAAAAACACACACAAAGCACTAGTCGCAACAACTCAATACACGATACATAAACTACAGCATGGAAACACGATGCCCTGGATTATATTTAATGAAGCATTGTAAACGGTTTATGCTGGACTAAGCGGAAAACGCAAAAAATAAAACTGTTTGTAGTGTATTAGCAGAGGTTCGGATCAAAACATTGTGTAGCTTTCATTTTCTTTGTTATGAGATTTTTTATTTATCACCAATCTGCCTAATTTTTAGACATTCAACGTGTAGAATAAATAAGATATTCATGTATATATTACGCTTTACAAAGGACTAAACATAGTTAACGACCAACAAATACCATTTTGAACATCATTGTCAAACGTCTTGCCAAAAAGTGATCTAGGCAATCGGATTTTTATGTTAACATTTAATTCAACCATTGTATGTTAACACGGTGCTTTTTTACATTAAATAATATTATTATACCGGAAAATTATTGGAAAGTTATAGCTAATTATAAATTAATGCGAAAGAACACGTAAAAATTCTCATTTGTGTATTTGGTGTATTGCTTTAGTGGGTGAAAACTGACGTCCCTAATACCGGTGCTGGAGGAACAGCAGATGATCTTACATTCATATCATATGCCACTAGTTCAGCAAATGGGGGAAATCAGTATTTGTTCTACGTGAGACGGGATTCTGTGAATTTATGGATTGATGGGCAGCAATCGTGAGTGCAATTGTGCACAGGTGGGCGTGTCTTTGACGGTTAAATCTTGCTTTTAATTTAAGAGTTACTAAAAGTGTAATTTGCTCAAAGTTTCGTGGCATTTCTTTTATATGTCTTTTGTGATATTTTGTTATTATCTCGGTATTCTATGCTGTCCCTCAAAATCTTTTCTTGGGCTTTCTGAATCAAATCCTCGACATTCTATATATTCCTCTGAGCCATTCCTTCAACGATAACCTATGTTTATGGGCAGGCGGATGAAAAATATAATTGGTTAATTGTTCAGCAGGCAGACACAAAATTGTTCAAATTTTAATTTGCTGAGTGAGATAAACATGAAAAGCTGAGTTAATAGAATTTTTGCCAAAGTAACAAAATGGGAAAACAAAACAACATAAAATATCTTATCTACAAAATAGCAAATGGGCTTAACGAAGTCTTCACTATACGTTCATACTATTAACATTAATACCATAACATAACTAGAAAAAACACAATTTAAAATTGCTAATTATGTATTTATTATAATATATAATTCGAGTAAATATACTCTTTCGAGCAAAAACTATTCAAAAGCCAAAGTTACTTTACACGTATCTCCAATTGCTACTTGAAGCAAGAATTACTTTTAGCTACCATTAAAAACCAGAATGTTTACATTTCTGGCTTTACCTACAAAAGCACTACATTGAAAGTGCGCGCATTATTGATATTTTTAAGGTGTAGCGTTAGTGGCCGATAGCGTGATGGTTGGGTACAGTTAGTGACTGATGATGGAAGTTATGGTCACCAGACACTGTGATGATTTAATGTGGTGAACTTGTTAGCTGCTGACTGTGGTAGAGTATAATAATATCCATGATGTTGTTTTGCTTGGTTGATCAAATGCAGGAAATGATGCGTGGAAAGAGATAAATGAACAAATAATTGAATGAAGTAAGCAATTTTAATTTAAACTTAAAAGTAACGACCGACAAACTGATTAGCCAGTTCAAGTTATACAAGCAATTGAACAACCAAACGATCAAGCATCAACCAACCAGCATGTTAATAAACCAATCAGTCCAAATTATGGAAGCTACTGTTTTAATAGCTTGTCAGTGTAGCAGTTCACAGACTCTAACGTAAAATAAGGGAAAATGGCGCAGTTAATACAGTAGGCGTGCGTAATTGTGTAATTCTACTTCACATATGGTGTATATTGTTCCAGCATTTTTTTGCTTAAAGTGCATACTGGACAACAAAAATTTCCACATCATTTTTGACTAGTTTATTAACTAAAAAAACTTTTTAGATCAACGTTTGATCAAATGTGGTACGAACAACAGCTGACAACCACAATTCAGCTGCTTCTAACGGAAATGGCCCTTCCAGTGTTTAATGAATAGCAATCCTGCCAGGATTGTTTAGCTAGATGTGTTTCCCTTGTTCTAGTTGTCTATCACCTGCATTTTCATAATAAAGAAGGAAAATAATCATATACGTTGTAGAAATTGGTTTTCCCTCTATGATAAGAGTAACCCTATATGCAGTCACATACTTTTACAAGACAGCTGTGAATTTAAATAGCGAGTGAGATCAGTAATGAATGTAGAACATTTAGTTTTTGTTATTGATTTTATTTATTTCTAAAGCTTTGTACATTTAGGTCGGTTTGCGATTCCTCGTTCAATGCTTTTTTAAATTTACAAAATTACAAGTAAACAATTACATGCGTTGAATAATTGCTATACGCAATAACTGTAACAGAATTTTGATGTTGTCCTGTTAATCTATTATTATTGCACAATTTTACACATTGCGTAGTTTTACAGTTGCAATGATGAAAATTATAAGCGACAATGGTGATTATTTAAGTCTCGGTATAAAATCCGATTTTTTCTTTCAACGAATAAAGTGAATACACCGAATATATTTAAATTCAATAGAAAAACAAAATACCTAAAGTTGCAAGTTGCATTCTTAATTTAGGGACTTTTCTTCCTCTTGCATTGTTGCGATGTGATGTTACGCGCCTAGGTGTTCATTATTTTCAAGCTCCAAAACGATATTGTCCCTCGCTGTGTTGCCTATTTGCCCTTTTCAATTAATCTTTAACTAATGTAGCAAAATCAAATTATTTTTTCTTTTAGAAAGCTCAAAATTTCACTGCTTTATGGCACTTTGTACAAAATGGTACAGAATGAGTGCGGACTCAATGGAAACAACTTTAGCGGACCTAAAACGTGCGAACAGAAAAATCTGTGCATGTGCGTGTCAGTGCGGACGCAGTGGAAACCCGGTCTAGACCCACTGGTTTTTCAAGTGAACCTTTCAGCATTGCAACTTCTTTCAAAAAGCAGATTAATTACACCACCTGGGTCGTTGATTTTGCTGGTTCATATGCCTTGTTGGCTCCTGGAAAATTGCAGGACAACAACTTCCCACATTATTTTGTTGCATAACACTTCTATTTAAAATAAAAGACGACGTGACAAGTTAGTCTGATTCGTAGGTGAAAAGTTTCATCGCTACCATTAAATCTACTAGTTCCCACCAGTCAGTAAAGCTCAAAGATGAACTAGGTCTATGTTCTTCTGATGTGTGAATTATGTAAACTTGGAAGATGACTATACTGTTTTGATTGTAACCTTTTGTTTTCATGTTTGAAATCTGTTTGAAAACGCAGCATGTCAGCAACTGAGAAGCGAACATATTTTGACTTAAACATTTCGCGATAAATCAATGAATAGTATCTAGTCTGATAGGGGCCATTAGTGTTTTTCTGTAAGATGAGAATTTTCTAATAATAAGACCTGAAACATATTCACAAAGTGCTTAGTATGTATCGAAAAGCACCACTGTTAGGCTGGCCAACATTACCCTATGTGGTGGCCGATATTACATGCCACTGGCTAACATTACCCTATATGGCGGCCGATATTATATGCCACTGGCTAACATTACCCTATATGGTGGCCGATATTACATGCAACTGGCTAACATTACCCTATGTGGTGGCCGATATTACATGCCACTGGCTAACATTACCCTATATGGTGGCCGATATTATATGCCACTGGCTAACATTACCCTATATGGTGGCCGATATTACATGCAACTGGCTAACATTACCCTATGTGGTGGCCGATATTACATGCAACTGGCTAACATTACCCTATATGGCGGCCGATATTACATGCAACTGGCTAACGTTGCCCTGATTTAGACTGCACAGAGTGCACAAGTAATACGGCCGATTACAATGAAGTGAGCGACAAAAACCATTTCTTCGCATTCCTGTAAAGCAGACAAATACATCGATGTGTCTGCTAAGTGTGTACATAAACACTAGTAATAATACAGGCTATATCACTGAAGAAATTTAAATGTGGCCAACACCCCATATACGCTAGGTGATAACTTATGTTATTTGAAATAAATTGTCTTTGGTTTTAGGTGCAGAAAATTCGAGGTAACCAAAACGTTTGTTCAACTTTCGGAAAATCTGGTGAAAAAACATGTTAAAAATGTTAAACACAATTAATCTGTAATTTGTGGTCATTTATAGTCATCTACAATCACGTTAAAATACTTTACGCACACACAATTCTGCTAAAATAATTCTTGAAACTTGAAAGAGTACTAAACGACACCTTTTACATCATTTTTATCTACAAGTCCAAGCAAAAGGAGCAAAGCTTTTTTCATAGTCAGTAAGATAACAGTTTTTAGTAACTCACCATCATCATATGCCCATTACGTCTATTGTAGACACTCTAAATTAAAAGAAATCTGCCCTCACGACAGGTAAAACTAGCAAAAAGAAAAGTATATGAAACCAAATGTGAACGAAAGTGAAAAGTGCTGGAGTCGCACGTCCTCTAACTTGACTCTTGCAATCACTTCAGACCATGCTGCTCTGTCACCCGCAAACTCCCACGTAGCTCCACTCTCCGTGCATTTTTGATAGCTACTGATGTATTGGTGAGATATTTTTGGATGAAATTAATGTAAGTCCGCAGCTGTCCTCCTTGTGATTTCTTTTCTTTCAGCAATGCTTCTTTGAAAGTTAATTTTAAAGACAGTAGCAGATATACATATAAATATACATACAAATAAAAACTATTCCTTTTTATTTTGACGTGGTTTTACCAAAGGAGCGACATTAGAAAGTAAAAATTATACCCAGATAGTCAAAAAAAAGTTTGAGGTTCCGCGTAGAAACGTTTTTTGAGAATATCGCATTTGTGCAATTGAAAGTAAAATGTAAAAGAATATAATACTTCTGTTTTAAGGACGCCGAACACACTTGCAGCCACTACAAACCTCAGAAATAATCAATGGCATTCGGTATGTGCTGGTTACGATACAACAACGAACACATACTTTGTGTCTGTAGATGGGGTTGTCCTAAAGTAAGATATCTTACTAGTTTCTCAAGTTTCCTGTAATACAATAATAGTATTTCTATATACATTTAATATTACTTTTATGTGGTAACTAAAAACTAATTTTTCTCCAAACCAAAGTATATTTTCTTAATTAGTATAGTCATAATAAGTAATATACGTATATGTATTACTGAATGTATATTTCGTTATAGTGATATATATATTGCAATAACAAAAACTGCAATATGACCAGGACAAGATTTAATGATTAATCTTGAGCTATATGCCGAATTTGCGGAATTGCTGATTTGGACGAATTATCATTTCGCATGACAATGCACATTAATTTACCGCCTCATAAGGGTAGACAGATAGATAGAAAGGATTATTTGCATGCAAACTTGCAGTTAAAAACTGAATAAAATTATATTTGCCCCCCCTCCAATTAAATGACATTAACTGTAGAGAATAGCATAATAAAATATACAAGATCACACAAAAGTGCAATATTAGTACAACCTTTTGGTAGAAACACCACATAATGCAATGAATCTTCCTTAAAATCCTTTACAAATCAATTATGTATCCTTGAATCTATAGCTGTTAACGTAATACAGTTAATGGTATGCTACTTGGTGAATTAACTAGAATCGATGAAAAATTTAGCATGTGACAAATACAGGCTGATACTCGCCTTAGAGCAACATAAAACAACGCGATCTTCGCTTTCAAAACCTCTTAATTTCACGTCATTTTTTGTAATAACTTAATGAAAGACGCGTTTGATGTTAAATTTACTTTTGTTTAATTTCAAGCTGGTAATTACGGTTCTAATCCTGGGCCAATACAATCGGGTGGATACTTAATATTTGGACAGGATCAGACTGATGGGGGCACTGGTTTCACAGCAAGTCAAAGTTTTCGAGGAATGGTGACGGGTATCATTGTAGCAATAGGCTATAAGTAATGAGATTTATTAAGCAGACAACACTGACTGACAGTTCTTTTACAATGTACTTAATTTTTTATTCTGACTGCTGTTTCTAGTTAGTCGGGGGCTTAGTGGTCAATGGGCAGCTTGGCTTTCATCGCTGCTTGGGGATTTTCTCAGTGCCAGATTAAGGCTCTGCTGGCCCTAATGCCCATTTTGATAAGTGACCTGAAAATACAGATATTTTGCGCTCACCGACGAAAGGAAAATAAGTTAAACTTAGAAAATGAAAATTTATTGCGCAAAAATTTAGAACAACCAATATTTTTTATAGTAATTACTATTGGTACATGTGCCCATATGCTTAGTTCGCCCTTGGCTTTCTTGGACTTTTTCAATGTTTTACGATATACCTCATTTCCTGTCAGGACCAATACTTGGATTTCTTAAGTGTATTGCTACAGTTTCATGGCCAACAAAAAAGGAAATTCTTCAGATTGTTGCTGAGCTTCACTCATTTCAGCAGCCTAGCAGAAGACTCACTGGCTCGTCAATATCGATGACAATGGAAAAAGTGAGTTTCTTTTCAGACAGTAATTTTCTCCTGATGTGAACGACCTTTAACCCTATTATCATTTGGTCATGCACCATTTGGTTGTCATTGGTTTCATAGGAGCTGTCAGTAAAATTATAATTTTTAGCCAAGATTTTCAGATTTTAGCCTAATGATTGTCAATGCATTCATTAGGATCCTGCTCGAAAGGCATAACATTCATACACTGAGTTAGCAGGGGCAGCAAAATACTGTTGCAAAGTGGCGCTTTCGCACATTCATAGCTATCTAGTTGACTGCCTGCAGAATCTTGAATAACAAGTTTTAAACCTCGCAGAATCCTTGTAACATCTAACTCCATCCAATTCAGAAGCCAGGAGTTTTTGAGATCAGTAGTCAGCGGAATAGCTTGAAAGCTCAACCAGTCTGCAAAATCTTCCACATACAGCTTATACTCCACCCTCAAAACTTAAGCAGCAAGATTAAAAGGACCAGGTGCAGAGAAAATATCTTGGACAACTACAGTGGCCCCTATCATCATGAGATGTATTAGGACCAGAGATGCTTTACACAAGAAGACGCGAAATGTAAACTGTAGCAGGTATTCCTCTAAAAGAAACACACGATAGATTAATTTCTTAAAGAAAAACAAAATAGCAGAGCTTTTACCTCAAAAAAGCAAACAGAATTATCACATGGTTAACAAAAAATACGGTGTTATTCATCAACCATGTTAAGTTAAAATTTTCGACAAACGTTCCTGTCTCAATGGTGTCTCATTCATTCGTTATTGCAAAGGTCACAGTAAAAAATACAAAACATTTATTTACGTGTAAAAATAAAGGAAAGCATTTTTTATCATCACCTGAAAACTTATGAATGTTTTCCATATTTTTTTGTGGCCTGGATTTTTGGCTGGCCTTAAGGCGTGTGCTATGTTTGCCTAATGGTTAATCCGGCACTGGATTTTCTCCCTGTCATTACCCTTCACAAAGGTCCCTAAAACAAAGTAATATGCTCGTGGCAAAGTCACAAACAAATGAATAGGTCAGGGTTAAAGGGGCCATTTGAAAATGTTTTTATGTTTGATAAAGTACCTGATGGATTAAGAAATGTCTGAAGAAATATTACGGCATCAGATCTGGATTCAATTTTTTCCAACTTAGAGTGCTACGTACGAATAAAGATAATAGGCCTAAATGTTTTTTGTGAAATTATCATACTGATTAAAGTAGTAACTAAGTAACACCGCTTAAATTGCTTGAAAGTTTAATAAGTTATTATCATTGTAATTGCGTCACGATAATGTATATAATTTAGACATGGGTACCGGTGTGCTTAGTTACGAAAGTTCAGCACTACTGAACCAGTTTACCAAACGGATGAGTATCGTTAAGAAAATTGCATCTGGGCGGTTATGACTGCACCTTAAGCCTTTATTTGTTGAGTTTCAGTGATGCAAGTTCTATTTTCAACTTAATGAAATCATCCTCAAGTGAATTTCTGACCAGCTAAAGACGAACGTTCCATAAACTTCTAAACTATATAATATTGTAATCACAGTTCTTACTAAATAAGTATTCATTTCTTCGCGCTTGAACTGCTCCAGTATATTCGCATCTGTCATGTGTCACGAAATTGATTTAGAATTGAACATAATAGCAGTTTAATAAGATTAAAACATTTTTTCAGATTCGATGACGGAGTCCTGTTTAAATAATGATGACTCATACATCTTTAATTGGGAAGACCCAGTTATGCAGCTTATTGGTGGTTTGATGAAAGGTCAATCTACGTGCCCTGGACCAATTGAAATGGAAAGAGTATGCGCTCTGAGAGAAAAGGAGTTAGAAATACTCTTTGACTTCATCACTGGCATTGCCAAGAAAACAGCTTCGCTAATTTACAGAATTTCTGACGAACTTAGACAAATTGGGAGGGGCCTTAGTACGTCTAGACCTAGGTCTAGACATTATAATTAAAATGGAGATGCCTATAGTAACATTGTCAATTGATTTTTTTATGGCTGTTAGGTACTCATTTAAAAAACACTTGTACATTTTTATCCAAAGTTCTGGAAGGATAGAGGTCGTATGAATTTCAGTAAATAAAAATTTACAGAGTCTGACTTTTGCATTTTCATTTTTGCTCGTGTACCATGTATTTTAAATTCTAGTACAAATAAAGGTGTTATAACTACACAGTCATTTAGCATCTTCAGAAAATGTGTAGAATTTAGAGATAACAAGCGAGCTATGATGTTTCAACAGGTCGCAACACTAGAAGATGTCGAGCTTCATACTTCATATTGCGTCTTATCAAACTGCTCCAGAATACCAGTTAAAATACATTTAAATTGTAAACAGTAACAATAGTAGGATAAAAACGCCACGTTGGGCCACTGTATACGCGAAGCGTCAGCAAGGATTCATAACAGTCTCTGAAGATTTTAAGAAATGAAGGGAAAAGTGCTTAATGTGGTGAATTTCAAAAATATTAAAAGACAACCAATTCTTTTCACATTAGAGGCTTTCGTCCAACGACAGGCAACAAAAAATGTAGTTACAGGTTAATTATGCCAACTGAATGTAGGTAAAAATGTCCTATGAAAAATAGCACAGTAAAAACAGCATGGTAAATATATGGCACAAAGAAAATGACACTTTTAGTAAAATATGAGTTTAGGGTTAGGGTTACTGAAAAGGATTATTATTTTACTTATTTTTACCTCTGCCAAGGAAGTTATGCTTCAACACCGTGGGGGTTGTTTGGTAGTTTTTTGTCGGTCATAGTAAGCCTAAACACTAAACATAGTATTACGCAAAAACTAAGTAAAGAAATTTACACGAAACTTTGTATAGGATGCCAAAATGGGCACTTTTTTGGCAAAAGTCGATCGTAACACCATCTACAAAAAGCATTTGTGAAGCACTTCGTGGAGGTCTCAGATGGAGTGTTTAATACTTCTTTTTTATTATCTCCGCTAGGACACACAAATATCAGTTAGGTCTAGGTTCTATTTAGAGAAATACTCGCTTGCTAAATCTAGATCTAGATTGTTTTCGCAAAACTCGATCCTAACACCAGTTACAAAAAACATTCGTGAAGCACTTCGTGTAGGTCTCAGCTAGATTTAGTTAGTTCCAAGTTCCGAGAGACATTCTCACTTGCTAGATTTAAATCTAGATCTAGGTCTAGATTTTTCGATGTGTATAGTCTTATAAGCTGACTTGCCATCTAAGTACGTATGTATGTCAATCTATTAACTTCGCCAAATTTTTGCTAGTCTATATAATACCAATACAGATACATTTTTGTATGTTTGCTTGTTCATCTTTGTTTTAAGTTTTTTAATCAAAAAAAAATTAGAGAACAAGTTTAGGGTTATTCGGTTTTGGCATAGAACAGGCTTTGGCGTAAAGATTCCTACTGAAAGCGCCTTCTGGTTTTATTACAGAAATCAAATGCATCAAAATAACATATGACACATTTTTCTATTTTTCCATTTATGGCATTTTTTCATGTGCCATTTTTATCTGCGCCACTTTTTCTTATACCTGTTTACAGCCACACTGTCGACTTGCTGTGTTTCAACAATTGACCTCACCGACCTATTCATTAGATAGAGAAATGTTAAGTTGAGGAAATTTCTCACAGCTTGTCATAAAATTTTAAGACTTTATCGAATTTCAGTCAGAACAATTTAGGCCATTCTAATTACGACCAGATTGTAAGCAAATACAGTACATGTACTGCTTTAAGACATCGATAGATCATTCTGTTTAGCAGCAAAAATGCATTAAAAGTAGCTCTGTGCTGCAGAGTTTTACAATAAAAACACAGACCCTGTGTGTGGGAAAGGGGTGTTCTGTAAGAGATATACCTATACCCTGTTTCTATGTTTGAGATGCCTTATTATATACCGCTTACTCTATACTTCATCTGCGTAAATTTAATAAGGAAGTGAACATTGGATAATACTCACTTAGTTCCGTATTTTTTGTTTTCACGGTCTTGAATACAATAACAAATAAATAATAGCCAACCTAAATCTTAAAAAGGGACGTATACCTACTAACCTGCAAAAGGCTCTACTGTTAGCACCAACAGGGAATATCTTACAATTATCAATTGTAATCTTTCTTTTCAGTAATTTTCAAAGATTCTTATCAACCGATTTGCATTTATTTTCCTGCATATTAGCCAATGCCTAGAACGAAGTTTGTACCCTAATACACTATCAGTGTTGACCTGTGAGTCTGATATAGAGGCTATTCTAGAGTTCTGTCAGCAAAATAAATACCAAGCAATAAATCAATAATGGTGTTTGTATTTTTTGAGTTTAAAACCAGTTTAAAGGTAGGTCGAAAGAATTATTCCTCCAGTTCAAATATATTGGAACAACGCAAACATTATTGATGTGTAATTTGCTTTTAGTTTGCTGAAAACAAACTGCAGTTAAAAGTGTTTAAAAAACAAAGTTGGAATACTAATTCTACTATACTAGCTAGCTAAAAGCGCAAGTGCGGCAGACGTCCTTGAAGCCACTACAAGTAGAGCTTACGTTCTCAAAGTTTGTGTTTCAAAACTGTGAGAACTGCTGTGTATGCGTGTGCATCAAGTAAATTGGTTTGATAAATCACCGAGATTTGAAAAGCTCTGCCTTTGTGTGTAGGATGCTGGTTTGCACAGAAAAAAACGCTGAAGCCCTGGATCTGCGTTTGCGATATTCTTCTGACCGTCTTTCTGATTAGGTTTAATTAACTGATTTCACAAGTGAAACAAATTTAACGTAGGCACTTTTAATTTCCTCTGACTGTATAAATTGTAATGGCGCCATGAAGCAGTAGAATTAAAAAGATACTTCTTGACAGCAAGTGAGCAATTGCCAAAACGTCTAATTAATTGGTTGGCCCTAGAATAATAAATTGTTCTTTGTTTAATAATGTCAAGATCATTTGCATTATTATCAGAAACTATATGCCCTAAGCATTTCTCCTGTTTTGAGGGCTTTATCAAAGTTCCTTCTCAGGAGCCATTCGCCACTTTTTTAAAAACAGATGAACAGGTGACTTTGTCGAGACCAATTTAGTCTTCTCGACATTAATAATAATGTTATGCTGTTTAGCATAATAAATGTGTATATCAATGAGTTTTTGAGGTGCAGTTGTGGTTGTGGCTAATAAGCAGACATCAACTGCATACATCAGATGATTCGTAAATAGATGAGCAATGTGACAACCATACTGTGAAGAGCTAACCCTCTGACGGTTAAATAACAGAGTTAAACAAAAAGTTAAATAACATAGGAGACATAATACCTCTCTGACGAACACTGTTACCAATGTTAAATATACTAGATTGGTATCGTCCCCACCTAATTAACACACTTTGTTTTGTATAATAAAAAAGTAAAAGACGAATAATAACTTTGGGCCTTTCGGTGGTTAACAGTTCAAAAAATAATTTGAAATAATTAACACGGTCATGCGCTTTTGACGCATCAATAAAAATAATGTGCACAGTGCTTTGCCTGGAAATATAGTAATCAATGATTTCTTTAAAACTTTGATACAGAATTCGGTTCCCAACTTGTCTACGAAGCCAAACTGGTTTGGTGTAGCATGAATACAATGTTTATATTGATAGAGTAACACATATTCAAGAATTTTATTACTGATGGGTGATAGAGCTATGGGCCTGAAATTGTTTACGTCCGTGATATCATTGTTGTTGTTTTTAACAAGAGCCACAAGTACTTAGAGCATGAGTGCATTTGGAAAACTATGAGCAATGCAAGATATATAAATTAAAGCTAGCAATATGGGTAGAAGCCCAGTTGCGTATGTATAATATTCCGCTTGGAGCCGATCAGGGCCTGGACTTTTGTGGTGAGACAGGCTAGACATGGCATCCTGAACCTCTCTTACAGTGATTGCAGGAGCATTGTTTAGGGTGGTAGTCAGAGATTCCTTTAGCCTAATTGGTAGATCGTAATTGTCAACAGAATTAAGAAGTGCCTGGTAGTGGTTCTTCCACATATCACATATTTGCTTTTCGCCAGTGGTTTGCCCAATGCGGGACGAGAGGAGAGTTGCTTAGAATTCGACTCCTTTTTAATGGATGCCCAAATTGATATGAATTACAGTGCATACATCTGTAGGCTATCCGGTCAGCAACAATAGCCTCTTACATGCTCGGGGAGAATATTTGAATTGAGCTCGAGCATAGCGCATTGCTTCTGAAACTGGACCTTGACGATTTTTTTCTTTCGGTTAGTTTTAGTTTTAGAACAAAATTTCAGTCTACCATTGATGTATACTATTGTACATGTTTTTATTCAACTACCTCTTTATGCAATCTGTTTTAGGTGAGCTAATATGCCACTGTTCTTTTTTCGTGACAGCACGTTTATAATCTGTCATTTAGCTAATATACAATTTTGCGCATCTATTTTTATGTAGTTCAGCTGTACAATTTTGAATACTGCAGCAGTTATTTTAATGACCTTTATTGCCGAATCAAGCGCACATCCATCCGTAAAGATTCATACACGACGTAAGTATTGACGAAATCAAGTCATTTAGTTTTTTCCTGAATCAAAAATAAATAAACGATTGGTATAAATTAAACAACCAAACAAATGGGAAGGAGACACAGAGATACATGATTTACAGTAAAATTCATTCACGTGAAACACGAAAACTGGAAAACGAAAATAAAATAAACAGAAAATGCTTTAGCAAAATTCAGTGTGCAAATTTTTACATCCACACATGGTATAGTACATAGTAGAACAGAATAGGCCCGGTTGTATTTGCTAATACTTTCAATTTCGATAATTGGCTTTCGGCGGTTACTGCCATTTAAAGTTTTTACATTTACACACTGTAAATTTTTACATTTACAGTTTAAACATATTTTGTTGAATAAGAAATATTGCAATATGGCTTGAACAGACAGTTTTTAACAACTGCTAAATGTTCTCACCAATGAAATGTGACACTTAGTAGAGTGCAGGTAATAGACAAACAGTAGAAGCATTACAGTATGACTACTAGCATAAATATATACATAGAATAATGTTGAGAAAGACATTAATGTTACTATGTAATCAATGTAAACTAGTACAGTAACTATTAGAGCTTAGTTAGAAATATAAATTTCTTTACAAGCTTAAATACTTGAATATTAACAGATATACTTAAGTGTTGATTACCATGAAGAAGCAGATAAACGATTTCATTTGTTGACAACATGAATTACATGAATTTAAATAATCGATAGTTGATATCATGAAGTATTAGCGTATTATTTATTTAGAGCAAGCCTCCCTTTTAGATTACAGACCAAGTGTGAAGCCATAGTAACGCTACTTCAGTAACAGTAATATCGAACTAGCCATTGGCTCTTCCGGATTCTGGTTACTATCTTTTGTAATATAAAGTTGTAAACCAGGGTAACTGCGAGTTTTTTGCTTTTTCAGCGGTTATCTGCAGTCATAGGAAGACTGATAAAATATTGTTATGTTTTTCAGCTTGAAAACATCAATCAATTTTTAGTATTGTTTCACTGAAGCTACATTTTGATTATGTTAACTGCATAGGTACCGATCGATATGATCCTACAAGATTCACTTTCCCGAGATATAATTCTATACAAAGCGATCTAACTCAGTATAAAAGCTTCGTGGAATCTTCTGTGACAGATCTTCAAAGTAAGTAGACCTGATTAAGTAGACACATCTATACGTGTATCAGGCTGACGCAGATAGAATTACGTAACACGTAATATGTGAATATTTTTAACATTAGTCGATGTACGTGTATAATAGACTTAATTTAGAAGAAAGGTTTTATGCTAAATTCGTTGAATTTAAAATTAAATGCAAAAGTATGTTTAATATTAATGTTTCCCTTTAATAGTGTACTTAATTTAATATACTTAGTAATACATAAGGATTACACAAATGTTATACACTTCCACATGCTTATACATTTCCACGAATGTGTATCTACAGTGCTTATTGTGATGTCCTTAAACATTTTATCATGTTACACGTTTTTCTGCATGTGTAATGACTTGCATGCAGTTAAAGGGCTACAGCTTTATACATTTTCGTTAAAATGAAACTTACCGCAAATAAGCCTAGTGTGGTAAAATTTTGGATAAATTCTAAATGCGATTTACATATAAAGGGTAACTAGGAAAAGCATATATAGTCTAGTCTCACTTTCAGAAAAGTGGAACATTAGAGGCGCTTTTTTATAAATGGGCAACATAGCCAGTCTTATCAATTTAACTACACTGAATCCGAAAAACTTGTTGCCATCTCGAAAAATTAGCGGAAAGGGCTAAACGCAAAAAACAACATGGCCGCTAAGTTTTTGCGCAAACAACGTAAATTAAGAGAAATGTTTACAAAATTAACATTAAGAAGGCAACATGACAGCTATTCCAAGGATCCAGTTGGACGCGAGGAACTCATTTCTGTCATTTTCATTTCAAAGATAATTACCGTTTTCAAAATTGCTGCCAAGCAATAATGCCGATCATGCAATTACATTAACTGTTTTATCATAGATTTATTAAATAAACAAAAACCAATCAACTGGATCTTCTCGAATCTAGATAGCTGCTACTAGTATGAAAGTAATACAAAGCCATTCAAACAGCCCAATAAGTAAAAAACAAAACGGCCGACCTTGTGACTCTAAATACTGTTAGACTAATAACTAATAATAAGAAATGAGCAAAAAAGATAATGGCTGTCGCTGACGTGCTTGACGTATAGTCCAGCAAAATTGTTCATTTCGTGTAAAGGTTATAAATTTAGCAGAATGCTAGAATGTCAAGGTAACTAATTTTGGATAAAAAATTCTTCAATATGGGTGCCATTTTCAAGATGACCAGCACGATGGCTCGCTAGCATGTAGAGGCTATATATCTTAACCATTAGAACAGATGAGAAGACTTTGGTGTCATGCAGGGGTCAAGCAAGCCATAAATAAAGCTTAAAACACTTAAGCTCTAGTAGCTAAGATACGGCTTTAAAAAATTGGCAACAGCCTTCCATCTTCTTAGCAATTTTGAAATCGTGGCAATATTGAATGATTTTCGTCTGGCCTCATATCCAAAATTGATCACTTTGATGGGTTTGAGTTTTATGTAATATAATCTTTATATGCCAGCGAACCATGTTGGCCATCTTGAAAATAGCGCCCATATTGGAAGACTTTTTATCCAAAATTAATCACCTTGACATTCTAGCATTCCGCGAAATTTTTATAACTTTTACACGGCATGCAAAAATTTCCTTTTTGCTCACATCTAAATATTAGTTATTAGTCTAGCAGTATTTAGAGTCAATGTCGAATTAATAAAAATAACCTGCCTTATATTTTTATAATAAATCTTTAGGTGAAACAGGTAATATAATTAATCGGCACAATTTATTTTTGTATGGCAGCCATTTTGAAAACCGTGACCATTTCTGTAACAAAAATAACAGAAACGGGTTGCAAATTCAATGGAATAGATGTCATCATCACTTCATAATATCAATTTTCAGGGAACTTGTTTTGATTTACATTGTGTGCGCAAAAACTTTGCAGCCATTGTATTTTTTGCATTTTTTACCATTTTCCATTAGTTTTTCAAGCCAGCAACAGGTTTTTGCTAAAACTGGCTATGTTGCCCACTTTTAGAAAAAATGCCTCTAGAAATTTATAGAAGCACCTTTCATGATTTTCTTCTAGTCTAATGGCGGCCATTTTGAAAGCGGTCGTCATTCTTGAAATGAAAGTTACAGAAATGGGTTCCACGAGTCCAACAGCCTTGGAATAGATGTCATTTAATGTTAATTTTCTAGAAATTTCTTTTAATTTGCGCACACTTCAGCACAGAACCTCTACTATGACTAAAAACAAAAATCTGCCTCGAAAGAACACTCATTTAGAAGTTAAAAAGAACAGCTTTTAGTTAGCCATTCTTAGCACGGAAACGGAGATGGACTATGGAGACGGACGGGATTCAAAAAATCTAATCGATGGACGGGACTCAGGGTTGGCAGTCCTAGCACGTAAGTCTGACAGCATATGGTAACGTGCTACTCACTGGACCTAACTAGAAGATAAACTGTAGCTGAATGTGACATATTATATTAAGGTGATGTGCTTGCAATTAAGTGTCCCAGTGGTCCCAATGTGTTCTTCGTTATTGTTCAGTTGGGCATGAGCATGCCGAATCAATCACAATGTCACCTCAGTGCAATCAGAATCATCAGATTACAGGCATTTTGTTGTAGGTCTGACCCCAACTTGTACAAACACTACAGAAGAGGCTATGGTTGTATTTCCGGAACGTGGTACAGAAGATTATATAAAACTAAATAATGTAATCACTACTGATTTGGACGCCATGACAACATGCATGGTAAGCCTCATTTCTGTAAAAAAATCAGATGAACATAAAGTAAGCCGAGGCTGCTGAAATGATTTTATCCTAGTCATAGTCGTCCACTATGGTTCCGAAGGGTAAAGAGATGAAGACTATAGGTTTTCAACAAATGTTGCTAGCTTCTCACTCATCACTTACTATGTTATACTGTGGGATTACACATAAATCTCAAGGCAAATAATGTTTTACTAAGATGCAATCACACAAATCTCGAATCTTTTTGACAATCTAGTGAACTGACAGTCTGTTATCTATTTTGTGACTGAACAAATGGACTGTAATGGTTTTATTAATTTAATTTAAATGCTGCATTCGATTATTTTACCTATAACCTCGTGAATAAAGACTAGTGGGGCATTATTGCCTATCGCCAGCTATCTCTAATATCACTATAAATGTAATTTTCTAGTGGATGAAAACTGATGTCCCATTTACTGGTGATACTGTGGCCAAAGATGACGACATTGCACTTATATCATATGCTACTGGTCCGGCTGATGCATCTAACCAGTTTTTAGTCTTAGTTCGAGGAAACGACATTCTTGTATTTGTCAATGGAGAACTACAGTGAGATTATACTACGAACTACTAACATAGGATTCTATTTCTTTCACAATAAAACTTTTCCTTTGATCTTTTTCAGACTTTTCTCAAAACTTCTATACTTTTGTCTCACACAGTTTGTCAAAACTTTTCAAATGTTAAAGTTCTTTCTGACACTTTCTTAGAAATGTGAAATTCAAGCAAATGAGTCGTTAATGATGTGTTGATGTACAGCCTAAAATAAAGGTACACCAAGAAAAACTTAACTTTCAAATTGGGCTATAATTATGTAATTTTATGATCTATTTGAAAGTAGTATAACAATACCTAGAAATGTATTGAAACATCATTATATTCTAGCTTATTGCTGGCATATGGAGTGTTATTCCGAACCGAAAAAACCGATCCGAACCGATACCTATTTTTCTCAAAACCAGTATCGAATCGATATATTATTGATTTTCTTTGAAAGTAGATAATGATTTCCTCAAAACCGATACCGATTAACCGATCATTGATTATTGTTTAGATCAGCTATAAATGCAGATTATTAACATTTGTGTTCACAAGTGGAAAATTGGAAATATCTTTCAAAACTGGAGATGTTTACCTGTCCATGTCTAAACATCTTGCTGCTAATGCTATCAAGTAATTACGCAACGAGAGACCTTCACAGTTTTTGTTGAAATATGTATAAGCGTTAGTGTTGTTCCGAACCCGAAAAACCCATCCGAACCGACACAGATTTTTTATTTTCCCCGAAACCAATACCAAACCAACACAGATTTTTTTATTTTCTTCAAAACCGATACCGAACCCGCATTTTTCGCAAATACCGGGAACCGATCTGTCGGAACAACACTTCACTTAGGTATAGAAATTCTATGGTGTATCGGTTTTTATAAGTGCAATTTGATAGTATAGCACAATAATTTTATCAGTAAGAGCAACAATGGCATACCATGTTCTAATATGATCTTCAGTTTCCTTGTCGCTAACAAATTACCTATAATATCCATACTACCACACTTGCCGCAGAAATGTCAAGTTTATAATGGAATTCAATTATAAATAAACCGTGAAAGAATAGAAATGTTTACCACGTAAATGCTGCAATGACACTTTATTAAATACTAATACACAGTTAACGCTGTTACGTTATTTTACAATGGCAGGACGATTACAGATATTGCAGCCAATCTGAGGGACAATGAATGGCATTATGTTTGCATTGGCTGGTCAATGGACGGTTCGTTTTGCGTAACAGTGGATGGAGTAACAGGTCCGTGCTAACGTACTTCCATTTAGTTTTTTCATTATACTAGACGAATAATTATTTTATTTCCGCCTATTGCTTCTTGCTCCTTAGCTCTTGCTTCTTAAATAATACCTCGTACTACACATATGCCATTGAGTTTTCACATTTGGAAATCAATGAAGTAACATGTATAAATTAATTTCAATGAATTTTGTATGCTAAAGATTAAAAAACATAAACAGTTGAGAGTGATAATAATAATTAATTCAAAAGATATAATTATCCTGTATTTATATTAAAAAATATTGTTACAGTTTGCAACTATTGGACTATCCAGTTAGGATAACGTGTTTCTAGTTCAGTTTAATCACGTCCTGTGATCGCTGCAGCTATTCATTCTGTTCTCTCAGTATAGACTGTTGTTTTTGCAAAGTGAACTCATTTAAGTATTGTCACTTACAAATTATAGCAATGATATTTGCGTGGCAGTGCCTTTGCATTTTGTCTTTTTTGCTACATATTGTACATAGTTTTAACTAATTATTTAACGATAGAAACAAGTACATTTACTGGAGCTGGCGCAGATTCAATCCAATCAGGCGGATGTCTGATTTTTGGGCAAGACCAAGACGATGTGGAAAGCGGCTTTGAAGAACGACAGAGCTTTCGAGGATGTGTTACAGATATTACGATATTTGACAGCAAATTAGAGGAAAATGTAATAGGTAAATAAACTAATTATTCAGCTGGAAAAGAGATACTCTTTTATTGTAAAGCTGTTATATTTATCTCAAACTGTTTGTAATTACTGTGGCAGATTTTACTTATATACAAAACGATTACTCTTACTATGATATGCAAAATTGATAAAAATTCTGCTCGCATTCATTACGGTTCATGTCACAATGTCGTAAACTGAAAGGCATATCAAAGTATTAGCATATGAAAATGCAGATTATCAGGGTCGGATTTACTTATAGACTAGACAAGCTGAAGCTGGGGCATTAAATCCGGGAGGGGGCCGGTTCTGGTAAGGGTAAAGTATAATTATCTTATTACTGTTACAAGTCTTTCCTATGCATATTGTGCACTAGTTTCTAAACAAGCCTTCTATTTTATTCAATAATATCTCTGGGTGCGCCCTGAATTATTCTTTTCTAATAACTTCTGAAGATTTATTTTAGTGATGTGACAGAAGCAAGCTAATTATTATTTCAGTTTGACGGCAGTTTCTGCCCCAGTTGTAGCGAACTGAGCAGTAGACTTTTAAATATCAGTTTATGTATCACCTGAAGATAAACTAGCAGGCTAATTTTTCTAAAAAATTCCTAATAATTCTTTAAAATCTTTGCAAAACTTTGTCATTGTTTTTTTTTATTTATGCATTTTTTTTACTAACTACGGTATTTAGAAGTGTCATTATGATATTCATCATCCTCGGCTTCACTAAAGTGTGCTTAAAACTCTTCCCCTTCTATAGTCGTAATCGATGGTGGTGCATTGGGATGGACCTCACAAGTAGAACAGTCAAGGGCCTCTCTTATCTAATTAAGTCGGGCCCTGCAGATTATAATCAGTAAAGCTGCAAGTAGAACTGTGGGAAGTGAACGATGTGCATTTAATTAGAATAGAATATCATATAAGAATTTATACTTTAGGTAATAGCAAATGTAATTGAAAATTTTCCAAAATCCTCATTTCAGAAGCAATGAGCACGAGTTGTTCAAATACCGGCACTCTGTTCACATGGGGTGATATAACAATGGAGACAGTCAGCGTACAGGAAACCGCGTCAACTTGTCCTAGTGCAGTGTTTACGGAAAGATGCACTTTAACAGAAGAACAACTTGAAACTTTAATCAACTTTCTGATCAACTTTGCACAACAAACTGCTTCCTTAATCTGTGATGCCTTTGAAATTTTACAGCATATCTATGAATTCTTGGCCCGCATTGCAAAACTATTCAAAAGTGTCATTTCAATGAAAAAGCATTACCATTAAGGTGCTACAGTAGCTATACAGAAAAGTACGAATGCAAGAATAAAAATCTCGATAGGTAGGTTGGGACTGATAAGTTTTTCCTCAATAAAAAATTACATTAAATAGGCCTGTCTATTAGACTGCCTGCAGCATTGCGTTGTCTTTTCTGCCCAATTACAGTTTTAGCAAATTGGTTTGATTTAATGTTGAAACACATCTGCATAAAAGCTAATATAACAAAGAAATTCATTTTAAACATAAATGTTACTAGGTTAATACAGCATTACTAAAATCAAACACAAAAATTTCATGATAATTCTTTTATTATTTTGTTGCAGTGTGAAACTTTATTTAAATTATAAAAGTCATTAACCATTATTGCTGTACACTTAATTAATTTGAAAAATTAAATAAATATTACCTCTAAGTTTATTAAACGCTGAAGACAAAATATGATTAGATGTCAAAATATAGTTTAGACATTTGTGATAACCATCTTATATTTAAAAATTGATTAAAAGCTTTGTACAGGCAAAAATAAGTTGCTTTAGTTTTGTCGGTGAGGTAACTGGAATCTCTGGTGCATTTAACAATTTGCACACACATGTGGTAAGTCACACAATTTTACACAAATTACATCACAGCATTACAAACACCACAGATGACCAAAAATAATCTTGGAATATATCAAATAAGAAGGCAAGCAATTTATTTACTAAACTACAGTTGTACCGAAACTATAGGAGTCCTGTATGGTGTTCCATTACTGGCTGTATAAACAATAATACAGTGTATACTCCTGATCAAATCTATGATCTAAAAATAGAATGCTATTCACAACTTTCTGGGTTAAAAATGCACAGCAAATAGAGATTATAATTAACATTTCTGGTTAAATTTATGAAAACTATATTTTACCTAGATCAGAAGTTACTGACCAATTTTGCAATGATCATAATTGTTTTAATATTACTATTGTAAGTTGTGACTCACAAAAACATTTTAGATAAACCCATACTAACTTATTTGAGCCTGCAATTTCTCAAACATGCTTTATTTAGGACAAACATGCCTCATGGCATTTCTGCAAATGAATGTATTGATAGCAATTTTAGTGGCTACCCACATCTACTACTCAACACAACAAACATGCTTTATTTAGGACTAACATACCTCATGGCATTTCTGCAAATGAATGCAATGATAGTAATTTTAGTGGCTACCCACATCTACTACTCAACACAAAGCCAAAGAAAAGAGCAGTGAGTATCAGTCTTCTTTTCCTTTCAAACCTGACATTAAGTCAGTACACCTGGTCTGCTCAGGCTCAAAACTGTCATCGGTAGAGTGCAGAGAACCACAGAATAGAAATTTACATTGTATATTACTATTCTGTGGTTCTCTGCACTTTACCGATGACAGTTTTGAGACTGAGTAGACCAGGTGTACTGACTTAATGTACGACGTAAATTTCTATTCTGTGCAAGGAAGTGTAATGCTGCCTCGGTGCACAGTTATTTTTCCGTTGATCACATCTAAAAATCTACTGTTCTCCTACAATTTTTTTCTTGCGGAGGATAAATTTTATGGTTACACCTCCTACAATGGACAGGCTTTGTTATAGGTTCAAACTAATTTTATCCTTCGGGAAACATACACGTGGACAAACTCGCACTTGTCAGAAGCATAATTTAAGTGACATAAAGCACCTGGTGGTAAGACATTCAAAAAGCAGGAATGATCAGAAATTTTGTCAGTTTCACTGTTTAAATGGTCAAACTAATTTGTCAAACTAAAAGTTTGTCAGTTTATTGCTTACACAGTACGATATATAAGTGACTTTAGCTAAACGTTTTGTATGCTATACCTCATTACTAATATCTTTTCCATCTATCGCACATTGAAGTAGGTGCAAACAAATCTATGATTTGAACTTAAGATTAAACATGCCTTCAGTGCTGCTTTAATAAATAGTAATATTTTGCATTTTTCTAGGAACATTAAGTGGCTTTTGTTAACCTGTCTGAACTGTTTTAATACTCTTATACATTTTACAATAAAGTAACATTATGAACAGAGAGAGTTTGGTTTTCAGCACCAGGAATAATAAGAGAATCAATTTGAACTAAAGTACATACATGCCTTAAGGCTGTCCTCCACGCTTCAGTTTTACCTACATAATCATCATAGATAGTTTTTGTATTACTGCCATAATAATTTCCTGTATCTCCCAGTTTGTCAGACATTTCCTTGCCCTGTTCGATCTCCAACATTTTGTAGCTGTGATCAATTGATTGCAAATACTGAACGAAGCCACGGCAAAGAAAGTGTGCAACTTCTCTCATTAACAAGTCTCTCCTTGATAATCCCTTAGCTGCATAAAAAACAGGAAAGATGTACCACTGATTCAATTAATTTATACTGATTAAGGTCAAATATCTAAATTTATTGAAAAGTTAAATAATGGCCAGCATTAAAACAAAGATATAACATTTTATCGATTTATTGGTAGAGATTATTATTATTGTTATTATTATTATTATTATTATTATTAACATCATTTATTTTAGAACATACACACACATGTACTGTTACATACGTGGTTCAACTAAAAAAAGTAGACTGGTAGCAAAAGTAAAATAAATATCTTGTGGCCCGAATAATTAATAGGTAATAATGACTTAGAGTTCTCATAATAAAATTTCAAAAAATGTAATACACAATCTTTTTCATTTTAAAACTATTCACTCTGAATCAGCTGCAAATTCTACTTTTGCAATGAATTAAGTAAGCGTCTCAACTTGTCTCAAACATCAAGAATGAGATTAATAAAATTTACTCATAATTCTCAATAAATAACAAATAGTTCTCAATTCCCAATTTATGAATGCATGAAATTTCATTTTGCATAAGCAATTAATTTATTTTTATTTAAATTAAATAGACTAGTGATAGAAAGAACCTTTATTTTGCCTAATGAAGCCGATACTGAACCTTTCATTTTAGTAGAGATAAAACATTGTTGGCAGAGCCCAAAAGAGTCGAATCACAAGCAGTGTCGAATCAAATAAAAAACAAAATTGCTTTGCTTATAGGTCATACTGAAAAAAATATACGTGATTTGAAGGAGTTTTTCCTTTTGGTCTTAATGCCATATTTTAACCTTATAAAAGCAAATTTGAAGTCCACAAAAAGCAGAACTTTGAAAGTAGCTATGTTATATGGCTGTATGGTATACAAGTCTTTTTCAACGTCGCACTTTTGCGACTGCATGTGTTGTTGCAGTCTACTGCAAGTTATCGCTGCCCCAAACCCCTTCACTATGTTGTTGCTTTTTAACTGGGCCACATTGACTTTTGCAGATTTGACAATAACTTCTTATGGTGTGTTACTAAAACAGAATCTTGTAAATAAACAAATAGTTGTTTGTTACTGAGTACTAATATTAACTATTAGTTTTATTTCAACACATGTACACACATGCTAGCACACATACTTGCACTCACACACATACACACATGCACACCATCATAAATAAGTATGTAGTTAGAAACCAGTTTTCACCAAAGACACAATACTATTTCATAATATGCAATCATTTTACAAGAATGCAGAACAATCAGCCAAACAAACATTTCATCAATGATTTACAAGTGATTACATTAGTGACAAGAGCATACCATACAGTACAGTATCGTGGAATGCACCTGGCTTCAGACACTGATTAACTGGTAGCGTTACTTGTTGCGAAGCAACCCCAATCCCACGGCTGTAAAACTTTTCTACAAAGTTTTTGCAAGGCCGTAGCACTGAAATAAACAGATCTGTGTGACTGCGCTTAGTGCTGAGCTTGGGCGGCAGTCTATCGCCTTTCGTCCTTTGCATGAAAAACATAGGAGGCACTGTACCGCCTTCCATAGTGAAAGGGTTAAGATTCTGAATTGTGACCAAAACTGCAAGTGCTGACTGTGAAAAATCTTTGCTGACTTGATTTTTGTGATCTCAAGATCATAATTTTGCTATTGCTGAATTCTCCATGCTTGATTACCTAGAAAATCCATTTTTCTGCGACCCTATTTTAACACTGTCGCCTATATCACATGACCTGGTCACAGCACTTTTCAAAATTTTCTTAGCACATATCTATGCTCGACAGCTTACCCATAAGGCAATAACATAGGCTTCTAATCAATACTGTCAGTGGTGTTGAGCGACAAAGTCAGTTGCCCTAATTTTCACATTTTGGGTCCTACTGCTGTGAAGTTTAACCCAGAGGTCACCATTCCCATACCGCTCTGTGTCTACCTTAGTTAGGTGCCTACCCTGCAAGTTTCTTTATTCTAGCTTGTATACTTATGGAGTTATTGACCAAACCCCATTTTAACACTTTTGCACATATCACTTCTGTCTCCCACCCTCAGGTGACTACCCACCAACTTTGGTGACTCGCGGTACCATCGCTTTGGAGAAATAAATAAAGAAACGGTTGATTTCCAATATCGCAGAATGTTAACTGTGTTAATTAACGAATCGGGTCCATCGCGCAAGAGCTGCTAGTCGAAGTGAGACAAACAGGAGGGGTAAAATGTCATTGCTGAGCAAAATCAAACAAACCGATTCGGCAGTTTGATTCGGTTTCATCATTTCAGCCACTAAAATGCAAGTCATTATTATCATTTGACTTTTGATGCCTTTACTTGCATGATTTTGTTTTGCACTGGCATTTGTATTCATTGGCTGTTTTGTTTTTTATTATTTACGTTTGTTATTTTAAAAGAAAGTGTAAAATTATGAAATTTTGCACCAAGTAGTCAAAATGTTACAATATGATCCCTTTGCTGCCCCTCCTGTTTCCCAAGTTCATATTACAAATTTAATGTAAATTGTTGGATTTTAGAAAAGAATAAATTATTCAATTTCAATTTCAACAATATTACAGAGCCTTGATGTTATTCTGGAACACTGCATATTAAGTGTAAATATGAAATAAACCAAAACTAAGAAAACTCCCTGCATGAAGTAAAAAAGTTTTTAAAGTGGCATAACGTTTTCGAAAAATTTACCTTGTAGCTTTTGCAAAACATTAATGCAAGTTTTCTCTGCCTGGCCACCACCTGGCAACAATATACCACTTGTGCTGACATTTCTTATGCGATTGACACAATGCCAGAATGACTCTTCTTGAAGCTCTAAAGCTGAAGCAGAAGGATAGCATATCACAGCAGTCTGAAATATCATGAAGCCTATCAGGTAGTCATACTCATAATCCTTGTCATTACTATTATTTCTATTACAGCTACTAACAACAATATAGTTTGTTGTCTACCAATGAGACAAGTACTTTCACTCGTGTTATGTTGTAATCCACGAGAAATGGTCTGCACAATTTGTACATAAAAACTTTGTACAAACTTTGTGATACACTTTTGGTGGTATCAAAAATTGTGCTTACACGAGCAGTAAACTGTTTCGAATGTACACATTATTTCAGTGGTTATATGATGAGTCTAATGAAACACAAACAGATTAAAAATAAAAACAAACTTTTCTGAGAAACTATACATACGATCAAGACACATTGTCATTGGTAATACTGCTTTCCAAAATAGCACATTGACTAGATGCTTAGAGTTTTGAAAATTTAAAATGAATTTGAATGGGTCACAAAGTCCACTGCCTGTGAAGTTGCCAAGAAATTTCTATGCTATAGTCATGGTCAGAAAAGGCTAACTGTACTATAAAACTGTACTGATCAGCTAACTGTATTATAAAAATTGCTATGGCCATTTAGTAATTTTCTAACTTTTTAAAGATTCATACCATTTGTACAATATTTGGAGTTTACAAAAAGTGCATGTGTTAAATACCTGAACATCACATCCAACAGCCACGCAGGCATAGCTGCATTCAGCTGTTCCCCATTGGTCATTATCCCATAATTCAACATGGACATTATCCACAAACTCCTGAAAAATACATTTATATTGTTCAATATTATTAATAAACTTATCACATACTTAATAAACTTTTCATAAAATGTGAAAACTGTACCATGAGGAAAAAAGAAAACACACAGAAATACATACATTAAAGCAGTCGGTCAGATATGATAGGACTGCAATGCCAGTAGTGGCAGAAAGGGCTTCTAAGGCTTTCCAAGGCACAGATTGGATAACTGTTATATTGTTCTGGTTGCAGAAATCTTGTACATTTGCATCTACTTCACCTTTCACTATCAGCAGAGTAATGAACTTCTACAAGAAAAGAATTGGACTATTATTCGAAATGGTTGTTTAAAACAACCAAACATTTTAAGCAAAATCCAATTATGCGTAACAATTTTCAATTTATACTGCAATTACATTATATTCACAGGTTATGCACAAAAATCCTAGAGATAAAAATTACCTCTTTTAATAACACAAATTTATTCTTAATGACAAAAATAGTAAGAAAGAATTAAGATCCCACAATTAAAAAACAAGGAAATGCAGGGTCACATTTTTCTTTCTCTTCCCTTGTTTTTTTTTAATTACCTCCTTTAATACTGTAGTGATTTCACAAAACCATTGTGATTGCAAATTTGTATGACTGGCAGTATAAGATATAGAAGAAGGTTCGACATTTGGCTGATAGCCAGTGTGGTGAAATTTTTCGTTTATGCTTCCTCCAACAAGCTGAAAAGAAGCAAGAAACAACGTGTAATTAGAATACACATAAAAGTATAAATGCTTTTAATCAAATTCCAATAAAGCAGATTTCCATTACCAGTTCAGTCAATAAGTAATACATAACAAAATTGTCAGATCACAAAATAAAAATGAGGTTATATATTCATATGTGCAGTAGCAGCAGAGGGCACATTTCATGCTGCTTCAATATCTGAAATCTGTCCTCTACCAAACAGATAATGTTAAAAAATTCTACAAGGTATGTTCTATCTTAACACAATGATTTCAGCAGGTAAAACTTATAAAGTGAGCTATGTAAGTGTTATATTTCATACCAACGCTCTGTAAACTCGAGGAAAATTACAGGACAGCATGCATGCAGTATCCGAGTTTACTTTTAATAATATTCCTTGGACAACTGTACTTTTCCAGTGTGGTAGGCCAGCAATGCTGCATGTGTATACTCTTGCAGTGTTCAATCTGCAAAAAATATCAAGTTAGGATATGGATATGTACAAGTATTATTGTACATATATCAAAAGTTTAACATTAATTAGTTAAATAGGTGAATATGCATATCCTACTAAACAAAGTTGGTTAATAAATACTAAAAATAATCATAAAACAGGTAAACACAAGGCTATAATACCTGGGCAAGTGACATTTTGAAACATGCTGCATCTGTGCTTGTCTCTTCCAACAATCCAAAGCAAGTTTCATCATGTCCTCATTACTGTGACTTAATCCGTATGCAATCTTTTCACAAGCAGAAATTACTCTGCCACTGTTCTCATCAGTTTGTGCACTGCTGCTGTTTTGTTTACAAGTGAAACACATGGAAGCATTTGGTACTTCGAGACTGCGATCTGGCTTGCATGTGGTAAGATAACTAGAAGTTTTTTCTCCACTCGTCTTCACAGAGTTCCCATCACTAAACCGACTATTACGCATGGTATTAAGCGTATAAAAATGTCTGCTTTTAGTAAGTACATGTCTTTTGCAAGCACTTAAGTTGAATACTGATCTATCAACCTTAATGTTGTTGGCAAATCTACCAGTATCACTGTTTTTAGCATTAGTATATCCTGAATGGTCATCAATTATTTTGTTTTCAGGTGATATAGTCAAGGGATTAAGTACATTTGGTTTGGTAGCACAAGTTGTAGGAATTCCAGTGTCTGCACCATTAGACAGCCCCTGTTTCGACCTTTTATTTTTACTACTAACAGATGGAAATTGTGCAGAAAGTATTTCCTTGTATTTAGTAAATGTGTTTGTATCTGATAAATTTTCATGTGCAATAGCCTCACTACTGCCACCAGACTTACTTTCATAAGATTGCATACTGGTAATATTATGAAAATTCGACAGTTCATAATTTGTATTTGTGGAATCCAGATCCAGACCAGCATTTCTGTTAAATGGATTAGTTAAAACAAAGTTGTTACCTAGTACATCGATTTTATCTTCACAGGAAAACGCTGAATGTTCACAATTTGAAATTTCTATGTTAGATTTATCAAAACACCAAAAGATATCACTAATATCGTCAACTTCCTCAAGTTTATCTTCACAAAGTCCATTGCTATGCAAACATTTTACACAGTCAGCCTGTCTCATTAAATCTGCTGCAGGCATTTTGAGTTCATGACAGCTGCTTAACGATGGTGACTGAAGGAAAAGTGATGCCTTGATACTGACAGCAGACAATTGCTCAAGACAACATTCAAGACACCCGTTCATCAGTTCAGTAATAATAGTTCTTGGTATTCCCTAATACAAAAAAATAAACAAATAAATATAGCCAAATATCATAAAAGCTAGAACCTATTTATTTCAAAAATTTAATCAAGATTATATTAATTAAAAAAACAATGTTTTGTGTTGGCAATGTGTGATGCTCTATTCTAGATGTCTGGAATACAACTGCAAAAGTGCTGAGTAAAGGAGATTTGCACCTGTAGTTTAAATCTGAAATTACAGAAAGTCCACCTTCTTGCAGGAATGTTTATATAGAATTTTTTGAATACTGACTTTAGACAAAGTGTCACAATTACCTAATTGTCTACACAAGTAATTAATTACCAGGTACATTAGCAGTATATAGACTAGTACATTACTCATTGTCAACACAAAGCACTGCTTGCAAAAGTGCATATGCAAAGCAAATCATACTTACAAGCCAAATGTTATGCAACAGTACTTTTTTTAAATTAACATAATTTGAATTAAATTTTGGAATTTTAGATTTTAGTGTATTTGCCAAACTAAGATACAGACTTCATAGTAACATGTTTGCTTTTCCATAGGGATACATCGGATCCACGGCTGTATGTACTGGATCCAGTTCTGGTTAAACTAAAAAACCGCCAAACTATGCTCTTACTCGAAGTAAAAGTAAAAGCTTACTGGAATTTTAGCAAGCATTTTTGTAGCAGTAGCACTATCTTTGCATGCTACTTGCAACAAAGAACCACGACATGAGAATTGCTGGTAGCGCTAGCGCTACAAGCATGGTGGCATAAAAACTAATGAATTTCTGAAGATTTTAATATGAATCCTTCAAAGTCTTTAAAAAACTTAAGACTATTTGGGTAACTAAAATGTCATGTACAATTTTTCTTACCTGCTCTAATTTTTTTTCACAATCGATAATTTTATACATAGAAAACTAGAAATACACACTGTGCAAAGTTTAATGAACATTTCTGCCAGATCTGGATCGGATCCATAAAAAATGTTGGATCTTGGAGTCCGGAATCCGGATCCGGTACATCCTGACTTTTTAAGACTGATACAATTTAAAAGGCTTCAAATTTTTAAAGCAAACCTTTTTTACTAATTCAAATGCAGAGTGGACCCACGCATTAGCCATAAACAGTAAAGTTGTTGTTGAAGAGCCATACATCTTATGATGTGCCTGAACAGCAGAGTTGAGTAATTCCATACTAGGGTCCTTAAAACAAAAAAATCATTAGTTTAGTTCAGTAACTGTAAGCCTAATATCAAAAATATGTTAAAATACATAATCACAGTTTTAGTTTTAATTGTACCTTCAAATGTATGTTTTCTAGTAGTTGAGCCGGGCACTTGATGAAGTGGCATTGGTTGTCATCGGTAATGCATTTGACACTAAAAAAATAATTTAATTAACTTGCTGATTAAATTAAATTAATTGAACAGATCTCAAGGCTATAGTCTACCAATCACAACCTTCCTATGGTCACTGCCTCCACAACTTCCAGTCAGTGGCTTCACTAATCAGTATATTATTTCTTCAAGATCAATTGAGGTATTGAAAATATTGTGAACATGTTCCTACAATTTTGCCAACTGACATCAATGTGCGATTTTTGTCATACAAGAGTTCAAGCACAGGCATGAGTTCACTTAACCAACGTAGCTTATGTCGCTACATAACCAAGCACTTAATTACACCAATGTAATCAAGCGCTTGGCATAAGGGCCAAGCAATTGTTTTTGCTAGTCTGTGTAATACCTATACAGGTATATTTTTGCATGTTTGTTTTTCTTTGTTTTATGTATTTTCTATCAAAAGGATCAGACAAAAATGTTTAGAATTGTTGAACACTGGCAGAGACGAGTTTCCTACTATGAGCATTCTAGTTTTATTATAGAAGTTATTTGCATCGAAAAAACTTTTGTGCCATTTTTTCCTATTTTTCCATTTGAACCAATTTTTCCTACAGGTGCCACTTTCATTCTATTCAAACAGCTCACCAAAAACAGTTAGACAAAATTTTAAACGGTGACCTTGGCTCTATAAGTAAAAAACAGGCCCAATCATCCGGGACCCAAATCTTGGAGCATTAGTATTCTAGAATCGTAGTATTTCTGCTGTATCATAGCTCATTAAAACTGCAGGTTTGAATGTGTTTTGAGATTTTACAGCTTCAGAGTCTCACCCAACTAATAACTAAATTATACCAAACCTTGCAAAAATATACCTGTGTAGGTATTACACAGACTAGCAAAAACAATTGCTTGGCCCTTATGCCAAGCGCTTGATTACATTGGTGTAATTAAGTGCTTGGTTATGTAGCGACATAAGCTACGTTGGTTAAGTGAACTCATGCCTGTACTTGAACTCTTGTATGACAAAAATAGCACATTGATGTCAGTTGGCAAAGTTGTAGGAACATGTTCACAATATTTTCAATACCTCAATTAATGTTGAAGAAATAATATACTGTTTTTAAAAGTTTCTTTATGGTTACAGGAAATTTTATTAAGAATATTGTGCTTTTACAATTCTCTAAATTTATCCGTTATATAAGCTACTATGAAAAGGAAATCTATAATATATAATACACTACAATAATTGTTGGAGCATCATTGCACATGTATGGCAGCAGAAAGACTAGTCCAATAACTTTGTTGACATGGCAACTAACTGTTGGTACTCCAAACAGAAACACAACTATTCAACTAAGGTCGTCTCATCTATGGCAACAATTTTTTTCCTTCAAAATACAGTAGAATTGAGGCCAAGGTGTATCCGTGTATTGTTCTGCATTAATTAGTGGATTTCAAGCAAGTGACGTTGTACGTTGTTATTGTGCAAAACAATGTAATAGCTGAAAAGTTTTCTCAATTTGATTTCCAAAAATCGATTTTTAATACTAATTAATAATAATTAATAGTAATTAAAAAATGCAATGCGTTTCAATTTGATTTTGTATGAATGGCCATTGTGTGAGATATACAAAAATGAAAATAATTACAATGCAGTCGTTGCTTGGTGAGAACGGTTTTTCATGAACCCATGCTGAATGCAATAAAATCCCACGGTCGTGAAGAAGTTAATTGATTTTACTAATTACAGGAGGCGTTTTTCACAGTTTTACTGCTGCAACTTTCTCATGCTTGTCCAAAATAAGCTCAATTTCCCGAGACCTGTAGCTTTTCCTTTAACGTAGTTTATGTACCTTAAAAACGTTTGAAACGAAAACATATCACACATTGCGAGAATTTTTGTCGAATTTCGTGAAACAAACTTCTTTAGTTTTTGCCGCTCTCGCTTTTCAAGTCCTTATGTAGGGCGCCGAGTACGAAGTTAGCCGAGGTAAGACACTTTCGTTAAGCCCCACGTGTAAAATTTGCAGAAAAGCAGTGTCGTACATGGGCAGCCCAAGTTGGGCACTGGCGATTTCTGTCGAGAATCGAGAATTACGACATAATAAACATAAAACTAAATTTGTTTTAGAAAAAAGTAACTTTATAATAACGATGAATAGTCCTTGACGATTTAAAAATGTATTGTTTGCAATAATATCATCATTATTATTAGCTCCATTAATATCATCCTAACATTAACCTAAGTATCTAATGCTTTAAAGAGAGAAACTATGTAGTGCACATAGCTTGCTAGCCCGTTTACATAGTAGAAAACAATTATTTTCCCAAGAGGTAGTAAAACGGATCACCTGTCTGTGAAGCAAGACAAAATAATAAATGATAATTATGTTAAGCAGATGTTGGAATCGCCTAGAAAGCGGGCTTATTTCACTTCAAAAAGATTAATATCGAAGCCAAATTTAATATTGGCCATTCTTCTTGCACAAATAAGATTCTTTTATTTTATCAAATGTATAATAAATTATTCATTATATGTATATATTCATTATTCATTACGTGTATTGATGTTTTATTATTATTAAATACACAAAGACAACGGACGCTGCCAGTACGGTTAAGGACTCAATTCGTGACCTGTCTCTAGTGTCCTACTTGGGCAGCCCATGTACGACGCGTCTTACTTGGAGGCTAGCCCATGTACGACGCGTTCTACTCTTTACTCGGGCTACTGCTGTATTTTGCTCCCAACACCTAGAAATTCATTGTAAGCAACAAGCAACCTTTGTTGCACAGTTGAGACCATCGTTGTGACCATAGATATATATCTGCTCTGAGCCATATTAAGACTTTGCTAAAATTTTAACTACTAATTATCAGTGGAGTAATAATAGTGTTTTAGCTAATGTTTCATGTTAAATTACTACTAGCTGACCGAAAATAAAATTTTATTACTACTACTATGAAGCATTATTTTGGTTGTCAACTTGTCAAAAACGACAAGCTGTGTAATAGGAATAAGCATTTTCTACCTTTCACTATTTAAAATTCGAATTCAGTTTGAAACATTTTTGAACAATTTTTCGGATCAGTAGTGAAAAGCGGTTTTACAAAGATCATGCATATTAATTGATTTTGTTTTGCAGTAAAACCACTATTAGTTTGCTAAAATTTTTGCACAAAAACTGCAAGCTCAATTGTGCTAATTGCATGCTGTTTCAAACATTTTATTGATAAAGAAACGTATGGGGCTGAAGTGTTGAGCTATTCAAATCTATAATTTAGGTTCAAATCAAATTTGCAATAAAAAAACTCATTCGATTCGAACGTTTGATGTTCATCCCTGCCATGTAATCTGATCGACTGAATTTTTGCCACTCCTCAGACTTAGGGGTGAGCATTTTCTACTAGAAAGCAAATTCGAGTCAAATTCGTGACTTTTGAATTCGAGTTGAACCAAATATCAGTATTTCAAATTCGAATCGAATTATGAAAGAGTTTGAAAGATTTTCGAACAAGTTTTTGAAGCTGAAGTAAAAAGTGGTCTTACATTATGCATATTACTTGATTTTGTTGTGCAGCAAAACCACTATTATTCTGTTGAAAATTTTGCACAAAAACTGCAGCTAAATTGTGTTAATTGATGCTGTTTCAAACATTTTAATGAAATAGAACGCATATGACTGAAGTGCTGAATTATTCGAATCTATAATTTTAAGTTCGAATCAAACTCGAACGTTTGGTGCTCACCTCTACTCCTCAGCGAGTTCATTTTGGTGTTATTTTACTCACAGTGATAACATAGGGGATGCAAAGTAGACTTGATGCGGATTTCATCAGAAAGGCTGATTTTTTTAAATAAAAATGTTGTAATATGATTCGTTGATTTTGCGTGTTAGAAACTTAGTTCCTAATTATTGTTAAATCAAAGTTCGTCCTTCATTGGGTCACATGAGCTCTGACCATGGATATGCATAACGCAAGATTTTGCCCATTGAAAGTTTACGTCACTCTGTAAGCTGACTGAGTCATTCGTCAAAAATAGCCCGGTAAAGAAAGTGAAAGTGGAAAATCATTAAATTTAAACTTTGCGCCAAGAAACTTGAGCGAAAAGGGTAAATATACTACTACAGTATTATGTTTCGAAAGTAATTAATTTTGCGGTCGCTTCATTAAAAATTTGACAGTGGCTTAGGACTAGTCCTATCATAGGCTATACGTATGAGCATGACTCGAGTATGGTGTTAGTTATTATTATGAACTGACGACTGAGAAATTATTATAGTTGCCCCAACGAAATTGGCAACTGTAGAATTATCGCCCCGTCTGTGTATTTGTCTATCCATCTGTGATATGTTTATTGGAGAAAATAAACGTCTATGTAATGTATGTATGCATGTATCTGTCGCCACTTCCAGGATGTTGATACACGTGGTAGTCCTATTTTCGCGTCTTATGCGACAATGGTGCAACTTGCGCAAGATTTCGTTTTGAATAAGAAAATGCATTCGTAATTTAATACACCAAAAGTTTTTGGAATTCTTTGTACATAGTACGAACACATTTTAAGATAAATAAATAAAAATCTAAGCAAGCTGAACATAGACAAGGCTAAAACAAAATCTGGATTTAAAAACTTTATTGTGTTTTGGCAAGATCATTAATTTCAACAAATAAAATCTATTGCATCTAACAATGCACGGATGCCAAAACGAACTTACATCAAGCTAAAATTTTTGGATTTCACTCTGATATTAGAATTTAAGTGAATTGAAGATTCGGATTTGATTCAGTTTCGGAAATTACAAAAATGTGAGATTCGGATTTGATTCATTTTTTAAAATGAAGTGAAAATGAGTTGAGGTTCAATTCTGTTGCCGATATTTAAAGTACAACCGGATGATTGTGTAAGCATTAGTTCACAATAAAGAATACTCGAAAATTTGAAAACTACAAAAGCTTTTTTTTAAATCAAAGCTTAGATTAAATAATAATTACCTAGGATACTCAAATTTCCTTAAACTTTCAAAGCTACGTGCGGCTCAATGAATCTACTAAGATTGGCAGCGGCGCCTTTTTGTCACATTCGCGTGGCCAACAAATAGAAGGCGGAACCGTGATAAGCATGATCACATGAACTGCAGTGTTAGTTTCTGATGTCACATGATGTAAAGCCCTTTTCGGGACATCATGCGTTTAAATAGTATTGTAACACTTATGCAAATGGGCTTGATGCGCAAGGGAAGACGCCTGCCATTGCACAAACTGTGTGTTAGTTTCTGACGTAAGCAATAGCTGTGTGCGGTTGCCGTTAATTAACTTTCTAAGCCAATTATTCAAATATAAGGAACAATTGTTAACTTTTGTAGGCAAGAAATTGTATATTTTGGACAGTAAATTAACATGAGATTAAGTCTGAACAATCGTCCGGTCTTCCTTTAAGTTTCGTCCCACAGTGTATTTTGTTGTTACAGATTTCTTCATAACTTTTATCATCGCAAAAGAACTATAATTTTCACACTAAAACTTTATTTGCTGTTTTATCTATTTTATTCTTCTATCAGTAAACTTATAAATAGAAAATTGTGGCACACTTATTAAACAAATTACACAGCATTTCATGGCATGTGTTTCATGAATCGGATATTTGTTGACAATGTACAGCCAAAAAGTGAAATGGTCAGTTTTTTCCGATTCTTTGCCACCCTTGCCGCGAAACTGCCATGCATTGTGGCAAGTAATACCTAACGTAAGCTAATCCACTCATTTTCTTGAAACAAACATTATTCTGCAACCATTCGGTCGCCCTGTTCATAAAGAAATACTCTAGAAGCCAAAATCCAGCATTTAAATGCAGGGTCTACTTAAAGTTGACATTTGTGGCATGACGGGAGCCTGGCTGATCAAGGATATCCTCCTAAGATGAGCCACTGAAATGGCCAAAGTATTTTAGCCATGTTGGGATTACTGTAAACAGACAGTTAAACAGCCAGAATCAGTGTGGTGAATTAAGTTACCCATCTAAGCAAATTCAGGCAGTCAGGAGCCATTCACAAGAAACGTATGCACAAGACCACGTGACTGTAAACCCCTTTGTAAACATTTGGATACTCAATTTAAAAAAAAAATTCTGTAGCAATATGTGATGTTTTAGTAAAACTTGCAATAATTTGAAACAAGTAGTAAGGATGTACAGTTTCTGTAATATCATTCATATTTCTATAATAATAGTTATTATTATTATTTTTTCCTTTTTTATGAATCTCGGTGCCACAAAGTAATAAAAAACAGTTGCTATGGTAATAGTAATTTGAATTAAACCCAACGAAGCAACAAAATAATTATCTTAACAAACTAAAATTGAACTCTGTACACTAAGTAACCGACTTGTCTGAGATTTTAGAGTTTTTTGTAAGCTTTCATGATCTTATCACATCTTTGCACAAAGCAAAGGTTTCCTTGCTAGGCTCTTTCTTAACATCATTGGACAACAGCCATAGCATTGATAATGCACACTTTGTTCTTGGCTCATTCACTGAAAGGTACCTTGTAACATCTTTTCCTTTTGCAATGAAATTCTAAAAAAGCATAATGAAAGAACTTTTATACATAGGAATTAGAAGTTTTCCATCAGGAAACAAGGACTTTGGAATAACAGAGAACTCAAACTGCTAGTGGTGTCACCTAATGTTTCTCGGAGTTCAGGGCTTGACTGTTGTACAACTAAAAAGCGAGCCAACAGTTGTCGGAACTTCGCAACCTTCTCCTGAACTTTGCATGCAATCTTCTTTTGACTTGTGCCGAGAACTTTCAACTTCATCTTTTCAATATTATCCCAAATCGACTTAACAGCAATGAACATCGTCAATCTGAATGAAACCATATCTTTAAGCTTAGCTTTACCTTTTTCGTCATGCCAGTGGATATCTTGTTTAATTTCATCAGGCGCAGCCATTTTTGAGACTAAGTTCATCAATTTGATATTGTGGCTGAATGGATGTTCTTTACAGTGTTTTAAAGTACTTGCTTTTATTTTGGTTGCATTGGTCCCAGTAAATGGCCGAAAAATCCTTTCTGGCAATATTTAGGAATGTGCTTAATGTTACGATTTGTCCTATTTTGGTTCCCGGAAAACCCTATAAGATCGGCGTCTGGGCAAACAGATCCATCCACACAGAAAAACTAAGTTCATTGTTTGTATTCAGCATTCTAAAATAACCCATTCTAGTAAATTTCAGATTTGTACACTAAATAAGTCGGGCGTGCCATACTTTCGGGCCAGAAGGAATACCGTAAAGTGGGTTGCTAGGGCAATTGGGTCCGTCCTTATGAAGAAACTAATATCAAATTAATATTCAGAACCATAAAAATACCTTCTAGTGCAATTACTGGTGTGTCTTAATAGTCAGCATGGGGCTTTTCTTTGATCTGGGGCCCAATTGCAAATGGCACCCAATTTTTCTGGACTGTGAGTCACAATTCTTTACTTTCAATAAATTTCGCACAGAAATGCCACTGGAACCATATATCGGACATAAGGAACCCTACTATATAAGCTAATAATAACATCCTGAGATTTTATGAAACAATATTAATGAATGATGCACGTTTGGAATCTATTGATTTAGTAAGCTGATTTCCACAGCTGTATTAGGGGTGGGGGAGGGGAAGGAATTGGCATATTTGTGTTTGCTGCTGTATCTGATCTAATATGATGCAGTATTATTTATATTTAGAAGTGAAACAGGTGCAAAAGAATAGCCGAAATTCTAAGCTAATATGTAAAAAAACCAGGTACGCATTAGCAAATTTTAATTTGTCCTAATACATTCCAATCGTGCAGTGAATCAAAATATATAGTTGCCACTAGTTTTGAAGTGATGATGCTGAGTATGACAAAAGTTGTACATAAGTTTTAACAGGGCTTCGTCAACCCACTGGCCATCCAATTATACTAACCATCCAATCATGATGAGGAAAGGTCAGAAAGGTTCCTCTGGAGTACAGCTGGGCGGTTCCTCTGTCTTGTAAAGAGAAAGATACTGTACGGAAGTGTTGGTTGAAGGCATCTTTATTTATTTTTTTGTTGACTGTTGTAATTTCTTAGGCTATTTTTGGTGGTGAAAGAATTTGTTCAGCTTAAGCAACAACTTCATCCGTGTTCACAGTAATGGAGAGAGTGTTTACATCTCGTTAGCTTTCAGTTTACGGGGCAAAATCTACAATTGTACGTTTGATGTATTGAAGGAGCTAAGAGAAGTATAATAATTGTAAACGTATTCGCAGACTGGCATTGTACAGTGAAATTTGTGCAACGTTACCATGGTGATAGCTAACGAAAGCAGGTTTAATGTGAAGGCTAAAACTTGGCTTTCATAAAAGTACATTTGATGTGAAATGAATTACGCTGGCTATTTTACACAAATTAAAATCATACTCACAAGAACTCGCTCAACTAACTTTAGATACTAAATACTACCACTAGCTCAGCAATATAAATTGCGTGTGTACGCAGTATTGAACGCGATGCTGTACGTTGTCACAATGACAACAATAATTTTACCAGTTACTATGTTGACATTAAAGCTGTACTAAAACAGACGCAGTTTATCCGTAATAGACGAAACGGGTTTTTCAGTTTTGCTAATGTAGAATGTTAGCTGTTACGTGTTAACGTAGAGTGACGTGTTTAACAAATCAACAACTCGAGAGTGAGTTTTACTTGAGCGTGATTTTCATTTCATCGGCTTTCACTTTTCACTCTGCCTGACTGTAGAATACAGATGCTGATGTCAGTACATGTATTGATGACTTGTCTATACGCACATGTATAATGGCTTCTTGTAAACTTTGAACGGTGGCTGGCCTTGGTAACCATTCTACAGCTGGTTAAACTTTGATCAAATAGAGATACCTTTCATATAATTAATTTGCAGCCTAGTTGCAGTACAGTTTAATGATTTTTAGTTGAAATGAGATCACCTGTATTTTACAGTTTACAGCAATACCGTATTTAGTAGTGCAAACTACTTGGACTTTGAACACAGAGCTAGTGCAAGTACATTAATAAAATTATTGTATTAGGCTTTACACGACACAATTTTGCACTCGAATGCAATAAGATTAGAGATAAGAAATACTTATTCATCGACACGTTGGCTTACTGATGTGAGCCTATGCACTGAATGGTGTTTTAGCTCAATTTTATTAGCTATATAATTAGTTTTATATAGTAATTGAAAATAATTTGATCGTTGTTATTTTACGACTAGAGAAACGCGGCTAATCTGGTGTGTAAACTGTAATCGGCGTGTTAGGGATCATGAAAATGTAAGTTATTTTCTTGCGTGGTGCTTTCACTTTTTTGACAAACGCCTCCTTGCATACGGCGGTCATCCAGCGGACAACTGTACGATTTCATTATCTGGACAACCCTGCTTTATTTTGCCAAATTAAAAACTTGTTTTAGGTAGAGACATCTACCTTCGTAAAATTCATTCACATGAAATCAAATAAGGTCCTGCATAAAGGAATATGTTGTTGACAGTTGTCTGGCGAGTGCCAGCTTCTCAGTAACATACCGGCCACTAGCCAGCAAAGCGTGACTTTTCCATTGAATTCTGTGGTGTGTTATTGCGCCACGGAAGAGCAATGAGCTTACGTTTTGCTGGTCTTTATGTAATAACCATATCTTTTGCAGTGCGGCACAACATTTTTAGGGGTTTAACCAGCAAGAAAGTATGTCGACTATAAGTGCGTTGAATTCAGAAGAACCGCCAGGTGAAAAATTGATGAATGGCTCTAATTACAGGTAAAGCGCGATTTATTGAAATAATACATACATAAAATAATAGTCATCTTTATTTGTCATGCATGATATATATGAAATTTAGTAAAAAGCAATTAGTATAACAAATTCGCAACTGTAAATTAAATTCAACTATACTTATAAACCTAAATGGTACAATTGAAATAAAGCTTAAAAGAAAGAGTTTGAAGTACATATAATTAATGGTTGTGTATGTTCAGCCCTTCCACTTACATTGTACGATACTGCTAGCAATTAGTGAGTAAACTATACTAAATTAAAAAGTTTTGAAAAAGTTTTTAAACTAAAGAAAGTGTGCTTCATAATTAATTAACTGCAAGAATTTTTTGATAAAATGATCAAAACTAATCATTTTGAATATTGTGATTCAAACAGTAAATTTGCCTGCATCGTGTTAATGATGTCACTTATTTGCAGTCCTATTAACACCCCTTCTCAGACGAGCAGTCTTTTCAGCACCCCGGAAAAGATGCCTTTAAAAAATGGGCCCGGAAAGGTGGCTCCTTCTGGGACTCCTGCTGAAAAAGAAAACGACAAGGAAGAAAAAGAAGAAAAAAAAGAAGACGTGGTGCCAGTGGGGGTTTTTCATTTGGTAAATATACATTTTCGTTTTATGTGCTTGTAGTTATGGCAGTCTAAATCTAATTATATCCCTAGTCTTAATTGTTCTAATTGCCCCTTTCAAAAAGTAAAAGAGAACTGACAATGACTGCCAAGTCACTAGCTTGTAGGACAACTTTTGTTAGTTTCATTTGCCAATGGTGCATTCAGACTAGTGAGTTTTCTTTTTGAAAGTAAACTCACAAGTGTGAAAGTTCTACATTGTGAGTTACAGTCAGCAAGAAATTTCAAGCTCCCTGACAGTTGCTACGAATTGATTTCTTTAAAGTTACTGTTTAGTGTGAATGCCTCTGTGAATTACGCTCAACCCTTCTGTCAGCAAATAGAGAAGTGAGTGTCTGACAGTAAGTTTTGCTCTTTAGTCTGAATTCGCTTACGATTTGCTTGGCAAGTTACTTGAAGAGAAAACTCGCTGGTCAGAACACATCAGGGTGGCATCAATTTGCTTGCCATTTGCAAAAAATAAATTTCAACTGAAGAGTGATGACAACATGGGAGAACAGTAACAATGTAGTACAGTCATTGAACAAACGTCATTGTGACTTGTTTCACTTTGGGCACCCTGTACGCATGGAAACATGTGCAGCACATCTTCGTCATCACAGACACCCATGTTTTTAAGTAGGGAAACTGATGAACTAGTTATCGATATTTCAATTATAAAACTAAAGACATCATTAACGTTCTTTAGTTAAGCTTCTCTGTTTGTAATGCTAAATGAATTATTGTATTTGGTGAAACATTTTGTAGCTATCTGGCCTTATATTTTAGGTTGAAAAACGTTTCCTAAGTGAGCATTGAGCAGTTTTTATGTTTTTGATTACTACTGTGATTTAATTTTTACAATAATTGCAAAAATCCAATGGTGCCTAGTATAAGCCATTTAGAATATTATGAAATTTTGCAACTGTAATTGAGTAACCTAATAAAATAAATAAACCACTAAATAAGAATTATTCTAGTGTTAGGGACATTCATGGTCACTTTCATCAAGATGTACAATTCATTACTTTTTACGGATCACATTGTACAAAAATCGTAGAGAACTTCCAACTTATTTGGACATGTACATATTTATTAAATGATGCAAAGGTTAATCACTATGATGCATATTTATTGCACTTACTCTTTAGTGTGTCACTAAACATTTACGTGTTGAATAGAAAAGTTTTGATGCTCACTGTAACACATTTAATAACTGTAGCTCATATGTCAGTTAGAAGAGGTCTAAAATAGTGCAGTGTCAATTCTGCTTAGTGCTAGGATAGTAACTGTTAGTATTAGATGTTTCTAACCCAATCTAAGGACACTGTCTCTTTTAGTTCTACAGATTTTGGAGGTGTTGCGACACCAAACAAATTAAGAAAATGTTCTACTATGTGTGTTTTTAAACTTGTGTACATAACTAAATAATTGAAATATACAATAGGTATATTGTTCATAAAAAATATTGTAAATTTCTAGTTTGGACAATGTATTGCCTATAAAGAAAGTGTAAATCAATGTCATTAGTTTTCTACTATTTTATAAATGCACTGGTTAAGAGCGAGACTTCTATAGAGTTATGTGTAAGCGCTTGTGATTGTCTCGTGTATTTGCAGTGAAAATGTTATGTGGTAGCCCATAGCATTTTGCTACGTAATTTCAGCTGATTGCTGTGCATTTGTTGCCATTTGTTTACAAAAGTGCAGAAACACTTGAAAAGGTCTTCGAACATTACAAATTTACGAAATTTTTTAAAATCGCCTTAAGATCCTCACAGAACGATCTTAAATAATTTTATAATCATGTTTCTAGATCAATTATTGTTTTTTGCATTTTTTATTGCATTAATGTGTGTAGTATTAACCTATCATAATAAATGCGAATTTGCAAGCAGAAGTAATAACAGTTACTTGTTTTGAAAAATGCTGCACAAAAAACTTACTATACAAAATAGATTTTGATTAGCAGTTACCGCTAATCATTTTTAAAGTAAAATTTTCCCTGTATTTGCTAACTTTGTTGCATAAAATGGCCAAGTAAAATAATAAATAATGTCTAGCAAGCTTTTATTTGTGTTTTTTTTTTGTAATTTGTTATAGTTTCGTTTTGCTGATGTGTGGGACAAGTTGTTCATGTTTTTGGGCACTTTTGGAGCATTATGCCATGGAGCAGCTTTACCTTTGATGGTTATTGTTTTTGGAGATATGACTGACTCCTTTGTACTAAATGAAATATGGCCAAATTTAGTAGACTATTTGGTCGAAGGTCTTGAATCGCGCAACAGGTATTTGATACACATCTTTATAGAGCAGGCTGCAGCTACACTTATGTGTGCTGTATGAGTGCTAATTATTATACTTTTAAAAACATCAAATAAAGAGGTGAGAGGTAAGCAATTTAGTCCTTATAATGTATAGTTATAATTACTATAATAAAATAACTGTAACCATAGAAGAGACTTCATGCTATTTTGACAGACTTTACATTTTTATTAAATTATTACTTCATCGTCCAAAAATGATGCATTAACTTATTTCTTGCTTGCCAGTTGTAATTATCACCAAACAATTATATCTTAATACTGAAGCACTTCGTATCAGCATGCTATATAGATAAATGACTTACATTCTTACATTTACATAAATAATTTACATTCTAAAATGCTAAAAGAGAAAAAATGTTTTGTTTTCTAAGAATGACTTATGCTTAAGAAATATTGTGAAATCTAATTTTAGTATTGCATCATATCGCCAATACCTGTTTAGTTAGACAAAAGTGCCTGCCTCATGGAAACTCATTGTGCAAAAGTAAGTGCTATACTGGAGTAGCAGAAGCTAAACCCAGTCATAATGCCAAGGCAATTTTGTGAAATCACACATTAGCGTTGGATAAAATTGAAATTTAAAACTGTGAACTAAAAATTTATCGAGGCTTTGTCCTTCATTGCCAATGTCACGCAGCAGTACCGTTTCTCAATTTTCATTTTCTCAGACATTTCTGTTTTAGTTGGGCTTTCAGTTAAACATTGATGCATTTTTGTATATTCTTAGATCTGTAGAATGGTTTAACGAACTTTTTGGATGTAATCTGGCAGCAGATGATTGTTCATGTGTGGATAAGTTTCTAAATTCTTCGTTGTATGACACTCTGCCAGCAAATCTTACCAGTCAGCTACCGTATGAGCCGGATGAAATTTGTGGTTCAGATGCATTGATGGATCAGATGAGAATGTTCTCCATTTACTATGCCGCCATTGGAGCGGGTGTTTTACTTTTTGGCTACATGCAGGTGCACATCAAGAGTTACACTAGCACTTCTTAAGATTGAACAAGCTTATCCATAATTTGGTGCCTGTTTAATTGCCAATAGATAAATTAGATATATTAAGATTACTTTATTTTATTAAAGTAGCAAAAATGTTTAGTTTGCTGTACTTTTACGTTTACTATTTTTCGTCAGCATACCCAAGACTGCATCAGCTTACTGATGTCATCTAGTCTGTTCTTATCTATCTTCATAAAGAAATAGTATACTTATAGGTACAGATGGTAGTATAATTATAATCAGGATCTTTAATTATAAAAATGTAAGCAATAATTGTAGAGTAATTGTTAAAAAGTCTATTTGTGATTTAGGATGCCTTGAAATAAATTTGTATTTTATGACAGGTTTCATTCTGGGCTATGGCAGCTGAAAGGCAAATAAATGTGATTCGAGTGAAGTTTTTTGAGGCCGTCATGCGGCAACAGATAGGATGGTTTGACATTCATCATTCTGGTGGTTTAAGCACTAGATTATCTGAGTATGTTGTTTTTATTTCTTGAAAGTGTATGTAGAGATGTGGCAGAAAGAAAGGCTTGTCTTTTTTGTGGGAACCATTTTTCTTAATTGCTGTATTTTGAGGGCTAGTGAGTGATTCATCTTTGACGATTCGTAAGCCTTTCAGTTGCTTTTATTTTGGGAAGCTATTGTTTTTTTTTGCACAATCTCGGTAGTTAACTAAAAATTACTGTTTAGTTAAAATGCTGTTCTCCTTTCTGGTCTATATCCATATCACTAAGCTCATGTTTGTTTGTTTGTTTTTTGCCATCACATTCCTATTTCGAAGGGTAAAAGTGCCGACTGTTTCAAAATTTGGCATTATTTTTTTACAAAGAAAATATTTTGCAATTTGAAGCTATTAATAAGTAAGTAAGTAAGTTTATTAAAACAAACCCTGATTACAGTTAAAAAACTGAATTTTACTGTGGTATTTACAGATTGTAAAGTAAATAAATAAAATTAAAAGGCTACAATAATTTGCTAAACAATATTAATTTTCCACACAGCTTTCATAAAAGTACATGTTTGAAAGAAACAATCATATATCAGTTCAAATACGAGTTATGCATGTCAGCCATTAAAAAAAATTAATAAAATTTTCCAAACAATTTCACTTGATTTTCTTTAATGTTTGCCGTTGAGTAATCTAGTTAAATATTGTAAAGGTGATGTATAACATCTATCAATTCTACATTTTGCTTATTTTGCTTCAATATATTTTTCTTTCTTTCTAGTCGATCTTAGGCCTGCTTGTTCTCTTGCTGCTGGAATTAAATTGCCATGCCTTGAATTTTCTAATTTGCTTCGAATTTTTAAATACAGTTCAGTTTGCCGTTCTTTCAGTAATTCCAGTTTTAAATGAGCAGGTGCATTTTGATACTTTCTGTCTTGACAGACTGTGACATTCTGCACACCCTTTGTTGACATTTTTCAAGTTCTTTAGGTTGTAAAGCAACAATACTAGAGTGCCAGGCAGCAACTGCCTAAATTAATTGGGACAATTGTGTGTAATATATGCTTTAACTTTATCTGTATTCGTTGCCTCTGAACATCTCTGAAGCCTTAAAATGAACAATCTGCTAACAGCTTTTTAGATTAAAATCTTCAACTTAAATATCGCACTTTAAGTTTGTTTTAAATAGCTTCTCATGGTCTACTATGGGAAAATTTGCGTCCTTTAAAACAATATCAGACTGTAGTGACTGACAATTTCATTAATTATAATTTTGAGTGCCATAGATCCTTAATGAGACTTCACTATGAAGCCTAAATGGTTCAAGAAATCTGTCATTAATTTTTACACATTTCCCTGCCATTTAAAAAGGAACATAACCAAGGTATTTAAAGACTTTCTAACAGCAATAGGTAGCACTTTGTTAAAGTTTGCTTGCTAGCGCTGAATTTTTATCTGTTGCACAGGAACCCTAAAATTACTAATAAATTGCCTAGCAAAATCACCATTGAATTTTGATTTTGCATAATTTCAGTGATGTAGCAAAAATGCAGGCTGGAATGGGAGACAAATTGGGAATATTTGTACAATGGACTACCTGTTGTCTAACAGGATTTATAATTGGCTTTGTCAAGGGGTGGAAGCTTAGTCTGGTCATTATCTCAGTCAGTCCTTTACTTGCTATTGCAGCTGGCTTCATGTCTAAGGTATGATTTCAGTGGTTATCTTTGTAATATTTTAACTTCTGAACATCAACACTCTTGATTGAATTTACGGGCCATCCCAGTTAAAAAATGCAGGGATAGAAGTTCAGATGCTCTTTATTAGATTATAGTACTACTGTTGAGTTCACAAGCTGATTGCAATTTTGTAAAATGAAATTTATTGTGTTGTATGTGTCAGGAAAGACAAAAAATATTTCTGCCTTTAAATTATTATTGTTATTTTACACATATCATATAACAAATGCATTGTAGTTAACATGTACGAAAATATAGTTTGTTTGTGTACTTATACATATCACTATGTCAAACAACAGTGTGATTATGTGTAATTTGTATGGTCAAAGTGATAAGTCGTGTACCTGACCACAACGTGTTTGAAATGGTTTACTTGAATTTTTGTTGAATGTTTATTGAAATTACGTCTTATGAAGTTTTAGCAAATGTAATTATTTTCTGTCGATATTGTATTTTTACTCCAATACTTTTTTATTTCTTGAGGATGGGAGATAGTAGGTGGCATCAGATAAGAAGTTACAATTGTATTCAATATAAGCAAATTTTTGCTACAAATAAAAGTGTTCTTATTATTAATAAATTCATTGCAAAGGTTTTGTGGGCTGCTAGATAAAAGAAGGATAATATTAGTAGACTAAGGCTTAATGAAAATTGTTCGCACGATTTATTTTGAAGGAAATATTTAATACGAAATCATGATTTATTGAGTAAAGCGCATTGACAAATTCGTAGGTTGAGTGAAAAACTCATTAGGTAATTAAATATCTGTGAATGGGTACTTATATAAAGCCACGTGCAAGTAAGTTTAAAGCAAAAGGTGAAAGAAGCATGTCTGTCGTCTGGCTGACAAGTCTCTAGTTCAGCTGATTTTGCAGGAAACAAAAAGCTACAATTCATAGGTCAACTTGTAATTAATTTAGAGTTGTAACTATGCATTGCGGGTTAGCAATAGAAGCTATTATTGCTTTTCTTTTTTATTATACAGTTGCCGCCAAGTTCAAAATTTCAATGAACTACTCTGAAGCCATCAGTTGGTTAGTTTTGTACAAGTGCGGCTTTTTGTAGCAATTAAAAAAATCTCAGGTACATTGAATGGTTTATAATAATGCCATGTTTATTAGGTATGTCTAATAAGTGAGACTTCCAGTTTTTATGGTTTTTCATGTTTTCAGCTTGCTACTGAAATGACTAGTAGAGAGTTAAGCGCTTATGCGAAAGCTGGAGCAATAGCAGAAGAAGTGTTCATGTCAATAAGAACTGTTGTAGCATTTGGTGGAGAACGCAAAGAAGCTGAAAGGTGGGTGAATATATATTTTCACTCGTATTTTCGAAAAACCTATGGTGCTACATAGCTTCTTAGATAAATTATTTAGGATGTTTTATTTACAAGTAGATGCTTAACTAAGTACTCTTGTCTCAAAATTTTATACTTTTTTTAAAGCACTATTACTATGTGTAAGAAACTTTAAGCAAAGCAAGGACCATATGGTACATTCGTTCTAAAGATGTTTTTGACACCTTGTCTAACTGTAGCCTGATCTGCTTCGGCATGCAAACTTCTTTGAGATGATGTGCCATATTGGCATGGTAGATAATGTTGTATTAATTAGTAAAGTAGTAGTAATTAAGACTATCTTTAAAAGTAATAGATGGTTAAAAGAAGTAACAAAATATTATGAAAGAGGCTTTCTAATCTGAAACTTATAAAAAAGAGCATTTTCTTGTTTTAATAATCTGGATTTGACACAGGTAAAGGAAATGCTAAATTTTGTTAAAATGATTCTGACTATAAATTAATGAAATTATTACATCAAGACCTATATGCAGGCTTTACTTGCATTTTCAGAAAAAGACAGAAATGCATATTAGACTTTCTCTCTTGTATAATTTCAATATATCCCTGTAAATTTATTACAAAAAAATCTGTTTCTGGATGAGAAAAGCTTAACGCCTTTGAACAATTAAGGAATATATATATACATGTAATGTCATTTACCTCGTTGAAGATTAGCCAGCAGTATGGTTAAGCTCCTGAGGTGCCATTGCTGTCTTTGTTTTGTGTTTCTTTAATAAAATGCCGAAATTAGACACATTATTAAATGAAATACGTGATTTTACAAAATTCTGCTTTGACTATGTACACTTGATAACCTTGTTGTCCTACCATTCATAAGAAATTGGCCTACATTTGTAATGCCTTGCAAAATTGACTTCGTTTTATCATGCTGTGCTGAAAGTAATTATTTTTAAATGTATACTATACTGTTGTAAGTATATAAATTCAACATGTTTTCTGCTTTCTGGATGCAGATATGAAAAAAATTTAGCTGATGCAAAGAAGATTGGAATACAGAAAGGGTTAACTACTGGAACAGGGCTTGGCTTAACATGGATGCTTATTTTCTGCGTTTACTCTTTGGCGTTTTGGTATGGTTCCAGACTTGTAAGAGAAGATCCGGAATACACAGCTGGTACACTTATGACGGTATAAAGTTAACTTGCTCATTTTGTGAAAGATGACAAATTCATTGACAGAAGAATAGTGTCAGATTGTTCTCTCATGCTGGATTTATCAATCTGATTAAAATCACCGAGGAGTTATATTTTTGTTAGTTTTTGTAATGTACGTGAAACTGAATTTTGTAAACCATGTTATGATTTTGAAAATTAGTGAGCTAATTTAAAATAGCTTCATTTTTCTTTTGCCTCATTTGCAACCTATTTTATAGTTTAATAAACTAACTGTAATTTTTCAGGTATTCTTTGCTGTCATGATAGGCGCATTTGCCATGGGCCATGCAGCAGCTCCGTTGTCAGATTTTGCTAATGCACGAGGTGCAGCTTCAAAAGTGTATGAGATAATAGACACGGTGTGTTAAGTTATTTCCAGAAATTTACATTTTCTGTTTTCCAGATTTACCATTTTGAAGCTTAATAAATTAATCTAAATTGTTTTTAAATACTTAAGTTTTGTGGCTGATAAATTAGACAAGTTTCCTGATTTTCTAATTGCAATGTTAGAGAAGTAGTTAAGATATTTTTGGTGGCACAGAAGAAATGGGCCAATGTTGAGACTGCAATAACATTAGAAGCAAGTGCCTTAAAAAGTTGAAATTTCATGGTGTTACAATACATTAACTTTTGCCTGTGAGAGCTACATATTTTTGGCTTTAGCCAGTGGTTTCCAAACTTTCTCGGACCGTTACCCAAATCGGGAAACCCGGTCGTGTCCATTACCCCCCACCTAGTACTACATCTCCAACTCAAAAAGCAAACACACGTATATGCCACAAGCAAGCAAAATTATTTATGTTTGCTCGTGACATAAATAAATTTCCAGGTGTTGTTGTTGTATTGTTTTGGAAGAAAACTACGTAAAATGCATTCCGAGCGAAGTTTTAAAAATTTTCGGAGGGGTGCCCGTTACCCCCCCAAAAAAACCATATTACCCCCGGGGGGTAATTTACCCCTACTTTGGGAACCACTGGCTTTAGCGATGTTTAAGTTTAAGTTGTAGCCGAAAAGCTTTTGTATGTTAAAAATTTAAATGCACAATATCAGCTATTCATCAATTGAAAAAACAATCACATTCATGTATAAAGCATTCAATAAATTGCAGCAAAACAACAAAGAAATTAAACAGTTTACATCTTGGTTTTCACCACAAAAGATAACACACCAATAAAGATTTATTGTCAAGTTGTTAGGAAAAAATGGGACTTAATCCTCTGGACTGTGGTATCTGAAATTCCTGAAAGAGAGTGTACCCAAAGTTGCACAGAGATGTTTGATACAGAAAAATTGAAAGCAAAAATTGTTAAGTGCTGGAACTAGATATTCCATAAAGAAGTAATAGGTATATCGGCTGTTGGAAAAAAATGCCTTCATCTAGTTTGCATTGAAAATGATGGACATGTGAGCACTTGTAATTTTAACAATGGAGATATACAAAATATTTTATGGCATTTGTTTTTTTGACTTGCTGATTTAAATTTCTGTTTCTTTAAAAGAATCTAAGGGAATGACTTCTGGCATTTATGCACATTCCTATGGTTAATCCAGTATGGTAATTTCTAAGCAATTTCATTTTTTCTTCGTATAATAGCCCCAGATACCCGATATGTGGTGTGGTGATAATTATGGGTGGGCAAATCAAAGTTTTAAGTTAAAGAGTGTCAGTTGGAGCTGATTTTTGTCATTCAAAAATATTTCAAAATAATTATGTACTTCACTTTTTTAACTCATCTGTGAGACAATTCTTGCAACTTTATGTTCCTTCTTGATAAGTCATTCAGGTAGTGCTTACTGATCTGTATTGTCATACCATTTCATATAGGATATTTTTATTACCACTTTATTACAAATTATTTTTCATTTACAAAAGTTCTCTCTTATACTGACCACATATACTCACTGAGACATGATTAAAGTGTTATGACTATATTTGCAGGGCTTGCTGTAATATCTTGAGTTGCAAAGATGTTGTGATTGTCTTGTGAATCATTAATTTATTAATGACTTTTGTTGCAAGTATTTTTATGTTGTAACTAATATTCCCAGTTACCAGAATGATGTTGTTGGCAGTATTTTTGTGGTTTTAGAAATGTATATTGTATTGTCTCCCAAAAATCAAAATGATGTCTGTTGAGACTAATGCATTCCTTAATGTCAAAATTTATAGAGTGCGTGTGCAAATGTCTATAGTTTAAGCTAATTCATGTCATTTTAACAATGACTGAGCAGTCTCATAAGTGATTTAGCTTATCAACATTCAAAAGTATTATTTAGGTTAAGTATACTGCATGTGATGAATGTTGCTTTGCTGACAGTGATATATTTTTTAATTCATTAGTAGTTATAATGGCAGTGTTATTATTTATAGGTTCCAGTCATAGATTCACAATCTACATCAGGTGAAAAACCTTCCAATATTGTAGGGAATATTGAATTTAAGGATGTGCATTTTCAGTATCCGTCTAGGCCTGATGTAAAGGTTAGTTGTTAAAGCTTTCTTCGCTCAAAATATTTCCTTTAGAAGTTCAAAATATTTCCTGTTAGCATTCGATTTACCATTTTTGTGATTTTATGTCATGACTTGTGCATCAGTATGCCATTGTACTGTTTTTAACTACCTGTACATTACTAATTAGGGATGTGCAAAAACCAAGCCCAGTTGACCACTGAGCCACAGTTTCAGTCCACGGTTTACTTTGTAAAGACCCCATAATTTCATTATTATAGTAGATTGAACACAGCTAATTCACGTTTTGGCAAGTCAGTCCATTTGCATTTATGATGAGCCTTTAAAATGGCTCAGACCGACATTGTGCAATTGTAAATTTACTTCAGATGCTTGCAAAATTTCCATTACAATATTTAGAAAGTTTCAGTTTGGATTTGGTTTGGTTTCATTTTTTTAATTTTTGCACAACCCTTTTGCTATTATTGGGTTGAGAGTTATTGAGAAAATGAAACTTTAAACTACAAATTTTATTTTGTGCCTCAGGTGCTGAAAGGTCTGAATTTGAGAGTTGAGAATGGACAAACCGTGGCACTGGTAGGTCCAAGTGGTTGTGGAAAAAGTACAGTTGTGCAACTCATACAACGATTGTATGACACCATCAATGGTTCGGTATTGTTACTTTTACTATTATACAATCAGAGTCTTTATTATTGCTATTGTGAGTTTCATCAAATTTGAGTCATTTATTGCTGATATTTTATTTTGGCCTTTTTACAATGAAGCATTGTTTAGCTATATCTTTCATTCTAATATAAAGAGCTGTTTGGAAACCTGGAAATCCCTCAGCAGTTGATGGGCACCCTCAGCAGTTGATGGGCTGCTGACATACAGATGTAATGCAAATGATTGTCAAAGGATTTCTCAAACTTTAGAAAGTTCATGATTTTTTCATGGTTTTGTTGCAATGTCATAACTGGCCATCATGTTATAGGTGATGTTGGATGGGCGAGATATAAAAACACTGAACGTAAAATGGTTAAGAGATAATATTGGAATCGTCAGCCAAGAGCCTGTATTGTTTGGCACTACGATTGGAGAGAATATTCGCTATGGACGTGATGGAGTTTCGCAAACTCAGATAGAGGATGCAGCCCGGGAGGCAAATGCTCACAACTTCATTATGAAGTTGCCACAGGTATCATTTTCTTCATCCTAAAATCATCAGATTATAAAATATCTAAAAGAGAAAACTTTCCGTGGTTTGCCTCTTGTGTTATTAAGAAAGGATTTGTTGTCATGTACACTAATTTCAGGTTTTATTTTGTCTGCCTTTGTGTCAAAAAGTCGCTTTTGCATTCAAAAACTTGTGGCATGAATGAAAAGTTGAACTATACCAATTTAGCTGACAATTGACTTTTATTATTACTATTAAGTTGTGTTGGTAGTGCTTTATTAAAAACAGCACACAAATCCCTTTGGATTTGCCTAAAACTGAATTTAGCTTGTCATGTTTACATATAGCAGCCTTCGCCCTTTGGCTCAAATTTACAGTACTTAGATTGTGCTTTGATTCTGACTGACGAAATGTTAACTTGATTCTGCAAGTAATTGGGGTGTACATAATAGTGTGCAGCTATGTAAACAATCAAAATTTTACACAGTGTGTCTTCATAACTGATATTAACATTTGTTGTGGTTTATTTAGAAATACAACACCCTAGTCGGAGAGAGAGGTGCACAACTGTCTGGTGGTCAGAAGCAAAGAATTGCTATAGCTAGAGCTCTTGTTCGTAATCCTCGGATATTACTGCTAGATGAAGCCACATCAGCATTAGATACAGAGAGTGAAGCTACTGTGCAAGCAGCATTGGATAATGTAAGGCATTTTAACAATCCACTAAAAAGTCGATTCTGTACCATTCAGAGTTATGTGTTATCAGCTCTGTTCTGATTAGTAGTTGCCAGGGCCTTAGTTGGTATGGTGGGTTTGATCCAAACTTGTGTTTTACAGGCACGATTGGGGCGCACTACAGTTGTGATAGCTCATCGACTTTCAACCATTAAAAATGCTGACAAGATTGTGCCTATTGAATTGGGTGTGTCAGTTGAGGAAGGTAGTCATGCAGAACTAATGAAAAAGGGTGGAGTCTACTATCACTTAGTAATGGCACAGGTAAGCTAGTAACTGAAAATTTTTATTGAAACCATCCACATAATTTTTGGTCGAGGGACTTTACACAAATTGCTGCTTTTCTGGACGTTGTTGTTTTTGTGTCATTTGAGTTGAACTTTACTTCAAAACTTTATGGTCTGTATTCTGTGCAGCTTTACTAATTCAGAATTTTTCTGAGGTTGATTTAATTTTTTTAAGAGCGAAGGTTTGGAAGACATTGAAGAGAATGAAGCAGCCGTTATATCATATACTGATCTTTCTGGTTCTCCTAAAACTCGTTCTGAGAGCCATGTGTCTGTAAAAAGAGTGTTAAGTCGACAGATTTCTCGTGGAATGTCAGTAACATCAATAGGATCGGATAAACCTGCAGCTCCTGAAGTTGATGAGGTAAACATTGATTGAGTAAAATTCATCTTATATGTTCAGCATTGATTGCATTAGATTAGACTAGACTAGACTAAACCAGAGATGTGCCGATATGGGAATCTGTGTTACGATCCGATACCGATTATTTTTACCTATTGCTGTTGGCCGATCCGATCCGATTTCAGACCCAAGCTGATATGTTGGTATTAGAATTGCTGCAACAGTAATTATGTTGTGACTGTGAGAAGTCAAAATACGATATAATTATGACATTAGCTTTTAAATAAGACGCTTATTGACTTCTTTTACAGTTATAATTATGACATTTTTGTCCTTCAGTAAAGTACTAGTTGTATACTAGTTTTGTGTTTATAGCTTCTGTTTTATTATTAATACCTTTAGTTTATCATTTGCTAGGGTCAGCTTCGTATAATTTACTCAACAACATATTTCAGTCCCGACAGCAATTTGGGCTTTTAAACGCACATCAAAAAACACTTCACGGTGAAAAAAATAACTGGTAAAGATGTTTCATGTAAAATTGCAGATGCGAAAGAAACATGTGATAGTTTGGTAACAACCTCACAGGCACAGAGCTTGAACTTGAAAATATTTGCATTTTACATGTATGAAACACCTGTTTTAGTCAAACTCGTACGTTTTATGGCTCAGTCAGCACTTAAAAGTTGTGGCACTTGTATGTAAATGGCATGGTGAAAATGAAATAGACCTTTTGAAGAAACTGCATAAACTAATGACCATAAGTGCTTGTTACCATTCATTTTGTGCTAATAACAGAAGGCTCAATCAAAGTTTATTTTAGGTGTAGTCAAAGTGAAAATTTATTTCAGGAGAAACTTTTAACATCCACGTTCCTATTGCAGATATTAGAGCATTATCGGCTAGAGATCGATCTGCTCCAATGTGCTAGTTTGTTTGCCTATCTTTTTATTGTAAACAAACTTAGTGTGCCATAATATGACAGAAAATATCAGTTGAACTTGCACAGAAGTTGAACGTTATTTTCTATAGTGAAAAGTTATGAGAAAGCCTTCAGTTTTTTGCTGATGATTTTTTAGCATTCTGTTCGTCCTTAAACTATAATTTAATGTTTTATACTGGGTATTACAATAAATTTGATATTCATAAGTGAATATCTATTGCAAAATGGCTTTCTAATTTCAGCTTCATAGCTTCAGATGGTTTGTGGTTTTAACTGGTATATCAAGCTTAATTTGCATAATGTCCACTTAATTGATGCAGATGTTATTACAGCATTGTTTTTGTCTGTTTGTACAAAATTGTACATTCTGAAAAGCTGTTATGGTTTGCAAATGCAGAAAATGCAAGTATTTTGTACTGCAGCAGGATAATAAGCAGGACACAAATTTTTACAAGCATTAAGCAGTTTGCATGTAATGAGTAGAAAGGCATGAGTTTATTTCATGGTTTTATTGTCTTTTAGTTACCTGTTTATCACATAGATGATTTTACATGTATAAATTGCTAATAATTACACCTGTCCGATAAGTTACGATTGAGATGCATTTTTGTCTTTTTAGAGAGATGTTTAAAGGAAGACAGGTTGATTTTTCTTATACTATCCCATTTTTAAGAATAGTAAAAAGTATACATTTTCACACCAGTAATACTGAAAAAGTGTTACTGATAGTTAAAAAATAGATTAAAATCTTAATTAATGGCATTAATTAATTAACTATTGATGACATCACAAACGAACATAATTTTCAACAGCAAAAATATTCAACGAGCGTGTTGCATGTGTTTATGAAAGGGAAGATTGAAGAGATTCAGTGTGTTGTACTAAAACTCGGCAAGTTTAAAAAAAATTCAGATTTTCTTAAATTAAGTGAAGAAGTCAATGACACATGCCATTCTTGAAAAAATACTGTGTTCTCTTTCAATATTTCATAGAGTAGATTGTTTTGACATACAGTTTAAGATTGAGTCCAGTTCTGATCTGACTTCACACCTGACTTCAGGCATGACAGCAGTAAATGTTTTCAAAATTTTAAGCTTTTGCACTCTGCATTAAGAGAATTTCACTTTTCTCCACAGGATGATGTGTCGGATCTCCCTCCTCCAAGTACACTACGTCTGATGAAGTTGAACTCTCCTGAGTGGCCATTCATCGCTGTGGGAACATTCTGTGCGATGGCTAATGGAACTATTATGCCTATATTTGCTGTCCTTTTTGCAGAAGTGCTTGGGGTATGACTGATGATTGTTTATGCAAACATTAATGTTTCATTTTTAACTAGTAGCACATTTTGTGTTGATGGCATTCTGTTACAGGATTCACAGAACAGTTGTTTTATGGTGAAAAGTCGTTTGGTGCTTATCATGTGAAAAGTGAAGTAAATCAACTGCATTTTTAATGTGTTAGGTGTTTTCAATCATAGACCTAGAGGAGCAAGAAAAAGAGTCCAATTGGTATGCACTTCTTTTTCTCCTCGTTGGAATTGCAGCTGGAGCCACTATGTTTTTACAGGTAAAAAATGAAATACTTGGACATTTCCTGTATTTAATAGTAGATTCTCAAATTTCCTTTGCTCTTATCAAATACATATTTTCTAATCAGCTAATGTTTAAATTATGTTTGTAAACATTCTTCATTGAGCAAAACAGTGTTGCTTTCTAGGAATTATGCTTCTGATTCTTCAACTATTTTTAGTCATTGTAGTGTATTTGTAGCATTATAAATCAATTGAAATTGGGTTATTTCATTATACTATTAAAGTTCTTTCTTTCTTTAAGAAGACTTTGTCGATGCCGTTGCTTAAATACTTAATTTCTTAACTTTTTAAAAATAGGTGTATTTCTTTGGCATATCTGGAGAAAGCTTGACTAAGAGATTACGTTATATGGGCTTCACATCAATGCTAAGACAAGAGATTGGTTGGTTTGATGACAGGAAGAATACAGTGGGGGCACTCATGACTCGTCTTGCTACTGATGCGTCTAATGTTCAGGGGGTTGGTTTTTTTTAAGAAACATTGTGTCATTAATAATATGTTTTCATGGTGTTTGCTGTCCTGGAGATCAGCTTCATAAGCTGTTCTTGTTTTGTGTCACCATTTGAAACTTATTCTTAACTTCCAGTATGGCTATTACTTTTTCGGTGCCTTTTTGACAAGTAGCTATGTAAGTAACGCTTATGTGTTGTGTTTTGCCTTAAGATGTATTGTTTGGTAGGTTTCAGGGGTAAATTTTGTTTAATTGTTCTGACAAATTTTAAACTGGAGGTGAAGGAAATTTTAATTCTAAGAATGTTTGATCTTTTTAGATGACATGGTATAATTCATTATGTTGGAGTTTTGTGTCAGAATTTCTAGATTTCGCTTTAATGTGAGAAATGATGTGCAAACCTGAAGTAATTTATAAGTGTTCAGTTTAACAATTTGTTGTTATGAAATATTGTAAATCAATGACTTTTGAGTCGGCTACTTTTGTAATTACTGCTCCACTATAATCACCCAACATTCTGTGCAGGTTTATACTATAATGAAGTGATGTCACATTACAGGCATATATACGATTCGGTCATTATTCTTAATATAAGAGAACAGCCATTAACATTGTAGGCACAGTAATAATGCCTTCTGTATGAAGATATGATGCTTATTTTTATATTTTCAGGCAACAGGAGCACGACTCGGATCCACGCTAAACGGATTTGCTAGTATTGCATGTGGATTAGCTATAGCTTTTTCTAATAGCTGGCAACTCACGCTGGTCATTCTGGCTTTCACACCTTTTATAATGCTTGGTGGTGTACTACAGATGAAAATGTTGGCAGGAAATGCGCATCTTGATAAGGATGCATTAGAGAACAGTGGACGTGTAAGCTTGAAGCTCTCATAACGCAGATAACAATTTTTGAGAACAAGAATAGTAGAATGAAATAAAACGTCCCACAATTAAAAACAAGGAAAAAAGAAAGAACACAATGTTTCAAACTAGCATTGCAATTCTTCGGGTGAGCAAAAATGGCCAAAAAGAGCAAAAAATCACAAGTGCTTACTGTGGTCACGTTTTTGTTCTGAAAAAACTACAGTGCGAATTTGAAATGTTGTGTTCTTTCTTTTTCCTTGTTTTTCGGTTGTGTTGATTTTTTATAAATGGAGTTCTCAAGAAAGTTCAGATTTTTCTTTTTCTTATGACACATTTGTGCCAAAGTCCATTTATTGAAGCTCATAATAAACACAATTAAATTTTCATTTATTTCCTTGCTCATTTACTTGTGATTTTAATGTATGAACAATTATTTTAAAGGTGGCTACAGAAGGAATAGATAACATCAGAACAGTGGCATCATTGTCGAAGGAGAAGCATTTTGTCAATCAGTATTCTTCAAGTCTTCGTATTCCATTTAAGTATGTAGTTGTATCAAAATTAAGAAGATTTTTTTTTGCACTTTTCATTTTTGTCATGATTGGTTTGATGACAGGTAGAACACAGTAGGGACACGTCAAGGCTTCATATTCCATTTAGATATATAATCTTTGTATTGATGATCAACATGTGAAAGCAAAGATTTGTTTTACATTTTTTTCATTTCGGTGAGGTAGGGTGTGTGTGTGTGTGCATGTGCGTGCTCGTGCGTGCGCGTGTTGTTGTTGTTGTTGTTGTTGTTGTTGGGCCGAGGATTAATTCCGGGTCTTCTAAAGCGAAGCTGAGGAATTCTAAAGCAGTTGTTTGAACTAATTAAGCTTGTATGCCACGAATGCCAAGTTTTCTTTTCCTAGTATGTTCTGGAAATTAGTTAGGCAATAATGTCATACTTATGTTGTTATGGCAGTTTCTGGAAAGTAGGAGAATGTATTTTTATTGTGGTCTACCTAATTTTTGATACACTTGTACTTTCTGATCTTTTCATTTATATAGTTTGTTTTATGTGATTATAAAAATTGTTGGGCTGTTTTGTAAGGCATTGATTTGTTAAAATTTCAAAAAGTTTTCAGCCTTGTTAATGTCGTAACAGTGCAATACCCGTTCTTTAAGCATTTGGCAAGCTAATTCATTCTACAATAAAGCTATTTTGAACCAACAGGAATTCAATGATCCGATGTCATTTGTACGGTATAGCATTCAGCTTTTCACAGGGTATCATCTTCTTTGCATATTCTGCTTGCTTCTACTATGGTGCAGTGCTAATCGAAGAGAAGGGTTTAGACTACGAAAAGGTTTTCAAGTGAGTGGCTTAAATTTTACAAATACTTTGCACATACATACAAGTGTTTGAAGTTTGCATCCAGAGTTGTGCAGAAATTGGTGAGTTTTTTCCTGAAAATCATCCTAAAAATAAAATATGTTGTTTTTGATGCTTCTCTTGGTAAGTTAAAATCCTGAAACAGACTTCATGCTGATAACTTGTTGATTAAAAAGGAATGGAGGAATACCCATTCTTTCAAAAATCTGAAATGGCATTTTTTGAAACAGTTAACAGCTGTTAACTACTTGTCAAGACGTATGGCCAATTTTATGTAGAGCTGATAAGCATGCTTTGTTATTTCCTTGCTTATATTTTTAGTCAGTAAGTGCTTTCAAATAGATTATCAAAAATAGTTTAGATGATTTGTACAAATAAGTATTCTTTTATTTGATTTAAACAATGATTTTTTTTAAACTAAAAACAAAAATTTAGTTTTGTTGTCTATTTTGCCAACATGCACAGAGCAAATTAAATTCGTGCCATAAATGAGACTGCCTGATAAGTTCTGTATCATAATTTATTTTAATGCTTTTAGAGTATTTTCTGCTATTGTGTTTGGAGCAATGTCACTGGGTCAGGCCAGCAGCTTTGCACCGGACTTTGCCAAAGCTAAAACTTCTTCACAGAGAGTCTTGCATTTATTTGACCGAGTTCCATTGATTGATAGTTCATCTCCTGATGGTGAAAAACCTGTAAGCTGTACAATTGATCATCAGTATAAAAGAAGTAACTTTTTGACATTTTGTGAAAAGGAAAATGGCCATAGCATATGTTTTGCAACCAAAGTTAAGTAATGCTGAGCCAGGTTAGTAAATGGATTGAAAAGGAAATGGAAATGGTGCTTTTTGTTGAATCTTTTCAGGATCGTATTTTCTAATAAACATTTCTGCCCAAGTTTTTTTCATTAATCTTATTTGAAAGGAAAACACCAATGAAGTTTTTATCAAAGTTTCAAGGATTACACCTTTGAAGAGATAATAAGAAAGCTTGTTTGTCTAAATGACAATGTATTACTTCCTTGTATAGATTATTTTTTGTGAAAATTTAATGCTATTCAATATGCTTGAGCCGCTAGTGCAACTTGTTAACGATCATCGGATACTTGCAGTACAGTGCGTGTGAAACTGTTGACCTTATTTTTTTCAGAACTGTATTGCAATTTTACATATTTTTTTACTGTAACAATGTTTATGAACTCGAATGCTGAATGTTCACTGTTCATTGTTTTAGAGTACTTGTATTGGGAGAATACAGTTTAAGTCAGTCAACTTTAACTATCCATCACGCCCAGATGTGCCAGTGCTTGTTGGATTTGACTTGACTATTGATCCGTCACAAATGGTGGCTTTAGTTGGTAGTAGTGGCTGTGGAAAGAGTACTACTGTGCAGCTGTTGGAGAGGTTTTATGACCCTCTAGAAGGGCAAGTGGTGAGCTGCATATGTTGTAAAGGATGTAAACTCTAGTATTGTTTAGTTAAATATCGGGTAAATATGTCATTTTTAGTCCCAGACTCCCAGTCTATAACTTAGAATAAGCTTGAAGAAGGATGTATCTAGGAAGCCATGAAACCTTGCAAAAATCTTTGTGAATTGACAGTTAATCTTCAGAACACTGCACTGTTTGTATGTAATTGCTTATTATTTGTATAATTGGTTTTATGCAACTAAAGGCATATCAGCCCATCTTTGTTAATGTGAACAGAAACAAATTCTTGGAAACTTTGGAACTTGTAAATTTTGGATAAGCTAAGTAATAATTTTCTTCCAATAACTAATATACACTGTAATAATTTTCTTCAAATGAGCAAAAATGAAATTATTAATAATTAAAAAATGGCCAGGAAAGTTACCACAGTTTCCAATTTGATGGTTTTTTCACAAATATTTAGAGGTTAGTTTTTATAAATAAAGGGGAAGAAAACCTCCAAAAAATTTCAAAGCAGTGAAAGGTAGCAACGGTCAATCGAGTCTTTGATTCATCATAATCTAGGCTAGCTATTTTTGCTAATGATATTTAACTTTAACTAGATGATTGATGGGAAAGATATAAAAAATCTGAACATTCAATGGCTTCGACAACAACTTGGCATTGTCAGCCAAGAACCAGTTTTGTTTGATGCTACGATTGCGGAGAACATTAGCTATGGAGATAACGAGCGAAATGTTCTCATGGATGAAATAATAGCCGCAGCCAGAAGTGCTAATATTCATACATTTATTCAGTCCCTACCTGAGGTATTTTTGCTATATTGTGATGCTGTATTAAAAATATTATCATTGCCTATGTTCCTTCAGAAGTTCCTGTATTCATTGTTTACAGTTCAGTGTGATTAGTGAATGCTGTGTTTGGTACATGGTACCAACCACTGCTATTCAATAGCTATTCGAATGGAACGAACGAAATTTTAGTCATTTTCAATGACACTTGAACGAAATGAATGAAATTTTTTAAAACTAATGACAATATACAAAACAAAAAGCATCAAAAATTTATAATAGTGTCCTAAGTAAGTGTTAATAATTAAAATTGGAATATTTTTTCTTGACACTGCCGTCTGGAGGACGCGATGGCACGCAGCTAACAAAAATGTGGCACCATCTAGCAGCAAAGTGGTCTAGTAGATACTTACAGCATTTAGCATTTAAAAAACCAATAAAAGACCAGCAATAGACAATAAATGCTGATATAGTTATTGAAAGGGAAAAATTGCCAAACTAATTACCGACATCCATATTTTATGGTTCTGCTTGCTAGGTATTTGTCAGGTCACTTAACCTATAAGTAAAAAATATTAAGGCTAAATAAGCACTAGTACTATTACTCCCACTGACATATTTTTCCTAGAAAAGATAACTATGACAAACTTAAATTTTTGTCAGCTATAATAGTACATATAATACTAAATTGATAATTGTCTGATAATTTTTTATAGGTATTTGCAAAAATAAAAAATAATATAAATATTTTTATAAACAATTTTATTTAACAATAGCTTATAATTGTTCATGGAAAGAAGTGGCCATCTGAGCTGTAACAATTCAGCGTACTTTTGCTTATATATTTAACATAACCTCAGCTTTGGCATGCATTTCAAGGAAGATTTTAATTTCTCTTATCAAAGAAGATGTTACACAAAGTAGATGTAGATATGTGTAGATACTGAAGAAAATGGATGATAATACATTTAGATGCTGCAAAAGTAGTTGTTCAAAATGTTGAATGAATGATTTATTTATGTTAATGCTGAGGCATCTGCATGAAGCTGAAAGTTCGTTTTCCGAGTTTGTTTTCTCAAACATTACCTGAAAACAGACTGGTATATTTATTTGAGTTTAAAGTGTAGTCAGGATCGTTAAGCAGGTGTTTTTCAGCATTGCTTTTCACTCTGACATTACAAGCAGTAGATTTGCCATGGCAAACCATTTTGTCAAAACCTTGATGTCTGGGAGAGTGTGAGATTAAGATGAAGTTGGAGACTTAGTTTGCAAAAGCATGAATGTATGGAGGGATAATGTCACAATATTTAAACTTTTATGATATTAATCACCACAAAATTGCTTAGAATGTTCAGTTGCAGACAGAATTTTCAAGTGGTGTACTGCTGTCAATTTTTAGGCATTTATATCTGGTTTTCAAAACATTATTGCGGCTGGTTTGTGTCATAACTAATGTACATTTGTGTCCCTTTTGTGACATCCAGTATTGTATTAAACACATTATAATAGTTATGCATTTTCTAGGACTTGTATGTTAAATATCCTTAATTCCAAAACTATCTTTACTAGGGATATGCAACAAATGTTGGAGAAAAAGGTACCCAGTTGAGCGGTGGACAAAAACAGCGAATTGCCATTGCTAGAGCACTGATTCGTAATCCCAGAATATTATTATTAGACGAAGCAACATCAGCTTTGGATACAGAAAGTGAACGGGTAAGTTTTTTTGCAGCGCTGATATTAAACAGAAAGTTATGATTCGACAGTAAATGATTGTCTTACGATCTGTTGGACTACATGACACTTCATACTTTGCAAAAAAATAACACTGTATCTTAGAAAGTTGTCGTGAAAGCAACGTATTTGAATAATAATTATGGTAAAGTTAATTGTGAATTGAGAAGTTATATAAAGGAGTTACAAGAAATGGTTTCACGAATTATGAGATAACACTAGAGAATTTTCTAAGAACATAATGTTCCTTACTACTACGTAATTAGGGTCATGTGCAGAATTACAATTAAATTATAAATGTTAATTTTCCTTGAAATTGAACAATAAATTATGCCGGTTTCTTTTAAAAAAAAGCTTAAAGGAGCCAGATTTTTGCTGCTGTACGAGCAGAAATCGAATTTAAAAATCCTTAATGACAGCCTTGATAGATGCATTCATGGCTTCATGGTGAGGGAGAATACAAGCCTGTCCCACCATTTCCTCCACTTCGATTTAATCTTCTAATCTAACACTGAATCCACAGAACTGATTTAGTCACATTTGGGTTACACATATTTTCCTCAGGACTTCAACTAGTTAAATAAATTTTCCTTAGGAACTCAACTAGTTAAATAATCGTTATCACAATAACATGGGCAAACTGTCTAGAAACAATTTTCCACCTGTTATCCATCTATTTGCCACTACTGTTATGTTACCTTGCAGGTACACATGGTACAACGTAAAGCAAGTTTACCACTTCTTCATTTGCAAGTCAAGCAGCTCTTGTGTTATCTTGCAAGTACACTTGGTACAAGCTACAACTTTTTGTTCATAAACTGTTATTTAGCGGTAGTCTAGTTATGAACTAGGTAACCAGAAAAATATGCAGACAAGGAAATTTTAAATTTCAACATTTTTTAGGTGGTGCAAGATGCTCTCGATAATGCACAAAAGGGACGTACATCTGTCACCATTGCACACCGGCTTTCAACGATTTATCACTCTGATAAAATAGCAGTTATAAATCATGGAAAGGTAGCGGAGGAGGGCCAACATGCTGATTTACTTGCAACACAAGGGCTTTATTATATACTTAACAATGCACAGCTAAAAGACAGAAAAGATGAAAATGAAAAATTGTAGTAGTGTTATGAAATTTTATTGATCTGAAATGCACTGTTCATAATGTTTAGTTTTGCAGGTAATCTTTTTATTATTAATTTTCATACATTTATAGTAAAATAGTAAGATTTACTCTCTAATTTGAAAAATTGTTTAATTGCATTCATGATATATGTTGTGTAGATCTTGCATTTGATTAATTATGACATTTTCTTGGATCCATAGAAAAATAGTTTATCACTGTATAAAATACATTTGTTGGATAATAAGAAGATAATACCAATTGTAGCCTAGTCATATTTTTGTCCTTATTTTACTATATAGGCAAGACAGTTTTTTCTTCTAACATCATATCAATTAAAAACTTGATTCCCTATGATCTCTTGATAATTTTTAAATGTTTTTGAAAAAACCGGTGAGATGGTGCTACCTCAGCAGGTTATATCTAATCTAACAGTGTTCACTTATTAAATTTTTGGTTTGCAAAAATCAGGAGCTTTTTAGATTAGCTACGCATGTCATGATTGCTTGTTGTTTTGTTTTCAATACCAGCTTGTTTATGTTTAATTAGTTAATTCATTATTCCGATTTTGTATTAATATATTTGTTTACAATATACAGTATGCTAATATTTTCTTGCATGTATGCTTATATTTTGTGTCATTACAAAGTTCAAATGTCTGCTTGTAAGATTTATGAAGGTATTACAAACTGTAATTCGTCACACTTGATTGCTTTATGTAGTTTTACATAATAGCTCACTTTAAATGGTTTTACTGTTAATATATGGTACAATTTTGGTATAAATATGCGCACATTTTACTTCAGTATTTTTTTATTTGTTAGCATATAATTATTCATGATTATGCTGTGTATTATCAGTTCATATTAGCTTTGGCTAATGAGTTTAACTGTATTTGTAATGTTTGTAATGCCATGTCTTAATTATGCCAAGTTGGCGTCATTACCATATTTATAAGTGACAGAGCTTGAGTTAGCCTACTTAATTTTAATAATTGTGAAATGGTTGTCTAGGAAGCTAGGGTAACTTCAGTACATTGATGTGCAGTTTTTTGTACCAATCACCTGTGGTACAACTAGTCACAAAATTTTACGGTAACGGTACTGACTGATAGTTTCACACAGTTTAGTGTCTCAATTTATAACACTAAATTAAATGACACCTTGAAATAGGCAAATTTTCATTTATTGATGTTTGGTGCACCATAATCAAACCTTTTGTTTTTAGGGCAAACTGTACTAAGTGTAGATTAAAAAGGCAAGTTAAATGCACTTTGTTCCACATTAAAAAATATTACTGTGATAAATTTGTAAAGCTAATTTTAGTGCTGTTTTCCTTCTTGTAACTATTATTATTAGTGGATCATGTTAAATTTCTCATATTTTTAAATACTGATGAGTGCAAAATAACGTTGACAAATTTAAACTCTGTAGGCCATTCCAGAGGATCTAATTTTTCTATGTATCATTTTGTTGTGTTACATAGCTACTATTTTTGAGAGAAGTAATAGTTATCGTTAATTGTAAAAACCGTGATTTAAATTATTTCTAATACTGTTTTAATTGTATATAACTTAATGTCCATCTTACTGTATAATCAGGACCACAGTACATGACATCCTCTTGAAATGGGGTCACCACCATCAGGCATACTACCCTGCCTGAATATCACATTTTGAATCTCTGCGAAGTATTACATTAGCCACTGTTGAATGACTAACTAGTCTATGGTTATTGTGTCACGACATCGGCTACACAATTTTGGCTCACTAAGCATTTTTTGCTATGATTTCAAAAGCTACCATTCTGTGTGAAGTTTGTGCACATCAAAAACTGGGTGAAAAATCCTTTGTTACAAACATGCCAAGAACCTAAAGTCTAACTTTGCACCAAATTTCACTTTTAGAGAATGATAACATTCCTCTTTTTTACAATATATTTTAGACCCTTTGTGTGTTGATAGTGATATTTTGAACATTTTCAAATTGTGCACTAATGTTAGAAAAAATCACAAGATATCGTATTATTTAAAAGATAGTGACAATTGTAACAAAGTCAAATCGTGTGAGGAGAATAACTAATATAACAACAGGAGCTATTATCTGTTATATTATATAACAACAGATGATGCAATAGTTCGCAAAGATCACAAACGCTGTAGACTGGTGGTTTTGAACTTATGGTAGTGACTGTAGTAGAGCACTGTGCTGCTAGAATTGTATAAAAATATAATAATTCGGAAGAATAAACGTAAGGATCATAAACTCTTTGGATGTTTTTAATGATCACTTGATTATATAATTGTTAATACTGATTCAATTAGCAGGCTACAAGTGCTCGTTCTTTTGTTAGAGAAGTGATACTTGTTTGTAGAATGAACAGATTTAGAATATTAAAAGGTCAGAGACTCAGAATTAGGAAAAAGTGAAACAATGCTAGTTTATAAACTGATTTTTTCATTTTTGAAAATGATTATACTGTCGTGCAATGAAGAAAAGTTCAGACAGTTGTGTAGTGTAATGTAACCACTATTTCATCATTTTTAGAACATCATAAAGTTGCAGTGATAAAATATAAAAGATAATCCAGTTTTTTCAGCTATTTTGCATTTTTTACAAGAAAATGTGACTCTTGTACAGTTAGTGATAATAATAATGTTTGTAAAGGCTGTAATTTCAGAGTTAAATTGAAGTTTAGCCATTTTTCACCAATTGCTAAGTTATTTTTCATGAGGCCCAGGAAAAAATCCAACAGATAATAGAGTTTTTTGTAATTGGCATCTGAATGACTGCCAAGAGTTTTCAAATTTATAAAACAAGGACAAGCAAACAATTACAGATAAATAGACAAACTTATTCATATTAAACATTATTTCTTCTGTTTCTTTGATTTCTTCTCAGCTTCTTCTTCTCGTTCCTTCTCTATTTCTTGCACAATTTTTTCAACTTCTGACTGTCCCAGTATCTAAAAGAGTAAAAAGGATGTGCTATCATAAAAATAGGAAATGCAAAATGGGCACAACATGCAACATAAAATGTTATCACAGTAAGAAAACAATAAAAAGACAGAAATGTCGTCTATGAATTCTAGCATTCCTCCTTGCCTGTTAACACAGGTACTAAGACCAAAGTTGATCATAACACTTCAGTTACCTGTGTAAAATTTTGTTACTTGATCAGAATGAGCAGTTATTAAAGGTACCTTAAGTGGTTGATCACGTTTCATTGTGGCTAGTTCTATGTTTTTGCCTCCAGACTGCACTACTTCTAACAAGGCTTTAATGGCTAACTTCACAGTTTCTTGATCACTATCAGCAGTTTCTTGGCTGTAATGCTTTTCTAAGAATTCTCTTACTGTTTTTGCGCTCCTACCAGTAACATTTGCCTAGAAACAAGTAAAATACATTTATATAAGATATTCTCAGTTGAAAACGCATCACACAAACGTCTGTTTCTCAGTGTACTGTCTAATTCAAGTCTTCACGAAAAGCCTGAGATTTTAAACCAAAATGATCTTGTATTCAGGTCACATCAACAGCAAAAAGCACTGTTGTGGATAGAATAGTTTATTTTATTTCAAAACATGCATAAGTATTTCATTTTATTTCAAATCTGTACCATTTGTGTGCAATTGCAATTTGCAACAAAGTGTCTAAAAGTTTCACTTTATGCAAAAACTGTTGCAGATTAAGCAGTCTTAGAACCACTAACAAAAATAAGTATACTTCAGTATACTTCAGCTCCAAGTAAAGACAGTGTGTATTTGGACTATACCAGCAATATAGTATTTTCAGCACAAATACAATTCAACATATATTTAATTGCAAAATATCATAAAAACTCAACACAATTGCCAGCTAAATTAACTCAAAACTGAGAATAGTTGCTAGCATTACAAGAACATATTGACAATTTAAGTAGAATTTTGATGTGATTAAATTTAACCAGATAGGCACCACTTTACTAATTATATAACTATCAGACCGTGCGGTTTAATACGAATCTAATATTAAAAGAATTAACTGTTATCAAAATCACAGAATACACGCAAAACAATTTTTTTCCAAAGAAAATAACAATGAAAGGTGCAAAGAATAATAATCAACTGTTAAAATACCTTCCATTCGTGATAGGTTCCTGAAGGATCCGTCTGATATAAGTGTGGTGTACCATCATAATCAAATCCAGCAATTAATGCAGAGATTCCAAAAGGTCGACGTCCGTTGCTTTGTGTGTAACGCTATAGACAGCAGAACACACATTAGCAAAATATGCAACACTGCGTTATAATTAACAGAACTACTAGTTAATTAATGAAAGTTCTTTCTTTAAACATATCATTTCAACAACATTGGATGATTTCACTCAAGCTTAAGCGTAAGAGATTATAACTTAAATTTAGCATTTAAACAATGACATGGTGACAGATTTAATATTCTAATTTAATATCACACTATGGTAGGAATGGTTTGTAAAGGACATAACACCAGAACACAAATAGCTAAATTACTTGTTTCAGGGTGGCAATGTATCTGGTAATGTACTCCAAAGTCACCGGATCCTCTACAGTGAGTCTGTGGCTTTGACATTCTATTCTTGCTCGATTGATTATTATTCTTGCATCTGCTGTTAAGCCTGTAACAACAGTTAAATGTTTTACCAATAATATCAAACATTATTATTTAGACGTAAACTATGATAAGCCATTCACATCAGCATTAGCTAGACTAGCTAATGTTGTACATGTAAGTTTGTAGCTCGGATAGGTGACTGAGCAGCCATATAATTAATTTTGTGTGGCAACATTTCAGAAAAGTTTGTACAAAAATGATTATCTACATGTAAGGGCAGTTAATGTCAGTAAGGCGCTGATACAGAACAGCTGAATAGAATAATATTTAACACAAATGTATTTTTTCACAAAAATAGCGTCATTACCAGCAAATGCCATCACAACATGATCATCTAAGCTACATATTTTTCGTACAGTCCTTTCTTCCTGCAACTTTGCTACAGACTTCTTTTCTACAGCAAGGACTACTATGTCTTTACCTCGAACTCCAACCTAAAATATACATAAGTAAAACTAATGAGGTAAAAATTAGGTGAATCATATTTTAAACAGTAACTGCTTTTTTGATGTTATCAGTACATGGGTGAAATAAATTAGCAATAAATTAAGACTGGCCCACAGATTTAAACATGCATACATGTAATCTACATGAACGCTCAGCATTGCAGCTTTGCTCATATCAACGAGTAGAGGCACGAAATTTATCATTACCTAAAGTAAACAGGATGATTTTTCATATCGTACCATATTTTAAAGCTCGGTAAAAGTATACAGTTTTACATTTTAAAAAAATCAAAGTGTTCTGACAATTGAATATTAGCTTAACTTAGAAACTTATTTAAACCATTTACAAGCACAGCTAGTGATGATATCAAACTGAACATTATTTTTTGATGGCAGTAGTTGATGTAACAAGCATCAATGGTGAGCATTTAAGTCGAAAAATTGTTTTATGCAGGCAAACATGGCAGCTAATATACATATGTAAGAAAACTGGCTAAAATTGAAATTCCCCATGACAGAAAACCAATATATAACACGCTGCCTATTGGACAAAAGATGGAGCGAAAATGTACCATATATGACACGTCATAGCACTTGTGCACGCACAGTGAGTCATGCGCATGTTTAGTTTGCTTATATTACGAGTTGAAGAGTATGTTTCATTAAGTTTTGTCAAAAATTATGTAAAATATTCAACATTTAGTAGGTCATCATCTGGACTTTATAGTGCATGATACACAATTTTTTATAAGTGTGCACTGACAGAGTTTGAACTAGAGATACCCAAAAATTCTAGACAGGATGAGTAGTAGTCACCTAAATGTAATGAATAATTTGTTGTGCACATTATGTAAACACTATATTTCCATGGTAAATGTGAATAATAATTTAATATAGTACCACTAATTTGCATAATTATAGTTCCAAAGGGCTTTAATGGAAATCTTGTTTATTTTCATGTAACCAATCACAACATAGACGCTCTTTACAATTCGTACTCTTTGGAATGAATATAAATGGTTGGCTAACCTATGCCCACATGTGATGTTTCAGTCAAGTCTGAAAGTTTTCTCTGTACAAGTTAATCTATCTGAGGTAAATCTCCAATCATATTAACTTACATAAAATAAGGTAGTGCACGTGAGGATTATTAGTGAGTATTCAAACCCTATTGTTCTAGAATTGTCTTAATATTTTCTTTTGTTCGAGTTAGTATTTATATTAGCGCCATACAAATTCTCTTTTCGTTTTATTTCCCAAATACAACTTAATCAGTGTCCAAGTTTTAATGTGAATAAAATTTGATTTTAGCGATGTTTTAGTTAACCCATATATTAGTTGTTCTTTTAGTACGTGCTCTTAATCTAAATTAAGATTTAATTTAAGATAAAGAGGAGCTTAATTAGTATCTAAATCTTCATTTGAGTTAAGTTTTATTTCACGTATGTTTCAATTAATGCTTATTATTTGTTGTTGACAAGTTATTACAAATATTTATTTTATTATTTTCTTCTGTTTATATTAATATCTATTCTGAGTTCTTACTAGTTTTTTCTTATTATTTTGTTTAGTTTCTGTTTATTGAATGCAAGCTTAATTGACCAGTTTTACAATAATGTACATACAGCAGTAAGTTATAAATATATAGTTATAATATTAACAATATAATTATATTTTATATAAATAATACACAAAAAAGAAAAACTATAACTATAAATAATAATACTGTAGCCCCACATATTACAGTTTATGAAAAATGTTAAAGATCAATTTTGATAGAGCTAGGCAGCTGCTTAGGTGACATCTGGTCTTTTGCCACCCCACCTCTATATTTTTACTTGTTAATCAATGATTAAATAATGTACTTATGTAAGAGACTAAAGTGAGTGAGAGAGAGAGAGAGAGAGAGAGAGAGTACAAATAAATTTATTGAATTGAATTGTTGTTGTAAATATGGCCAATCTAAATGACAGGCTTTAGCTGGAACCTGAGAACACTATGTAGGATGATCATGTACCAGCCTGCCTTGCAATGCCTCACCATGTACCACCATGCCGTTTACCTGTGCGAAAGATATGGCAAGGTGGTGCACGTGATTGCGACAGTATGCCGTAAAGCCATTTACGGCACCGCAATACATGGGGAAGTTGCATCAATGTCCACAGTACATGACAAAGCGGTTCAAGCAAGCATGAATATCTCATATGGCGTATTACTATTTTTCGAGGAGCGTTTCCTGTGTATAAATTGGAAAACTAAGTGGGATATTCTTTTCACCATTGTCTACTAACTGATATCTGTTTTTTTTCGTTTAGTGTGCTTCTTTGAAATTCTGGTAACCAGGGAATGTTATTGTAGATCTATAATAAGTGAATAACACCTCCCTGTAGGCCTAAACTTTTTTTCTTACTCTACATAAATGATCTCCCTTTAAATACCCAATTACATACTAGACTTTTTGCTGATGATACTAACTTTTTCAGTTCTGACACTAACATAAATCACCTAGAAGAATTTCTTAATGTTGAACTAGCTAAAGCAGATCTATGGATGAGAGCCAACCGGCTTTCTATAAACTATTCCAAAACTAGATATATGATGATTGATAATCCCAGAAAAGTAAAAAAATTAACATTAAATTTGACAATGGGAAATACCAGGATACAATCTGTACATCAAATAAAATATCTAGTAGTATTACTAGATCACAATCTTTCATGAAAAGCACATATACAATATATTGTTAACAAAACCAGTAAAATTATAGGTATTTTTTCAAAAATTAGGTATTTCCTGAATTATGATTCAAAAAACTTCTATATTCTTCCCTATTTTCACCATATTTAGAATACAGCAAACTGACCTATGGCTCAGCACCACATTCCATGTTACACCTTTATACCACCAGCATAAAATCTTAAAACTTCAGGATATATATAAATTAGAGATGACCAAATTTTTATATTGGTTTAAACATAATATGCTTCCTGAAATTTTTCAGAATTACTGCAAATCCAGATGCACGAGTATCATACACGATTTGCCACTAACCAAACTTTCTACGTACAAAGATTTAATACTAACAAAGGGCAAAAATCTCTATCTTATCAAGGTGCTTTGTTGTGGAACAGTCTGTCTAATGAACTAAAAAATGGCACCTTTAGCTATTTGATAATCAACTATAAATCCTTCCTTATTTCTAATTATCATGTGTGACTTTTCTGCTAACATCAAATCTAATAAATCTTCTCTGTTAGCTTTAATGTATTCACCTTCAACTGACCTATTAACTATAATTATATTACCATAATACATCTTCTCATCAAAGTGTAAAATTGTTATTATTATTTCTTCGCAGCTATGAAAAGGGAAGGTAAACAATAATCTTCAAACAAATCCAGCAGCTACAACACTTTTTTCTCATACATAATTTTTTATAATTTTGCCTGCTCCACTTATGTTTTTACTTCCAAATTATGCTTTTCTCACTTCATATATATTCACTTTATTATAATTATTTTGCTCATTGTTTCACAGCTATCATTAAGTTTTATTATATTTTTTGAGTCATATTGTCTATTTAGTCACATACTCATATTTCACTACATATTTTGTTTGCTCCATTTTTCTGCACTAGTTCTTGTGTTCCATAGTACTTTACCATTGTGCTTAACATAATTTGATTAACACGGTTGCATATTTTTGTTTCATTATATTTTGTTTGAGTTTATCATGCATATTTTGTTTCATTCACTGATTTATTATTTATGTTTTATTTTTTCTTTTGGTTTGACTTTTTCTAGTTTGTTTTATGTTTTAATTGGTTAGTTAAATGCTTTACATATTTTGTTAATCATCATTTCATATTTTTCACTTTATTTTAATGCTTCTTTGTTGCATAGCTTATTTAGATATTTCGCTTTCATGTTTAATGTATTATTCCTCCATAAATTCATGTCAAGTTTTTTACAATTAACACTAACCTGAGAAAGGTAGCTGACTCGATGACCAATTGGTCTCTCGCTACCCTTTCTCCTGCACCCCACCGAACTCTTTCCTTTATGCTTAATTTATCCTTTAAATCAATAACTATAACAATAATGGTCAAATTGTATACTGGTGTAAATGAGGAGATAAATAAAAATGTCTATGTCTATGTCTGTGTCTATACTAAGTTATTTAACTAAATAATATAGCACACAACAGCCTGAAATCAATGAAGTTTCTTTGAAGTTTTATTAATACCGCTTTTAGTACAATAGTCAAAAGTGACAATTCAGTACCTGGTGACAAACTATCAAAATTGTAACTTCATGCTGTAATAATCATGTTTCATACACCACTCGTTACCATAAAAGAATAATTGTACCGCAATGGGCTAGAAAAGCAAAGACTTGTATATACCCACTGTCAAGTGAACCAGATAAAAAAGAACGGGGAGAAAGGTTTGATCATACAGGACCGGGAGAAGGCTGTGCTAGTGGAAATGGTACTAAAAAGTTACTTTTGGGTTAGTTTTTTAGGAAAGCGAACTAGTGGTTTTTAAAAATAGCACTTACAACATTAAACATTCCAATAACCGTTAAGTAAGAACAGTTATAACTTATAAGATCAAATTTATAACCAGCATGACAAAGCAAAACACATGAGTTCACGAATTCAATATTATGCTTACCGCCGTGGATCCCTTTTTAACAGCTTCTTGGGCATATTCTACTTGAAATAAATGTCCGTCAGGTGAAAAAACTGTAATAGCTCGATCGTATCGTGAAGTCATGATCGCATGTGAATAAAATTTCGATTTTAAGCATAAATTCAGATCAATCTGCAGTGCACGATGTTAACCAGCGTCTGCCAACATGGGATATCAGTTTATTTTATTCAGCTTCGTTTTATTTCTATTCACACCACGGAAACGTTGAACGACAGTGTCGGTCCTGTCGGACACCAGAGAAATGAGAAAATAATCTTCATCACGCCTCTGACGGGCACAGTAGATTTTATTGAGATAAAACACTGAAACCCATCAGTTCAAAACACTGTGAAACATTAAAGCATTAAAATTAAACTGTACATATATTATACATGCATGGATACCAGACACTAATTTGAGGCAGTAAGCTTAATGATATCATCTGGCATGACGTTTCTGGGCTTGTATGTATTTACGTATCTAACCAGAAAAAGCAGCTAAAACCATGTAAAGCTAGTTCTCGCTAAAATGCTGTAAAAGTTCACTCCTTTTTATTCCCATAAACAAGCCAATGTTAAACAAGACGAGTGATTTTGGTTTAGCCAGGAAGTGCTTATTTGTGTTATCAAAATTTGACATAATTATTACAAAAATGATGCTTATGCTATATAACACAAGCATCATTTTTGTAAGATGTCACATTGTTTTAAAAAACATTTTGATGTAAAGGTAGATAACTGTTTCAAAACTATTTTGCCGATTTTTTTTGCAAACTGCGTAGGAGATTATTGTAAGTTAAAATTAGTTAAGTTAAAATTATATTATAATTATGTAATATTTAATATGTAATAGCAAATAAGTATTTCCACAAACAGATTGATAAACCACTTCTGGATAGTTAAACTTTATTAAAAATAATATAATTGCTTCAATTATCACATCTTTACCTACTATAATAATTCCTAATACCATCACCAGAATTTATGACTTCACATTTTATAAAAATAATTATTACAAAACTATGTATAAAACTTATAATATCATTATATACAACATAAATTGCCTTCACCAACAAAAAACTTACAAAACTGACGAAAAGTAGCAATACAAAACAAATAAACAAACCACTGAAATAATAAAACAGTAAAAAATTAATAAGAAATTGTTCTCACAAAACACACAATTAAATATTCCTCTAAATTTCTTTCACAGCCAAAGCTATCAAGTTCTCCAGCAGCATAATATACAACTAACTCACAGCAGCTACAAAGGCTGTGCATATAAGTATGTAAACAAGAAGATGTCATACTATCATTATTTTGCATTGGAATAATTACTTAAAATTATACAATCATCATATATTTCACTATTATATTTTAATATGACCAAAGAAAAACTTCAAGAAACATCATTACCATGTAATATTTACAGTTGCAAATATTCTACAGAAATAAGTAATATACATACTTATAAAACTTGAAGTTCTCATCACCAAAATACCTATGTTCAGCCCATGGTAAGAATGTACACATATATGCACAATTAAGAATTATAGAAAGATAATGTCTAGAAAAATATAATACAATTTTTACTTCGTACAGTGGTAAGAAAAACATTCAAAAATCAACTATTTCTATTACAGCATAATCTATAGACAAACTCGATGAGCACACTAAATCATCCTGAACAGCAATTATAGTTATAGATTATAGATTCTTACAATTAATTGATAACAAACTTGAGAAACTTCAGATTCAGAAGAGTAAAACACAACAGTATAATAATATAATCACCTTATTTTTAGTAGCCTTCATATACCTCAAACTCCAATACATCCCAAAAAAGATGTTCTACAACATTACTTTTCATACATATAAAACAAGACAACTTTATATGCATATCAGAACAGATGAATGTGTTCTAACATATATCTGTACTCTAAATTCATTTCCTATTCGAGTCTTTTGATCAAATGATCAAACACATATTCGTGTTACTACAATCTTGTGTCAGTAAAGCTTACAGTTGTGACGACAGATTTTGGATGCACTGATTCATTTTCATACTCTCCATTGAGCAGCTGGTTTGAATTAGAGATCTTTGTGTTACGCATCAAAGCTTGTTTCTCTGCAGGTGTGATAGGTCGTGCCAGCATCTGCTTTGAGCTGTTCTGCTGATCTTCTGGAAGAAAGTCCCAAGAATTGTATTTGCCAATTGTGGTGTTGCTGCTGTGTGATTCAGACAGTTGCTCATCTCTCTGTGATTCAGTCTGACTAGCTGAAAGCATACCTATTAATAAAACAAGTTCTACTGTAAGTTTGATTAACATTGCCACTGATTCTAGGATTACTATAATATTAGATTATTACAACACATTTAGGGCATACAGTGACTATTGACTTAGCTGAGCAGCCAATTTATAAGTAAGCATTATCAGCTTTGAGCCTTTGATCAGTAGATGGCGTTACAAGTACTTTGCAATAAATTTTTATACAGTAGGCGCCGCTTAATAGACTCACGGTTAATAGAGTCAATCACTTAATTGACTCAAAAACGGTTGGAACGGGCGCTTCAATTCAAATATACGTAAAAACTATCGGTAACTGACTCAAATAAGTTCGTATAATTGATTCAATATTTTTCCTTCACCTACTTAAAATAAGATATTTGTAGGTGCCAAAAGAGCCTTTCCTACTTTTATGCCACCGTTACTTCCGTTTTGTGCACTATGTATGCAGAAACAATCATGTTAAGTACCGTTTTGTTTATAAGCAGGTACGATTATCATGCACTATTACGCTACGCTAACCTCGAATTTCTGGAAGCTAAACATTTATGCACTTGCCCAGCGTTTTCCTTTTGATGCTCTCGTTGCAAATCACGCTTTCAGGCTTAATGAGTTAACAGTCAAAGATGCAGGTGCAGTAATCAGCTGATATTCCTTGTGACTTACGTAAACGTCGTGCAGCAAATATGGGCAATGTAAGTGAGTAGACGATTCAGAACTGTTTTAGTCACACACAACAACAAATTGTCAACGTTTTTATAATTACAAGAACTTTGTGGGCCAACTTCTTCGCGAGAAAATGAAGTAGCCGACTTTGAAGGAATTTTTGTAATTTTTGCAAATGAGCAGACTTGTGTGATTTCAAAAAGATTACTTTTTAATATATTGCTAATTCACTTATAAAAATTAATATTTTAAAAATATTTTTTCTAATTTTTAACTGCACAAAGGAATTTAGGCATTATTTCATTTCTAAATTCATTAAAAACCTTTGCAGTGCATAGTAAGCAGATGACTCATACTTCTATACCTGTAATACTACACACATCGGTTAATATGTTCAGTACGTTAATTGGGTCAAAACACTTCGGTCCCAAAGTGAGTCTATTAAGCGGTGCCTACTGAAGTACCAAAAATATATATCCTGGCTATGTTTTCTAAGTCCATCTAAGGATTACATAACATGCTAATTCAGTAAATTCTTGCAGGGGAACATAGAGGAATTTTAGAGGAACACTAAAATCAAAACATAGATCATTCCTTAGGGTGCCAGGAAGCTTGAATTAGGCAATCGATAATTTCATAATTCTGTCATGTGATGAGAATTCTATTCCGTACACATCTTATACCTTCTTGATTTTTCAACTTTTGACTTTTTCTTGTGAGCGAATGTGAAGACAATTGACTTGGTATTACAGCAATTTCGTCGTCCACAGTATCATGGCAAATACGCCGATATGAAATTCCATTTTCAGCAAAGTCATCATTTGATTTGATCCTCATCTCTTCAGATTCATAGAATGCCTAAGATAAAATATTAAGTTCTGGTGAAACAGATATAATCTCATTTGCAAAAAATAATGATGACTGCACGATGATGGCAATGAAATTTATCCTAAATTAACACTACCATATACTTTTGTCTGAAAACATTATCCATATTCCTGAAGACAGGAAAGTAATTCAGATCTGTTATATGACATAAACAAACAGTGACTGACTTAATAGTCAAATACCAAGACTGGAAACTTATTTTTAAAGGAATGGTCAAGCTTCCTGGGAAGTTAACCTTATTTCAACTTTCACGAAAAATGTTAGAAGGATGTAGTAATAAAAGTACGATAAGCTTCATGTGTAACAGAGTTACAGAGTAAAATCTCTTTAAAGTCGCGATCGTTTCAAGCGTTGGCACTTTCATTTTGAACGCCCCTTCTTCCACTAATCACGTCATTCATCATCTGAAGAAAAGCAGCGCATCATCAATTTCCGTCAAAAGTAAGAAAATTTCAACTGAATGGCAGCTACCACTGCACCCAAAAATATCATTACTGTGGCAGTATAAATTAATTTTGTATTTCATTAAAACTTTTTTGGAAATTTCATTGGATATTTCTAAGTTTCACTGATACCAGTAAAAAAAACCAACATGCTAGGTGATTTGTCCTTTCCTTCAATAAGCAGTACATGTTACCTTGGTAGGTATTCTGGGTTCACTTTCTGTAAAGCCATGGCCTCCATAACCATTCATACGAGATGGAGGCCTATGTACAACGTGATCGCTTCCACACCTAGTTCGAGGAGATTGATCGGATCTTCGTTGGTTATGTCCGTGATGCCCATGAGAAACATTAGACTTCACTGAGACTATGCTGAAAGAAATTAGTGATATATTGTAAAAACAGGAGCAATCAATCATCATTCATTAACATATATATATATATATATTATATACATACTACTAGTTTGCGAAATTTAAAGTCTTTTTCAATTTTTCTAATATTTAAGAACTATAATTAACTGGTTATCCAGTTAAGTACAAGTACTGCAATTATTCTAGCATAACTTTCGTGAGAACACATTGGTAAACTATTACAGTGAATGTTCTTAACTTGAAATCTGCCATACATCTGTGGTAAAGACATCATTTACCTATTACAACTTGATCTTGATCCATTAACTGTGGAATAACTGAGATGACAGCCTCTCTGGTGATATTTGCGCACAAGGCGCTGAGTTACAGACAAACTGAGATTGAGTCGAATTACCATCACACTCAGATTTTCTTTTGATCCATAACTCTGTGCAATATCCTGAAATAGTGATAGTAATGAATGAAGTTTTCAAAGTAAGCTGGTTTATAGTTATAGTGTTCTTATGACATAAAAACATATTATATTCATATGATGTTATATGCCACTTTCTACATTTTAGATGTGATGGCTGCTGAAGTTAACACACCAGTTTCTACTAGGCAATCAAGCACTCATTACTTTTATTAGAAGATTTGGAGTAAAAAGTAAAATTTTTCATTGAATTGAGCTTGTGGTTTGTTGTGATTTCATTTTGCCAGAACCAATGAAGTCTTCCAGTTATCCCTTACAAAATCTAATAGTTTTTAAATGGCCATTCAAAAGTACATTTCTCTACATGTTGACAGACAGATCTATAATTTATTTGACCTCTTTCCCCCTTTCTTTGGCATTCATCGGTTTCATGCGACCATTGATCTTTGCCTGATAGGTATACAAAAAACATGCAAAACATACAATGAGTATCATGTTGTACAATATGCGTTAGAAATAATGCTTGAATAATGCCATAGTGTCACAGAATTTATTTCACACATAATTTAGGTAAATGTTACGTTATTCCCCGATTTCTATAAATATTGAAATGCAACTGTATATTCCTACCTGAAGCTTTTTAGCTGCAAGAACCGGGTTTTGAATTTCTCTAATCTCGGCCACAGCTTCCTCGTATGATACATACTGCCAGACTCCACTGTTAGCAATGATGATAAGCTCATCATCATGTCGCAGTGTAACGGTAGTGACGTGAGGATCAGGAACCACAGCCGGGTACAGGTAACTACAACCTAACAGACGTGTGGCTTCTGTATTGCCATTCACTTTATTATCCTAAAATATAAAGCAATGCTTTATTACTAACCTCACTTAATTTGTTTAAACTCAAGTAGTGCATTAAACTGGAAACTGCATCTAGTCAAATATTCAGCAGAATATTCTTAGCAGTAACTGAAATGGCCATACTTGTTGCGTTTTTCTTTTCTGCATTTTCTCTACAATAAAGCCTTTTCATCTTATAATATATAATCATTGTGTCGTTTTATTTCTTTAATGTAAAATATTTTATTTGTGATCAGTGACGCATAAAATAATGATTTAGGCGATTTAAAATTTAAGTTTTTACTTTACAAATGTAAATTGATTATTGAGACCAACAAATTAGTAATGTCAGATGTCACTGCTATTAATGTACAGGGTTTATTTAATGACTACAAAAGAACAAAAAGTTAATTCTAGGCAGGAAAAATATATAATTTGTATTATCTATTTGACGTAGCATTAGTGTTTACATAGATACAGGTGTTTGCAGCCTATCACTCCTTTTAATTAATTATTCAATTAAGTAAAGTACTCAGTCAATTACATGAAGCTACAATGACTAGTGTCCAACATTCACAATAGGCTAATGCTTTAGATAAAACTAATAAATAAGACTTACCCTGCACATCTCTACCAATCAAAGTCCTCGAATTTTTGATGATTCCGCCAAATTATTAAACAATATGACAATATAATTGAATGTATTTTAGGAATTACAAAATACATGGATAATAACTTGAAGTTTGTATGATGCAAATATGCCATCCTTGTATAGTAGCACAGAACTTACTTCAGTGATGATGCCATCACTACGTCTTGTTCTTTCGCACTCTAGTGGATCCCCAGCTACTGTGAATAATCGGGTAAGTTTCATTGGCTCACCCTGTCTGCACAGAATGACTTCGACATGGCCAACATTTGCCAAATTAAGAATGTACTCTTCAAAGTTATCAACCAAAGACATATGCAGGTGACACAGTACTGTTGCTGCACCAAGCCGCTGCCCACTTGCCTTCAACTTTCTACAAAATAAGAGTAAAATCGATCAGAAAGGAAAAATAAAATGGAATATGTTGTACACTAATATAGTGATATAGCTGCATTACTTTCGGGCACTTCAAAATTCATGTAGATGATGGCAGCTATATCAAGTAATACCCAACTATATTGCACAAACTATTATACATTTTTTTATAAGAACTATGTGAAAGTTATGGCAAAATTGTTGGCTATCCCAGTATTAAACAAAAGCCTTAAAATTTTAACCAAAAAAATAAAGCAATTACAGTTCACATATTAAAATTAATTTGGTACAGTATAAACCGTTAATAACGAGTTTCAAGGGACTGTTTGCTCGCCATAAACGAGTCTCGTTATAGCCGAGGTCAACTGCCTGAGTGTATGTGCTATATAGAAATGAAGCCAACAATGAAAAGAGTACTTTTTGAGACTGGTGCAAGTTTTTTAATATGTGCCACAGTTCAGCAACTATTTTATCATAAAAAAATAAGCTTTTAATGTTTAAACTCCATTATTACTATAATTGTGCAATACATTCCTGCCGCAGAGTTGTTTTGATTGTGACGTCTGCTGACAGTCGAGTGTGTTTTGCGTAGGCGTTGTAATCATTTAAATGCTAGTGCAAAACCTTGGATGTCTCTATGGGTGGAAAGAACGGCTGGTTTTTATTTAAATAAACGAGGTATAACTGTTGAAGATTATAGCATGGACCTACATCGCTTATTAACTAAACCTACACTAGCCTACGTTGCAAGTTTGCTGCCAGAGAGAAAACTCATTAGTCTGAACATTCCATAAGATTAGATGCTGAATAAGTATCAACTGTTCGGATGTATATAAAATTTCCCCCGATGAGACAAAAAGCCAACGCCAGATAAAACTGCAAAAAAGCAATTTGCCAGCCAGCATTGTTTAATTTCTGCCAGTAATTACACTCCGTGACCACTCAGCAAACCTCTCCTCAACTTAGGCAAGAGTTTGCAGACTGAGCAGCTGATTCACTCACCTATGCGCTGTTAACATTGTATATTTCATATACTGTTCAGAAGTTTTTGGATGATTAAGCTCATCTCGTAATATTGTCGGTACTTTTTCTTGTAGCAGAAGTGGAGCCTCGTTGTTACGGCCACCATCAAACATACCAAATAATGCTTCATCAGCTCCATACTGTGGTATCCTTACTTGAGTAATACACAATCTACACAACAGTAAATTTCAATTTAAAACTTGAATTAAGCAAAAATATTATAATCTTACGAAAATGATTTGGTTGCTAAAGAATTGTTAGATGTGATAAATCTTTACTAAATCCTCTAGACTGTACTCAAAAAATATTTTAATGATGTTCAGAATAAAAACAAGAGAATAAATTTTTCATTTACTCACTTGTTTCGAGAACCAGAAGTTTCTGAAAATCCTACAGACCATGGTGGTTCCTGTATAATAGTTGGTTCTCCTATTAATGTGCTGCGACTCCGCCCGGTCATGTCCACAAGAGAAATATTCTTCACTGAGCTAAACACAAGGTAAAATCATACCAAGTTTCCAAATAACACTTGTAAAAGTTCAACTAAATTAAAAATCTTACACTGATTTAGCATAAAAGCAATATTAACTTTTAATTATGTTGTTCCTCTTGACAATAAATGCACATCAACTATGCCTACCTGAATGACTGAAATGATTGTGGACTAACTTGTAGCCCCGAATTACATGACACATCTAAATGTTTGAGTTGCGAAGCCATAATATTGGAAACAGAGACTTTGTGCAGTTGGTTACATCCTACATCGAGCACCTGCAAAAAATGGAAAAAAATTACTCATACACTATCGCATACCTTACAGGTTAAAAGTAAGGATCAAAAACTATCGTAGGAAACAACAGGCATTTGAATTAAAAAATAGAAATTGATATAGTTCATCTGCTTCATTGGCTATAAACCAGATAATTGTTTACCTTCAGTGAAACTGCCTTGTAAAAGTCAGGCAACGATCGCAGGATGTTTGAATGAGCTCGTAGGACAATTAATTTGGGAAGCTGTCCAATTACATCAGGCAGGTATTGCAGCTTGTTCCCAGAAACGTTCAGTTCTTCAAGAACCTCTAGCTTACACACAGCTCTGAAGAAACCAGAAAAAAACATTAACGATGCCATACTATCATCCAGAAACATATTACTTAAAACTTACTACTGCAAAAATAGACAACAAGCAGTTGTTAGAATACTTACTCATGGGATATCTCTTGTAGGTCATTGTATGCCATATGCAGAATTTTCAACCTTGGATATTCACAGACTTCTTCAAACACTGAATCTACTAAGTAGTTACAAGAGAGGTACAGTTCAGACACTTTGTTCAAGTCTTGTATTTGGTTTAGAGGTGGAAAATGTGTCAACCGGTTGTTTGTAGCATTGAGAATACGCAACCTGCAAGACCAAAATGACATTGATAAAAGCAGTTACCCAACGTATGTGTAATAGCAGCTTAGCAAACAAAAGAATTCAAAGTAAACTTTAACCCTTTCACTACGTACTTGCTTATTAACAGGGCCACATCAGCTTTTGCACATTTGACAATAACTTCTTGTGGTGCGTTCTAAACAGAATCTTCTACATAAACAGCTATTTGTCATTAAACAGTAATATTGAATATTAGTCTTATTTATACACATGCGCACACATACGTGCACACCCACACAAATAAGCACATACTTATGTTTAGAAACCAGTTTTCATAAAAGACGCAATACTTATTCATAATATGCAATCATTTTATAAGAATGCAGAACAATCAACTAAATATACGATCAGTTGTTTTGTCAAGTGATCAACTAACATTTCATCAACGATCTACAAGTAATTTTGCGTGTGGGAACATACTATGCAGTACAGTATTGTGGAATGTACCTGGCTTCAAAGTAACCCCAAGGCTGTCAAACTTTTCTTTAATGTTTTGCAGACCTGCGGTTAGTACTGAGCTTGGGTGGCAGTCTGCTGCCTTCCGTCCCTTACAAGAAAAACGTAGGCAGCAGTGTGCCACCTTCCATAGTGAAAGGGTTAAAAACAAAAGTTAAAGTTTGGTAGTCAAAACTTAAAACTTTATTTTGAGAACATATTTTATATGAGGAGGAGTTACCAACTTTTAGTTTTACTTAAAAATAGTGACTAATGTCATACTTTGTACAGTTAACAAGCAGGTTGTCAGGAAGGTGAGCAATTCTGTTGTATTCTATATGCAAAGTTTCTATCATACAGTTTTCCACCCATTCCGGAAGTACAGTCAACTGATTGTGATCAACCATAAGTAATTTAAGATTCTCCATATTACACAACAATCTACAGAAAAACAAATTTCAATTCAATTCAGTAGATTTATTTCGCAATAAACATATACATATGCATTACATGTGCATCGATAATCAGTTTTTGTTAATACAAAATTATGATACAATTCATGAATTCTGCACTAGAGACCCGAGAAGCTAGCTTATGCTAGGCCACTAAAATTAGTTACGAGAAAAATTACAATATATTGCTAATGGCTAGTGTGAGTTACAGTGGGCATTAGTAGTAATAATTTCCATAACTGCAATGTAAACTGATGGTCGGTACAGAGAAATGATAAATGCTTTAACACATTCGTTAAGCATTTGTGGAGGAGGCAACACTTGTTTAGACTATATGGAGGTGCTCATTGCAGATATATATAAGGGTGGGAAGTAATAAAAATATTATTATACTAGAGGGGAAGTTTTTGAAAATGAAAAACAACAAATCATGATTGAGTGATCAGTTATATGTTTCAAGCAAGTTTAGTTTATAATTTTTTTCAAATATGTACAGCGTGTTGGCATTTTTAATAGCTGGAGCAATTGAATTCCATATACAAGGGCCATTGTATTTAATAGAAAATTTTCTAACATTTGTGTTGCACTGTATGTAGTGATAGTTAAGTCTACATCGTGTACCGTAATTATGTATCTCAGCATTCAAACAAAAATAATCAGTAAATAAGGGTGGCAATAATTTATGAGAGAATTTGTACATGAAAATGGAAGTTTGGAACTTATTAATGTCATAAATGTTTAGACTTTTAAATATTGGTTGTGTATTGTCCTGATAACCGCAAATGTTATAGCTCACACTATTTTCTTCTGAATCATGTGAATTTTTTTTCAATCGACTGGTGTATGTGCTTCCCCAAATAATGTTTGAATTATTAAGATATAGTAAAAAAAGAGAATTATATAATAATACAAGTACTGATTCAGGCAATATGTGTCTAACTCTGTATATAATACCTATGGTTTTTGGAGATTTTGCTTTCGATAAATCTAAGATGTTCTTGCCAAGTTAGGTGTTCATCTATGATGATGCCCAAGAACTTAGTATATTTTACTTTATTTATTGGGATTTTTACTGTATGATTACTAGGGATTCTTTTATTTTTATATGTGAATACAATAAATTTAGATTTTTCAATATTCAGTGATAACTTATTAGCTTTAAACCAGGTGTGAATGAGAACTAATTGAATATCTTTAAAGCAGGTTGAATGAAATACAGTATGTCAAATAATATAGTTGTTCCTTAAACAATAACTGCAACTTTTATTTTTCAGTTTATTAAACTCAGTTTAATTCTCGTTTAACAGAACCAATCGCCTATTTGACTTAAAAACGACTGGTACCAGCCGGTCATATTCAAATGTATATAAAAACTGTCAATAATTGACTCCTTTGCATAACTGACTCAATACTTTTTCTTTCACGTCTCATTTTAAAATAAGACACTTGTGTGTGCCCAAAGAGCTTTTACTGCTTTTATGTCATCTTTACGTAGATTTGGTGCACAGCTTTGGTACAGGTACAGGATGTTACGTACAGCTTTGTTTGTAAGCAGGTACAGCGCGCTTATCATATGCGCTAATAAGTTAACGTAGTGGTTTTGTTTTGTCACCCGCTGCAGTTATTCTCGTTATTTCTGGAAGTTAAACATTTAATCATTTGTCCAGCGGTTTGCTTTTGAATTTCGCGCTGCTTTTCACAAGGGAAACAAGGTCATCACCAGCTGCAGCTCAAGCACTAGGTGACTAGGTATTTTGCGTGAATTTTCCATGTTTATATCAGTATGAGAATTTCATAACCTGCATGAAGAAACGAAGCAACCAAACGTGCAAAAATTCTTGTAACTTTTAGTGGTAATAATCAGATTCATGCGATTTTAAATTTTTTTTATTAATTCACTTATATAAATTAGTATTCTAAAATAAATGCACATGGGAATTTTGATTAGTTTCTAAGATTCATTTAAAGCCTTTGGAATGCATACTAAGGTGATGAGTGATGATGACTCATATTTCTATAACAGTAATAGGCTACACACTTCCGCAAATTGAATCAGTTGGTTACTTGGGTTGAAACACTTCCATCTCAAAGTGAGTCTATCAAGATGCGCCTACTGTACAATAAGCCACACTATTAGCTGCTATTCTTCTCAATGCAAAGAGCACATGTAGCAACACAAGGATAAAAAATTAGTGAGGCAAACCGAATGAGGCAAAAGTTTCAGGAAAATTTCACTAGTAAAACAAACCTGTTTGGAAGTATGGACAATCGATTGTGTCGTGCCAATAATTTTTCTAGCCTCCACAAGTCACAAATCCACTCTGGTAATTTGTTTAGTTCATTGCTAAATGGGAAAAAAATCAAAACATCAAAGTTCAAAGGTATTGTGCAACTGGCTTTCATTATTAAATTCATTAAATTATAACATTAAAAATGAGTTGGAAAGCTGCCTAATTTTACAAAATAAAAGCCTCAACATGGAAACAGTGAGCAATGCCTAACATCAGCTACTTTGATAAACTTAAGCAATAAAGAGCACTCTCTCTATATGTAGACTGCAAAACAGTTATTAAGTTATTAAACGAACATGTTTGTTCCCAGAATTTGAGAAATACGACCGCAAGTGTTAATAAGTTCCATAAGCTTAACGACAAATACAGAGATTGATATTCTACTACCTGTACCAAGTGTTTAGAAAAGCTAGCAGCAAATTTGTGTAACACTTACTGACTGAGGTCTAGAATCCGTAAATTTTCAGGCAGTGGGGTCATGTACACGCTCTGAAGACCTGAAAAAATAAAAAATTACAAGTACAATATTTGTTCACTAATGAATTGTGATAATACAAAAGAGTGGAACATGCGCAAAAGGAATGTCGTAACACTTTCCTAAAGTTAACAGGAAAAAGTAATAGACAAGTACAACGGCAATCAGAACACATTTCACACAATATGTGAAAAGAATCTGGAGCACTGTATTTACTTATTAAAGAAAGGTCTTTTAACCACTTTTGGCTGTAACAGACTGCCTGGTCTCCACCTTGAAATCACAATTACAGGCAAACATTCCTTTAACACTATGTGAAAGAAAAGCTGGATTGTATGGCAAGAGAAATAATTGAGTGGCTATAATATGGAAATAGCGACCAAGGTTTTGCAGGGCTGCACCTGATTGGTGAATGGATGAGTGATCACCAAGAAAAATTGTTTCCGGATGGTTTTATCTACCAACCATTTTTCTTGCTGAGGAGAATGCATAATGCATCTCATACATCCCTGCCAATTCAATTTGATCTTAAGAGGATTATAATTGCCAATGAACAGTTTTTTGGTTCACAACATCATTTAAATTGCCATTGTACGGTGGATACTCACTTGTATCACGTTACCTTACATAAAAAATGCACATTTTGCCTTGATAAAACAAATAAAGTTAAAATACCTTTGCATGAGGAAAGAATTAAATCCTACACTATTAGAAAAGAAAGGCCTTGAAAAACATTAGACAAACAAGTAAATTATACTATAAAACACAATGGCAGTACGAAATTGCTACTTAAAGTACCACAACTGATTTTGAGTCGTGGGATGTTATGCCATCAACTTACTGTTATGGGCAGTCCGCATATGTTTCAGACTTTGTCCGGAGACTTGCAACATCACCAGTTTATTGTGTTCACAGTTTAGATATTCTAGAGCAGTCAGATTACGCACATCTAAATTCGTAATCCTGTTGTGACTAACATCCAAATGTGTTAAATGCTCTAACAGCTCAAATGTCATGGTTTCCACTGGAGGCAAGGTCAAGCAATTTAACCTAAAGTCCATCTGCAAATAAAAAATTAAGTAATTAGAAACTATTAAATACTATTCGTGTTTAAGGATGCCTCAACAACAAAATGACAAGTGGCTAACTAATGACATACGCACCTTTTGGACATGTTTAAGACCAGACACAGTATCACCAGGTAATCGCTCCACATAGTTGCCCGTCATTACAATGTTATCGAGCTGAAAAGTACATATATAATCCTAATCACAATTCATCTGAGGAAATGTACATCTATAGGTAGATCTGATGTTCTGAATATTCGATTACTTCTAAGTCACTAATTAGTTCATCTTTCTCATGCTCAGATCTTATTTTTTATAAAGGTCACACTTTGGATACATACTTGGCACACGACAGCGGTTAAGTGATTAGTCACTGAAGTTTCCCACTGTTATTTATTCTCATAAAATGCACTCCCAGTTCCAGTTAACATAAGACAACAACAACAATAAGAAGAATTGGATATTAGAAGTTCTAAAATATAGAATATCATTCACCCAGCCTGTGGTACTCAAAGCAATGAGTTACACAGCCTATACTACACAGAAACGGCACTCTTTAAGACCAGTTTAGCAGAAACTTTATACCTGATCAATAAGTCATCAGATCTTTAGAGCTATTAGTCTTCTGACGTACACTAATTACCAAGAAATATATAACCTAAACTAAAGAACATAATCATAATCATTATTATCATTCATTAGGCCTCATTTTTCATTAATGAAACAATGGGTGCATCAGTAAAAGTAACCTATTAAATTACCGACTTAATATCAGTTGAAGACTGAAAACGTACGACGTACGAAAATGCCATTACATACCTGATTCATTCTACTTAGGACTTCAGGAAGAACGCTGAACCTGTTGAATGCCAGTATGAGTTCAGATAGTTGCTTCATGTTGGCAAGTTCACTTGGTAGAGAACTGAGATGATTATTGTGAAGATGCAGAGCCCGCAAACTGGAAAAGAAAACCAAAAGGAAGTTATATAATATATTAATAATATATTATATTATATAATTATCTCGTTACAAACTCGAACCAGAGAAAAGTGAATAATATGTTAAACGTACGTTTTCAAAAAAACTGCACAAAAGCTGCTTGTGATTAACGGTAGCTTACTTATAGGTATAAAACGGTAGCTTACTTGTAGGTATAAAAAAGTTATTGCAAATTTTGAGTGATGTAATATATTTAAATTGCATCATTTGCATAATAGGGTTAATTACGTAACGACATCTAGGTTGATGTTTATTATTGTTCCGCCATTCCAAGATGCTAAAGATAAACCTTATCATTCTTCTCAAATACTCTGTACTACAGCTTCACCCATTCCACATACTTAAAGTGTGAACGAAACCACATATGGATCAAAATAACAAAACCATCAGTGTTATTCGAAACCAAACTTTTTACATAAATTATATGCAAATGCACCTCAAATACCACAGGTATTCCTCAAAGGGTTTTAATGTTAACTTAACATATACTTAATTGTACATATACATAGTTGAAATACTTGTTTGTGGCGTCTTAGATGCCGTTGCGTGCGTAAGAGCCGCTTAATTAATATAGTACATGTACAAATAGTCTAATCTATAGGTGACGTTTTTTTCATCTGTTTGTCCCAGCGATGTAAATACGGGCCCTTCAGTGGCAAACTCATAAGTTAATACACGTGTGTCAACACAAAAGGTAATGAGGAAGGGCAATGGGGCTTGTTGACTGTCACAAATTAATCTCATAATGTATGGTGATGCAACTGACTTATAAGATTTTGGGTTACCATTCAAAATTATCAACACGATTATTTTGGAAAGAAACAATCATATATCGAGTTACAGCAAAAAGCTAATTAAGTTAAACTATCTTATTACGAAGTCGGTTCGTAATTGTTCATGTTTTACTGTAAAAAGCCCATAACAAGCGGCACTTAAAAAACAAACAGAAGCATTAAACTTTATCGGAAAAAATGCCAGTTAGTTATAAATTATGGTTTCACACACGTGAATGGTTTTCTGTGTCCAGGAAGAGGAAAGCAAGGATCACTGCTCTAACAGAACATGGAAATAAATAATTATAAACAGCTTATTTTAGCTAACACTGTAAACCGAGTCAAATGAGCTGCCAAACACGATTAATTTTTACAAGGTAAAATAAGCGCGCATCTAGAAATGTGAACGCTCTCTGTAATTGCCAATTAAGGGAAAAGTCAACTGTGCGTGCGCATAGAAAGTTTACCCGTGCGAGTAAAGAAAGCAAATTATCAAATCCACAAATACCGACTAATCCTTATCCTTCGCTACCTTGGGTTACTTAATAAGCGTTAAGAAATCACGCGACACAGGTATACTATGCAGAGTAACGGTGGCACAAGGGAAACAACCTTCTCTTGGGTAACCCTCTGCGGGGCCGTCTCTGAAGGTCATTAACACTTATAAGCAAACCTAGATCCAGAAACAGGAACAGGGACTTTCAATTTATGCCTGGAACACGGGTGTATAACAGAAAGCTAACTGAAATTGAAAATTAAAATTGAAATTAGCGCACGAATATCATAATTTGTATAACGATGCCACGACTATTTTAGCGAAATGAAACGAGTTAAAAGTAAACTCCGAAACGCGAAGCGTTGGTCTTCTCGCTTATCGAGTTTTTCTGCTTAATTGCCCATATTTCAATTTTACAGTCATTTGCAAATTTTGTTTTCGAGAAGGAACAGCTACGTTCTTAAATGAAATTTCCGGCACGAAAATTGTTTCCATGTCACAAAAATTTCAATATTTTGTGTAGCTTGTTTTACTTTTGACAACCCATTGTGTATAAGCGTTCGGTATGCTGCTGTCAAGTTACAACTTTCTGTGGAGAATTCTTTTACCCAAAGAATAATAATTATATCCTTAGGGGTTTCTCTTAAAGAAAACCGGGCGATTGTGTAGACATTAGGTCAAAATAAAGTATGCACTAAAATATTGAAAACTACAAGCCTTTTTAAATCAAACCTTAGATTAAATAATAATTAGCTCGGATTGTTAGATTTTGTTAAACTTTCAAAGCTACGCGCGGCACAGCGAATCCACTCAGACTGACAATAATGCATTTTGGCACATTCGAGTGGCTGACAAATAGGTGCGGTACCGTGATAAGCATGATCGTGAACTGCAGTGTTTGTCTTTGACATCACTATGACGTAGGGTTCATTTTCGGGACATCGCATCAGTGTCTTATAGTAATCTTCGCTTACGCAAACGTGCTTGACGGAGCAGGGAAGATGTCTACCATTGCACAAACAGTGGTTAGTTTGTGACGTAAGCGATAGCTGTGTTCAGTTGACGTTAGTTAAGTTTCCAAGGTAATTATTAAAATATTATAAGCAACTGCTAACTTTTATAGGCAAGAAAATATATAATTTGGACAGTAAATTATAATGAGATTGAGTCTATTGTCCGGTTTTATGTATTTGATGGTTGTTTTTCTGCAATTTTATCAACAATTACACTTACAATTATCCAAAGTTTCACTGGGGTTAAGGTCCGGATTGTTTCCAGGCCAATCGAATACTGGGATTTTGGTTCTGGTTAAAAAATTCTCCGCTGCATTTGACCGATGACATCGGCACCATCATACAGGAAAATTATACATACATGAAAGCGCATTTGGTTGCCAATTTCTCTTGTAGAACTTGTACACATATCTAGGGCCCGCCATAGTTGTTCTTAGAGGGAACAAATATAGTCTAGCAGTTTCTGTCTTTTTACATGGCACCTTATATCATTTGGCCTTGTGGCTACCTCACGTGTCTGAATATATGTATCTCTCAACAAATATCTTGCCAGAATAAATATGTTGCTTGGGCGCATTTCAAATTGTTGCAGAGTTGATCAATCAGAAAAACATAACTTTTCCCCAACTTTTGGCTGTCCTGAGATTAGTTAATAAATTAATTTCATCACAACTTTAGTGAACCGTTTGTCCGCGGGGCCATTAATAAATCTCTTACAAACGTCTTGTTAGAGGTGATAGTCGTCCTGTATAGTAAACGGTTCGATCAGAAAGTAAAAAACTATTTTGAGACAGATATTAATGATTTTGCTTTTAGGTTTCTCTGTCCACCTTTGTTGAACACATCGATTAGTGTGAAGGAATTTGTTTGGCTTTCGCAACGAGAGGTCACTAAAACATCCATGTCACTGTATTGAACTGGAACCATCAATTTGATATATTAGGCGTTACTTTTTTAAGGGGCCTAAAGATGTGGTTGAGGTTAATAAAAACAGCTAATTAGCAGGCAAAATACCCTGACAGGAGGCTGTCTATCTATTCAATGAAAGTATACTACAAGAATAATTGTTTTTGAAATCATGACAAAAAGTTAAAGAACTAAACATATAGGATACGTCGAAAGTGCTGAACTTCTAAGGCTGAGCTGTATCTAAAATGTATATTACCTGAGATGGCAAAAACAGGTATGGTAAACTCAGGTAGCGAGCTCAAATCTTTCCCTCATTTACTCTTTCCTCTCAAAAATTATAACAACTTTTATCCTTACTGCTGTGACTTGGCTATAAAAGAGAACGCACTGAAAATTGTCAACATAAAAATAAAAAGGACAAACAGGAAAAACAGGACGTACAAACAAGAAGAGTATCTAAAAATACTGAAAGGATCTAAAATCCCGATTACGCAAAAAAGTCACAGTTTTTGATAATACCTCGGTTATTGAATTTGATAAGCTGACCTAAAGTCCTTAACCACAGCAACCTTATAACGTCACAATACCCTTGTTCTCAATAAAAAGGCATAGACTTATTTTTTTAAAAACGTCACTTGGCTTTCCCAGTGGTATTGTTTTATATTAACTGTAGCTCAAAAACCCTCCTTTTTCCCATTAGATATTTTGCGCAGGCGCAATCTATTAATCTAGACATATACAGCACAGACCACCAATTTTTGCGGACTGGCATGATGGAGGACTGAAAGCATCTGCAGGTAATGAACTTTACAAAATTGATTGACCAGACAATAGGCACACATAATACAGGTAGTTTGGTAGGCTACTAAAGCTATATCAGCAAAACCCACTGAGGATTACTGATGAAATGGGGGCCACTAACACAATGACGAACAATAGCATATCCTAATCCACATACAATACGTGGAACCAGTAATTATTACAATAACTAGTGTAAACAACTCACTAGAGATGGGAAAAGTTATTACCCATGTTTGCAGTTTGTGACACTGATATCGTTTTTGTACTATATTTGTGACCTCTCTTACTTCGTTCCTATAATCAAATTAAGAGAAAATGTACGCTTAACTCTATTCATCAAGCTAAAGCGCCTTACTTTATCATGATTGTGTAATCTCAAAGAATTAATTTAAATAGTAAAAAATGGGACAATTCTGAGACATATGTACTACGCTATAAAATGTCCGGAATTTGACAATAACCACACTAACGCTACAGACGATTACCTATAAACAGGTTATTTCCTTAGATTTTCCCAAAGACGCAGAAGCTTGAAAACAACGTGTCAAAACAACGTGGCAAGAAAAAACTGTATGTCGCTACTGCTAAAATTTACAGCAGTGCCTACGTGTCCATTATTTTCAATACAAACTAGACGAAGGCGTTTCTTCTAACAGCTGATGTAGTTTCTCACTTCCTTAAGGAGGTAGAGGCCAGCACTCAAAACAATTTTTGCATTTTTCCTGCGCATCAACGGCTCTGTGCGACTGTTCTTGACTTTCTCTTCAAGGGGATTCCAGGTACCGTAGTCTAGGCGATCAAGTCCTACTTTTATTGATAACAAAATTTTAATATCGGTCTTTTGTAGTGAAGACATGTGTGTAACCTATTGGATATAACCTAATTGACTAACTAGACTTGATTTCTTTATAAATTTGCTGACACGTATGAAGTAATTTATGCACCAACGTGGTTTTTTCAGTTGGTGATGATTATCTGTTCCAGCATGTAAACTTTTAATATGCAAAAGCTTTTCGGCTACTACTTAAAAATTACAAAAATTATAAACTTGTAACTTTCACAGTCAAAAATAAATGTATTGTAACAGTATGCTGTGAAATTTCTACTTTGAAGGTACTTGCTTCTAATAGTATTGCAGTCTAGTTCAGCATATTTTTCTGTATCACCTCATATTAATAAAAAGAGAGCTCATACGTAGTAGAAAGACATGTTAGATAAATTAGGGTTTTGGTTATTTCTTTGATATTAAAATTGAAGTTTTTGCAATTTAAGTCTTGTACGAAAGCATGGTAGGTTTAACTTGTGCAGCGACACCACTAAAATTTTTTACGCTTTCCTACATTTTTCGACTATAATCATCAGTTTGTGGCCTAAGTTAACTCATTACGTTGTGCAAACTAAGGAGAAAATTATTATTCAAGCTTGTCTTCTAGAAAAGTACTTAGAACTATCCACTGAGTTCTCAACCCATCACCTTCAAGGGCAACTGCGGAATAATACGTAATTTTCTGAACATGACTGCAAACAGGAAAATGTGTTGTTATCTTGGCAATGAAAAAGGCCGTGTCTCAGTAAAAATTATAAAAATTAACAGCTAAAAACTACTTGGTGATCAATTAAAAGAACACAGAACGAATTAAACAGCAACACTGGATTAACATAATTTGCCTGAAACTATAGCTTTGTATATATTAAGAAACACAAAAAACCGCCTGCAAATAAAAAGATATTATGAGTTATAAAAGCCCAAGTGACTATAAAAGCATTAATTTACGTCTATAATAGTCCACGAGCAATATTGGGCGTTATTATTAATTTATTATATAGAACAGAAACTAGAACGTACAGAAAGAGAAAAACTCGACCTCTGCGTCCTTCAGAACAACCCCTTGCAAACACCGAAAGTCTTCGGCAAAATTAAAAAACACTCGCAATTATTCTGCAATTCATCAAGCACCCTTTGACAAGCAAAATACTCGAGAAAATTTGTTGGCTTAATTATTTCTCAAAAGCTGTCCACAGCTTTCTTTAATTAAGAGATTCAAGGTCTATGGTAAGTCGGTTTTGATGCCCAATCATCAATAGTTTCGGCACTGTGCAGCATAACAGCATATTGTAAGGGAATTTAATTCAATAAGTACGTATTTAACTTAACACAAAACAAGCTGAACTAAATTCACGAAGACCTGATTTAGTACAAAATACGCAGCTTAACGTTTGGAATTTAATTTGTTAAAAATGCGCGTTTAATCAACTCTCATCTGAAAATTAAAACACGAGAAAGGTTCACTGCCACAGCAAAACCCAGTTTGTGTTAAAACAAAATGAGTAGAAATGCGTCTTGATGAAGCTGTGTGCGTAACTACTGTAGCTCGCATATTTTCCATTTATTTTCTGTTTATTTTTTGTTAGATTTTCTACTGTGCATTATTCGTTTTTACCCCAATTGGGCCTGTTTAACACGACCGATTTTGAACAGAATCTTCCATACTTAGCGCTATGTTTTGTTTTCGGTGAGCATTTGGGAAAAATCGCCGGTCAGCATTAATCAGTCACGTTTTCTTGGTGTTGTATTTACTACAAAGCTTATTACGCCTAGCCTACACCTAAGCAGAAACTAGACATTTTATTCTATAGTGGCTACGTTAACCTCAGCTAAACTTTGCAAGCTGCACTGTTTTTGGTTTTTTTCTGTGTGTGTTCCATATGACGTTGCCAACTAATTACGAATATAAGCTCGTAGTTTCGCTGCTGCTGTGCATGTGGCACTTAAATTTTACCTTCCAACACAACTGATAGACTAATCAACATGAATCGTAATGTTGATTAGGTGTGATTGAGCCATATTTCTAACACATGAACCATGTCTTGAATTTCTGTGTGGGCGATTGACTACTTGAACCCAATTCTACATGTTTCATTAAATCGCCACGCAAGCATAACTGGCTTATCCTACGGTTCAAACCTACTGACAACGGCAATGACAATAATAAATTCACCTGAGTAATTTTGACACTGCAAAAACTGATGAAAAAAATATCAGTGGAGGAAATAAACATCTACGTAAACACACAACAAAGAATGGAGAAAAAAACTGCCTGAAAATACAGTGGTAGTACTACTGATGGTTAATAGTAGCATGTCAAGTATTGTGTTAACAGTGCTAAAATAGCTTTTTGAAATCGCACAGAGTGAATCAGAGCGAGTTACTGGTGGTATAATCAAGTTCCGCAGTTTTCTGAGGAAGTGGGCGATTAGATGGGGGTGGGGTGGGTCGGCGAACGTGGATGGAGTTGTTTCAAAATTGAGTGATTGATTGCGTGTAGTATACAGTATTTAACAAATAATCTTTAAACAACTAACTTTGGCTACATCATATCACCTTGAGCTGAGATAGTACTACTTGCTCAATAAACATGTACTGCATTACTTGACAACTAAAATTTTTGAATTTAATGAGAACAGCTTTTTATAGTGCGAGCGTTTCCGTTATATTGACTTTATTTTTAAATATAACTATTTTCTTAAAATATACATTCCCTCTGAGGAAATAGAAGACTACAAAGTTAAAGACAATAAGGCAGATGAAAATAGCCCACAACAGAATGTTTGGCAAAATTGCGGAAGGGATCTTCCTGAGTGTCGCCAGTCTTTTTAGTTACCTGTCTCAGTATTGCCTTACTTCGGTTGGCAATAACATTTCTCTCGCCCGATTGAAGGTTTTACGGTTTAAACATCTCGTTATATTAATTTACTTTGAAAATAATATTTTATCATCTTCAATACGTACTCAAAAAAAATCAAAGTCAAACGAATGGATAACGTAAGAGTGATAGACTGAAATTTAACATTAGGAAGTCACTCAATTACTCATCTTTGTACATTAATATTATGCATGTACAATACCTTCAAATATACTACACTACACGCTAAGCTAACAAAAATAACATGCATCAAAAGTTATTATCATTTTAATTGCCGTTTATATATGCCGTTTTACTCTCTATACAATTTTTACAATTATATAGACTTTTAGGTCATCATTTATGACCGTCGTACTGATACGTGTGCCAATCAGATACCAGTCCTTATATTACAATCTGATTGGCATGCAGTCTCCGTTATACACTATCATCTGAATGTACTTATTAATATGCAGTTGCCATTGGGTCATACTGTTTGTCTGGACTAAATGATTATGCGCCATCTTTTCTAACAGGCGATTATTATATAAGGTGTCTCATAACTCACCTTGCACTTTTGATTCTAATTTGCTTTTTAAATTTATCTCCGACATCAGCAAACTCGTACATGAATCATAAGGGGCATTTGGCAATTGTTTTTATTCATTTTGACTGGAACCCCGGCGCTACAGCGACGACAGGTATGAGGTTTTTCGATCACCAACTGAAGTTACCGGAAATTTAGAACACCATAATTATGGACGACAATATTGATAATTTTTTAACAAGGTGCAGTAATTCCTTGCCACTCACAGGCTGTGAGCGACTTTTTGATGCAGAATGTCCGACTTGCCATTGGACTGGTCTCTAAAGCTATAGAGTTCCTTGAACAAGGCAGCGAAAATATCAAAGCTTACTCATTGTACTCGATTTTAATTCACTTGTACAAATTTTCAAATATTTTGCTTTGCTAAAAATATAGAAAATGAAAATTGTATAGTGATGTGTGGGACATCCTGCACATAACTACGTCTGTGAATTCGATGTGCACAGCAAAGTTATCCATAAACTAAAGTATTTGTACTTTGTTTCTTCACAGAACCCAGAGTTTGTTACTTAAAATTCTTCAAAACTGAAAAATTAAGTTTGATAAAATTTAGCGTTAGGATGTTGGATCGAAACTAACTTTTGTGAGCATCTTGGCAGCCATTGTTGCACGTCATAAACAAATCACGTGATCCTGATCTCAGAATTACATATACAACGGTTTAGTAAGTTTAGTAAGGTACATGTTCAGCATATGTAATTGCGACCTCACAGATAGTCAGATTATTTTAGATAGCATAATTATGTTCTATTGCCAGATCATTTAAACAAATAATGCTAATTAAGTTGCAGTGCCGCGCTAACTAACTATTCATGTGGAGAATTAATCAGCAAATAAGAATAAATTCACCGTTAAAATCGGCTCCTCTCAACAACACCCTTAAACTAAAGGGTGAAAGGTCACTGAAAGAAAGTATTTAACATTGCAAATGAGCCCTTAACAAACTGATCGCTCTTGATCATTTACAACACTTCACTACTGAAGATTTGGTAGAATGTTTGAAACAATGGTTACTGTGTCATTAGGGTTTAATAATGGAAATTAACACAGCTAATGGTTTATTAGCATAACCTGAACTCTACAGGTTGTCTTAGCACATCAAAATGCATGTAACAGACAGTAAACAAGACTGGAAACAAACATAGCAGTGTCACAACCACGCCGCAAAAGAAAAACGTTTGTTAAATTAAGCATGCCTTTGAAGTTATTTCCTATGTATGGCGCAAAATCAGATAAGCAAATAAATACTTGAAAAATCTTTTAAAACTTTTTTATCTTTGGAATTTAAGAAATCGATCATTTTACCAGGGGGGTACAATTGTAAAAAATACAATACAGAAAAAGTGAGTAATGAAGAATTATATAGCAACGGGAACAGCTGACTGTTAGCTGTGCGACCTTCGCTGTAAAAGTAAAGCACAAGAGAACCCTTTACATACATAAAGCAAAAAATCGTGTTGCGCTTTTGTATCACCTTACTCCTTAACTGCGCACAGCACTTGTATTATCAGCAACGCAGTATAAAACTTGAAAACTTAAACTCCCTCTGTGACCGTTAGGCACAGCCATTTGACCGGTAGATTGTTTGAAACAAATTTAGGTAACATTGCGTAAATTTGAAAAAATCATCACAGTATTCCTAGGTACACTTCACTAGCTAAGCAAAAATATAAATTACTTACTTCATCTTGTCATTTGTCAATAAAATTAAAAATATTTTTGGCGAATCAGCTTGAACACTAGGAAGGTGAGTGAGTGACATTTTATCAGTAGACGCGAACATTTTAAATTAGTAAGCCTCTTCTCTTCTAGTTATATAAGTATTTCAAACAGGTATTTGGAACATACTTTAAAACTGCCTAAAGTTTCTTCCTCTTTAAGTAACGCCGGAACTGGTTAGCAAATGGACAAGTGACTATCGAATAAACTGTCTCTGGACGGCTTCAAGTTCATGTGTAATGTTTGTATTCCAATATTCCCTTTATTCACAACCGTTATATGCAATACGTGAATGTGAATGAGGCAGCAATTCGGCTCAGTGTCTCATTTGAGGGGTCTATACATGATAATTACTCAGATTCTGGTACTGCCACACCACCTAGGTTAAAGGAAGACAGGATGATTTTTCATATACTACCTCATTTTCAAGTCAAATAAAAACACATTTTAACACAATTAATACTGCAAAAGCGTTTCTGATAATTAATTAATGGTGGGCGAGACCAACTATTGATGACATCTTTAACTAACAATTTTCAACAGCAAAAATATTCCATTAGCGTGTTGCACGTGTTTGCAAAAGCGAAAATTGAAGTACAGTGCTACTGTAAGTTGTTCAGTGTGTTGTACTAAAATCAGACAAGTTTTAATATAAAAAATTAAAATTTCAGATTTACCGCTGTGCTCACGCATGAGCTGTCGAACGTGTGTAGTTCGTCACAAACTAATACATCTGAATTGAGAAGTACAGCATCTGTTTTTTGTGCAATGCGCTTCCGAGATGCAGGCACTGGTGCCTGTCTAACTAGCGAATGGCGAAATGCATGCAACGATGAGGAACTAGTGGCGCGAACGCGAACGCGAAATTGTGTTTGTGTGGTAATAATTCTTTCACGTAAGTCATTTTTGAAAAAATAGTATGTTTACTTCAATATTTTAAAGATTAGATTGTTTTGATCTACAGTTTAAGATTGTTTTGTTTTAAGTAAGTCCGCTACTGAGCACTGGATCAGGCCGAACTGCACAAAAAAGCCGTACGGACTTCCCGAACTTGACATGCACACAGAAAAAGCACAGGCAAAAAGGATATTTTAGTCAATCATGGGTAAACAATTCTCACAGAGTTTGCTGTATACGGAAAACATATTTTGTCTGATAAGCTGACATGTGACGAATTCACCGATTACGAATACGCTTCTATCGGTAGCTTCATCGGTATTATAATGAGATGCAAATTATATCGTTACTACCAGGTCAGTGTCAGAATTAATTATTCCTAATTACAAGGGTTGGTACTGGTACCGCAGGTAGTGAATACGTGGTATTAAGAACAACACCTAGAAGGATTAGGAAATAGTGACACACACAAAACACAAAATAGGACAATTTTTACATAAACTACGTGGTTAAAACGACATGTATGCAGTATTTACAAACGTGCGTAGAACGACCCTAACCTATCCAACACCGATATTGTGCTTTCTGGCAGACATAAATATCAAACAAGCAAGCAAGCAGACAAACAAACAAAAAACGTTTAGGGGAATTTCTAGTCTACAAATTTTGAGAATTCAATTTCAATTTGAGACATTCGCTTGCAATGTGACATTAAAAATTAGTTCAATTTACAGCTAAAGAGAAGATAGTCTTCAGGATTGATATAGGCTTCAACTAGAAGCACAGAACGCATAACGGCATGAACTATCGGACACATATTTGTTACCATGTGCATAAAAAATACAATTTTGATACAAATATAAATCACACAACACATGTGATTCATAATGTTGCACTTATCTGATATCTGTTACATGTCGTGGCCCAATGCCGTTGTGTGTTAACTCACTCTTCTGTTTAAACTTTGTAGTGTGAAACAGTAGTGAAATTATTTGATCTGAAATTCGGTAGTTTCTCCAAGCCACCTGGTGCAATTCTGTAATATATAACGCAGTTGTTCTATGTCTGCATTAATACTTTAATAAGGAAGTTTAGTAACTGTTCTGCTAATGTTAAATCCCTTCTTTTCAAAATTTACTGTTGTACCTTCTATTGTTGTTCACTCTGAGTTAATTTAGACAAATACACCCTTGTGTAAATTAAGTGAACCAATGCATAAAAATGAATGAAAATGCGTTGTTTTCTTATAATTCAAAACACTCATTTTAATCACTCTGATAATTTTCGGAATATAATTTCGTTTCGGCATGGAATTCACAAAAAAATCTGAGCGACATGGTACCACAGCTGGATGATGACATCTATCAGCTTCTGCCTGGCGATACACTCTGTTCTCGCAGGCGCAGCTTGACAATCAACCACAAGTTTTCAACTGGGCTTAAATCCGAAGAGGTGCCGTGTCAGTAAACTTTAGCGGTCTCATTTTTCAAGAAATTTCTGGCGACGTTCCCCATGGAACATAGGGAACGACTTTCGCATAACAATAGGCAAAATTAGGCCAATTCATGTCAGAAATGCTGTTAAGGGGATTTCATAATCTGCAAGTCGCAGTTCATGGCTGGAAAATACCATGAGAGGTGGGAAAAATGCCGTAAAATCTGTCAGTCGTTCAATTAATTTGCACAAGCGTGTATATTCTAGAGAAACTTAGGGTGTCGTATATGGTATAAGGAAATTTTTTAAATTTAAACACATATGATTGCAATGCATCTCAGGAGTGTGTAAATTTATTTCTTCTACACTTTATTCATATACGACGCAAGTGTTAGTGTGATCTGCTTACCAGAGTTGTGCAATCTGGCAGTGCTCTGGCGGCAAATATTGCAAATGACTCTGATGTACGGTATATTTCGACTCTTTTTTTGTTTGTGGACGTCCTTCTAATATTTTTTGTTGTTGTTTATTTTATCCTTCACTGGGTCTTCATACCGGTAAATAGTTGAATGCTAAATGAACAACTGTTTCCCTTTCTTAAGCATATCTCGAAATTCTTTAATAATTATAGTAGAAAACGTAAATAACATACCCCAGTATGTGATTAACTGGTAACTCTTTACCTTCTGAAGGACGCAAAATGAGAACTTTGAATTATTACTGCAATTTAATTTTAGATGTGCGTGCAAGATAAAGATAGTTAAAGTGATCATATTAGCAGCATAATGATCTTCTGTCTAAAGACGAAATATGCGGTCCACATGAATATTTTTGAAATTAAGTAATTATGCATCATTACAAAGATAAAATACGCGCATTACTGAAAATTACACAAATATGAAACATCGTAATTTCGCAGGAAGCAAGGGAAAAAATAACAGGCGGTGTAGTTGGCATGCGTGACAGAACTGGAAATAAACGTTTGAGTATGGATAATTTTTTCTGATTTTTCTGCTCAATTACACAAAATGCATTCCTGTACTGAAATAATATTTGGAAGTTTGCAACTCCCCTGTTCAGGTTTTATCATTTGAAACTCAAACCTGCGGGCAATACAGTTTTATCCTACAGGTATGTGTTTTCAAACACAAACCTCAGGCAGAAGTTGTTGTCGACGCTGGTTTCCTATCTACTAAAAAAACAACAATATGAAAGCGACGACAACAATAACAATGACGAGAAATTCGACCAAATAATGGCGATGACGATGGCAATGAGTGATGGATGGCGATGGTGAAAACAACAACCACAACACGGATACCACCATCACCAGCTTACCATCATCAGCGGCAACATTAGTCATCCTCAACGAATAGTAGGTTTCAATTGTGAATGTGATTGTGAATAAGGCTCGTCATTATAAAGCTAATAGTGCAGCATCAGAAAAAATTCAAATCCTGAAGTAATGTAGTACAGGTAAAAACTGCTAATTTTAATATCTGCTGAACAATTTAGCGAAAATACCAGTCAACGCCACAAACACAATACAAATACGGACAAACAAGTCGAAACCACAAACTTGCAAGCTGTTTTAATTGCTTTTCACTTAATCAGTTTCATTTTTCTCACGTCTGATTCTCTTGCACAGATAATCGAAAAAAGTCAGTGTAAGCCTGGAACAACGGTTTGCCTGCCCATTTAACTACAACAAACATATGCCTATACAGTTCTTCAAAAAAAATTAGAAAAAGGACCAAAAGAAGACTCATTATGCTACAATTGCTAGTTCACTCCACCGACAATTTCTAGACAAAAATGGGAAAAGCTATAAATCATCACGTACTTTAAAAAGAGCAACAAAAGACTAGCAACATAGAAACAAAATTCTACGTACCTTTAAAAACCAAATGAAGAAAACTATCTATACAGGGATAGGTGTGCCTGCTGATGTGACATCGCCAATGAAAAGCCCATTTAAACAAACAATACAAACAACGTGAAAACCTTGTTCCATTTTCAAAATTATTTAACAGTACATTCAAAACTTGTGACTCTTGAGTATCGCCCTAAAAATCAACCAGAATGAAATGTGACAATGCCATCACTTGAGGTTGTTTCTGTTTGTTGTTTACAAGTCTTTTTTACAACAACATTTCTTAACAACAAGTTCATTACTGTACACCATTTACAACTACTCGTGCCTCAAAGCTTTCAAAATATTACAAAGAACTTATAAAAGAATATTATAAAATTTTGTAGTACAACAAATTATGCATAATTTTAATTGCAAGATTACGAATTATTGGTTCATTTACTAAATTTTGAATATAGCCATTTTCGTTATGGCAAAACTAAATAAATAAAGTTGGTGTCTAAATCGGACGACAATGTGTGTGCAAATATGCGCATAAATTATCATCACGGTTATTGGCCCTGTATTCTTACGGGCGGGCAGGTATTCATTAGCCAATGTACACATAATGTAGTCAGTGACACAGTGCGAATAGCACGTGTAAGATGCTGTCACCTAGAAGTTTTTGAAATTATCAACATGAGTTTTGGTAACCGGTTTAAATGTAACCCACTACTTAATGGTTTGTTCGGTTGACATAGAAAGTTCTGGTCACGCTCTTCGCGAGTTTCTTCGTTCTCTTATAAGTCTATCTAAATATCAACCCGTCCATTCATTTTTCTTTCATACATTTATTTATTTATTCTTTCTTTCATTTGTATATTTGGTCACTCTTTATTTGCTCGCTTTTTCATTCATGTAACATTCCCTTTTCCCTCTTTCTTTGTCTACTTTTCGTCTTTCACCCCCCCCCCCCCCCCACCCCGGGAATCTAGACGCCCGGTGTACAAAATAATGTTTTCAAATTATGCGTGTAAACTTTCATATTTTCGTAGATAATCACGCAAAATTGACTCTTAAATGTTGATTTTATTTCTTTTAACCGCGTTTAAACTAGGTTACACGTGTGTTGTAATTTCACTCACATTTTTAACAAATAGACTCAGTGAATGTGCATCACTATCGCAATAGGTGCCATCTAGAAGTCAAAATGACTTTTCCATGTCACAAAATGGGACAGTAACAGCTTTGCCCTCAGGACTGCAACTGTCTAACCGACAATATAGGAAACCGTCAAAAAGCAAAAGACACACTGCAATTAGTTTAACGTTCTTCAAAAGTAGTCATTCGAAAAAACATTTTAACCAGTGAATCTTTACCGCCTTTCACTACATAGTACGAAAGCGGTGGCAAAAAACAGTAGAACCACAATTAGGTCAGGAATTGTGTCTTGTAAGGCTTGAACAAAAAACTGTTGCAAAGCTAAAGAATTAATGAAACAAATGCTTGGCGTATTTTTTGTTTAATTAATCACCAGTCTAACCCAAGCAATGATTATTAAGTGATAAGCCCTTTCACAAAAATCCAACACAGACGACTGACTAATTTGTAGTACTCTTTCAAAGTTCTGGCAGCAGAGAGTGAAACTAATGGAATATGTAACTGCATTAATTTTAAGCGATGCTCTATTGCAGCTAAGATAATTAACTATCAACTTTAATGAAAACTGAAATAAGGATAAATGAAGACCAAAACCTGTATTTTTCTAAATTCTATGATAATAAATAAGAGCTTTGGTTTTATGTCAAGTTATATATTTCTTGAGATTAGATTGATTTGTTTCTTAAGAATCATGTCCACATATGGAGGTAACATTACTACAAATTGTTTACGATTATACAACCAGATGCTATAACAGGCCATAGATGAAAAGTGCAAGCATAAATATAGGTCCAGAAAAATTTAATTATCATTGCCCATCGACATACATTTTTTATTTTTTCTGTAATACGGTGTACAGGACCTATGCGCAAACGCTGCTGTTGTCACAGGATTTCTACCACTGCTTCTGATACTAACGTGGCACTTGAAATTCTGTAGTAGTGGTGCTAAAAGTAATAGTAGGAGTAGGTTTCGTGATATAAATAAGAGTAATCGGAAAGTGGTCGAATGCACGAATATAGATAACGCATGATTGTTAATACGAGATAACGACGAAATGGGTAAATTTGATATTTTTCTATATGTGACACGTTTACATGACTCTGCTGTTGCCTTTCGTTGTCGTTTTTGTTGCTTTTGCTGCTATGATGATTTGTTCTAATTATCGTTCTTGCTGCCTCTGGTAATTACTGTTGTAGTCAGTGTAGTTGCCAACGTTTTCAAAAGCAGCAAGCGAGAGACGTCTTGCAATATCTTCAATAAGCCGTTCAAAACAGTAACATACACAACATTTTTCTAAATCAAAATATTTTACTACCCGCGGAGGTGACAGTAAGAATGGGAATTTCTACATCTCCACGTCTGCCCTTGGACATAGCTAGCGAGCAAACAGCAAACGAGCACAAATTTACCCCCACGAGCGTGCACAAGTGAATTGCTTAGCAGGACAGATCGAGAAACGGACATTTAACATAGGTAAAACCACCTTCCTGCATCATTGCACATGGAGAAGAAAATTACATTTAATTTGAGTGGTCTAATTTCTTTTCAAGGAATATGGGCACTTGAGATGCCTGCTCAACTGAAGTATGTACATGTACAGGAATGAAAGTTTATTTGCACCAACGATCAGAGCTGCAGGCTTTATAATAAGAATCCGAGAAGTGGCCTGAGCACTATTCCCTTTCACATCACTGACTGTGATCTTTTCTTTTTACAAATGTGAAGGCTGTGTTACAGTCACAAATGGAAAAAACAGGGGCCTCACTAGTCACCAACATTCAGTTTTACTGAATCTTCTTTAGTATACTTGTCCCAACTAAAAAAAACTAAAAAGCATCAAATATTGGTATTTTTCTCAAGTGGATAAACTCCACGCAGCTTTGTAGCAGCTACGCCAAAATATGCCATTCTTGGCCTTTTGAGTTCTGACTCTTGAGATAACTGCGGACATCCGTATGTAAATTATACATTAATGTAAATGGCCTTTAAATAAATATTAAAACGAATGCCCTAATAAAGCCGTCTACTGCACCTAAAATAAATAGCTATAGTGACGCCATGGAAGCTAACTAGTAATTTACTAGGTGTGACATTTGTGTCTTTAATCTGAGTTTTAATCTTGTACTTCAGGCCATTTACCTTGTTTACACCATGCAGAAAGCAATTATTGCTAAAAATTTATATAAAAACACAGTCTGAAATTGTAACTTTATGCTGCTCTCAAAATCTAATGTGAAATATTGTCAATGATTTCATCGAAACGTTTCTCTTATTTTTGCGACTTTTCTATAATTATAAACTTACTGATTGGTTGAAATTGGACAAAGCAATTGCGAAAACGGTGAAAGTACTTATAACAATGAGAACACATGATGAAAAATATTCAGCTAAGAAGCACAAAGTAAAGCGCTGATGATAACACAACGCAGACATGGTAAAGAAAGTACTGTAGACACGGCAGTGTTTTGTTAAAGAAGTCGGGCATTAAACTGTAAATTTGCATACATAACAAGCTTTTTGTCGCACGACAAAACTGTACAGGGAAGTGAAAGAATACGGAGAGAATGATGAGAGCTTCACTCTGCATGAATTTTACAGCGTCGCTACAGGTAATGTGGGAGTGCAATAATAGTTACTGTTGTCTGATATCAACAAAAATGTTTTGTACGTGCTTTGAAGAAAAAACTGGTGAACACTTCATTCAATATTTTCAAAAGCATATTTACACGTATCGAACTGGATCGTATTCGTATAATACCCAAAGTATTCCAATAAAATAGGTTGTAGTAAGTACGATAGATAAGTAGATAAGTGGCAGCGGCAGCAATAGTCGTCGCCGTCATCGTAGTACAGTATTAGTGGTATAGTAGAATTTTTAATTTGTCTCACATAATATCATTGCTAATACCATAAATTATTCTAGCTTGAATAGCTTCTAAATTGTTGTCTTAAACTGAATACTTTTTTACTTTGTGATTTGTATGAATATCCTGATATCATACTATCTATGCAGCCTTATATATAGTATGATAAGTTTATTACCTTACCTTAGTATTGTAGTGACATTCAACGAAAGTGAAGCATCTTGAAATCAAATAAACTAGCAACTACAGCGAGGCTAAAGATGGTCCAATTACTGTTACGTTGATTAGAAGCAGCCTACATTTACCAGACAGTTTAACGGCCGAAGATTTCTATCAGTAACACGCAGAGAGGACACAATAACCGTACCTTGATAAATTCTTAAACTTTTCAAAATCTATTATGTTGTTGTTATTCAAGATAACCATGGGATTAACCAAGATATCAGGGTATCCTCGTACCGGAGATAGCAAATCTTGATATACTATTTTCTCGTGTATCGAACAAAGCATTTAATCCGGGACTTTCTACCTCTAATATTTGCGTTCATGTAATTCCGGCTGCCCAATAACCGCGGGAAGCTGTCTTAACGTACTTTCGCTCAAACATTTTCGAGAAAAAACGTGTCCATTTGCCCCCACGATATAGTATGCGTAGTCTACTTCCGCAAATACAGTACGAAGACATGTTTATTACAGTTTATGGCGCAGGCACAGAGTTTCAGAACACTTTTCCAATGTTCTTGAGTGTCTACAGCAACAATAGTAATTGCACTTTCATTAAAGAGAAAAAATTTAATTTATGATTCCAGCACGCAAGAGACTTTTAAAATACATAATCACCAGCGGTTGAACTTCTGTCCTATATAATACTCAGGATTATTCCAAATAACACATCATATTACTCTATATAAGAATATATTTATCCCTAGGCTTTAGACTATTCTCTAGAAATTAGTGAGTTAGTGAACACCAAATAGCAAGAAGATTATAATTGTAATCTAATTTATGGCAAATAAAGACATATATGTATATATTATATAGCTGCAAATTTTAAGTAGTATGGTAACTGAAACTGACTATAACTTACACTCATCAGTGTCATGTATTAAATGAGGAAAAATTGGTTTTGCGGAATAGTCGACGGCTATGAATAAAGGCTGAATAAAAGCCCTGGTCCATCTTGCTTATGATCACAATTTACGATAGCAACATCTCAGAAGTATAATACTTTCAATATAAATGTTGATACCTCACCAATTTCAATGCAATTTACAAAGAGACTTTTGCGATTTTCAGTGTATAAGTGCCCTCATATCACACTAGACCTACCCTTTAATAACACTATTACAACAGTAATTATTTTTACAGCTATACATGTTCTAAATCTTATTATTCAGTACTCATCATTCCTTTCTTTACTGACAATGTCATGGCCGCCAACACCAATAGATACAGAACACAAGATATAGATATTCTGAACCAATCCTTGCAATTACAATGCGTAATTATGTTATAGATTGGTTAAGTTGTTGAATGCCATAACTTCAGAGTATTCATTGATCGTGATACTAAAAACAATAATATGCTTATATATGGAATCACGTGCGAGTGTAGTAATATTGTAACTTAGCAATATTTATCATGTCCTAGGTATCTGAATTTGAGGAATATAGAACGACATAAACACACACAACGTATCGAAATGAAAAATGAATTACTTAGTGAAGGGCATAGAATTGTGAATGGGCATTTACTTTTCTAGTGAGGGTACGCTATACTGCCCCTTATATGCACAAGAAATGCCAGGCAGCTGCATTGAGTGCCATTTCCTATGCAGAAACAATCAGTACTTTCCATCTTAAGAGCTGTTTCTACAGGTGACGGTAATTGTACTTATCGGATTTTGCCGGTGTATATGCACCGTCCATCAACCGGATATGCTAGAATCGGGTCACCTTTTAGACCGGAAATAGCGTCGCTTGAGTAAAAACACACAATATAACGTGTGTAATTAATGAACCGCTAATTATAAATGAGACTGTGGAAGGTACAAAAACAGACCCAATTCCGCCATTGCTGTGCGTTGAATTTTAAACCATCGATGCGTCCTAGTTATACAATGCATTGACAAATCAACTAAGCAACAAAATTGATTTACAAATGAGATTTGTATAACAAACTGATTCACCTAGAGACGATGATACAAGATGGCGGTTCTACATGACAATTAAGTTGTCAAAGACAATACTACAGAGGGTAATCACCTTACAGTATGACCATATACACATGGTCACGACCTGTACCATCTAACTCTTAAGACAGCAATTACTAATTACTAAACCTGCACTATGCTGCTTTTTCAGAGGTCGTCCATGACAAGAAAAGCATAGTGTTTTGGCATTTAAACAAATGGATAGAGAAGTCTTAACACGATTTCCATAATGAATTTTAATCCACGACACTGAAAATCACAATGACGCCCCTCCACACAAAATCCGATTTTGAAAAAGAATGCGTGACTGCCAAAACCGAAATTTACTTATCGGCAAGCGAAGCAAAACAAGAGCATGTATTCTGGGTCAAGTTTACTAGCGTAAATGGATAAGAATTAAAATATTGAATATCCAGGTGAATAAAAAATCAAAGAATATTAGAAACTTACAGTTAAGTTTCAAAGCTTTAGTGTCTAACTTCTTAACCGAAATTCTACGAAAATAAATAAGTAAGCAATTTTTACTTCAATTTAATAAGTAACAAGATGGAGCAAATTATGTGCAAAAAGCTCGTGGCTTTGCACGATATCACATGTATTTACAGGTCGGTAATATGTAACACGAACATCTTGTTCCTCTAGTTAAGTATACAAGTAGATATTTGCGAAGTTCACCTTCACCTGATTGTACTATTAATATAATATACAGAGTCTGTTTTTAATTACATGTTGTAGAATATTTTGAATACGTGCCACATTAGTGATGAATTTTATTAGTGTTACCATGCAGATATTAAAGTGCCATGTTAAGCTAACAAAATTACAGTACTTAATACAACTTACTGAAGTAAAAATCTGTTGGTCATTGAATAAAAGAAAGACCAGCAAGTTACTGTAATAAGGACTGAAGGAAGTGAAACGTAAAATACAGATTACCCAGATTAGAGGTGGACCAAATTGCTTTTCAGAAAAAGAGAACAATCACCCGTGAAAGCATAATGATGATCCAACGTGACATCATCAACATGAACATCTTAAGGGACCAGCTCTGCATGATTCCTAACTTCTAGTCACTTTCGTGTTCTTTAGAAATTACAAGATTCACAACTAGATAACATTTTCGTGTGTCTATAGAGTTTTCTGTGCAGATGCAGAAATGAATTTTTTGTACCAGCAAAGTGGTCTTTACTTTTTACAGCCTTGAACTGTGTTTTAGCTCTTTTTTTAAATTTAAAAGCATTTTTTGGTAATTTCCTACATCAGACTCAGCTACAGGTAGTTGAGACCACGTTGAAAGAATATGAGAATTTTTTTGTAAACATGTATTTCACAGAAACTTAATAGAACAAACAAAACAACTGGAGTCTAAGCCAGTGAAAGAATTTAATAAGTGAAAGAAAAGAAAATTAAGACACTTTCAGCTAAACAATAACATACCTTTCGTTTTTTGCAAATTTAGATTTTAAATATTTTGGTATGCTCTACGGTACATTATGATTATGCAGTTTACTAGACACAGAAGTATTCAAGGTTGTGTCTCAAAAAATAGTACTGAAGTAAGTTTACTTTAGTGCCAAAACTTCATTATGTATGCAGTACCCAACTACAGGTGTGTCAGTTGTACTTAGAAATTTACTTATATCTTGAAAGAAAAAGTATTTGTTTGAGTACCTCGTCGTTGTGCTTTATTGTTTAGCTGTTTTATGAGAACGTGAAGCGTCTGTTTAGAAATGTACTATTATTTCAACATCTTATGTTCCACGAGTAAAATACTATGAATACATCGGTAGTACCAAGCATGGTGAACTAACTAATTAAGAGATTATCAAATTTACCAAATAGCAAAAGCCTGCTGATGGGTTACGATTAATAAAACCTTCTAAACCACTTCTAAACAGGTTTCTCTCCTACACGATATGAGTTTTTTACTACCTGTTAATCGCGTTTACACCTTCTCTTTGACAAGAAATGTTCAAGGATGCCATAAAATGATATAAATGTAACAATAAAGCGCTTGTGCTGTTTAAAATACAAGTTCTCGCCAAACTAACTAGTCTCACGCTGCCACTAGAGAGCCTCAGGTTCACTCTAATAAGCTTCAATAGGATGATTACGTCCCAGTTAGCGACCAATAGGTCAAGTTCTCACACAATTTACTGTCAATTTTCCAGAAAATATATAGATTCCTGTCAGCCTTCAGGTTACACGACATTCAGCGACACGACTGTGAACAATTTGCAACTGAGAATTACATGTTCAGATCAAAGAAATACCAGGTAAGAAAACAAACGTGTCATGTAAAAGCAAAAAATGTCCTAACTGACATAAATAGTTCTTATTATACCATTCTTACACTTTTTACACTTTTGCAGATCAAATTAGATAGCATATAGTTCCTCTAGAAAGACAGCATCTAAAGGTGATTTGTAATTGGGAAAAGCTTGTATGCGAAGCTTTGGACGGATGTATCGAGGCACAATAGAACAACTAAACGGCGCTTAAAAATTACAACGAAAGTCAACCTGTAATCAATGTTAAGTAAAAAGAATAATTACATTGACCACCTCAGGTCACATGCTTGGAAAAACGTTCACTATAATTTACAAAAGGTGTAATTTAGCTAGAAGGAGATCAGCCAACATTTATTTCCCCTTAAACGTAACAACATGCTTCCTTTGCAAAAAAATTCGTAAATGCTATTTGAAGTGCTTATTGTACATGTACTGGGGTTTATGCTTTGCTCAATAGTCAATTGTAGCCCCCTAATCAATCATATCTTTATGCTTTAACAATTTCAATAAATAGGTTTTCTGATATCACACTCAAGTGCTTACATTCTATCTGTCTAAGAAGAAGTTCCCAGAGAACTAAAAATTACAAGTCAGATTTAATAAAGCTAAGCATTATTTTGATTAAAAGAATATCATAAAGTTATACCACAGTTTATTCTTACGGTGTGCTAATATTAATGACAAACTGACAGATAACAGTAATTATATAAATATAATTTATCATTCTGATGCTATCCATTTGGGCTAACAACTGCCAAATCCGACACATACAGCAAATTCTCTATACTTTCTGTAAAATATGGTGATTGCACACGAAAATTGGTAGTTCTCCCATCCTTGACACAAGTTGTTTTGTCGCAGTGCGTGCAGGAATTAGACTCCGGTAATTGTGGGTTTTAGCACCAGTTCTGCTAGATTTTTCATGTTTTAACATGCTAAGTACTATACAGTTATATATGTATGTACACTAAACACAAGTACAACAAGGAATAAATAAAAGGTGTCCTAAGCAAAAACAACAGAATACATCACTGCTTTTAATAAGCAAACCCAGACTTAATTTGCAAAATGACCTTTTTCCCAGAAATGATACGAGTTTGTTGGAAGGGAATTACATATTAAATGAAATAGCAAACATACTTACTTTGTAAGCTCGGCTATTATTGGTGGAAGTTCTTCAATTTTATTACTGGATACATTCAGCTCTTGCAGTGTAGTTATGTGGCATATGGCACTGGGGAATATGAAGATGTCGTTATCTGATAGATTCAGAGTATGGAGATTCTGAAAGCTGGGCAAATCATCCACCCATCCTGTAATAGTCATAAACTGTTAAATGTTGAGGGAAAGGTCGGCTGACCTCTGTAGTATTCAAAAATCTTTATAGCATTTAACTTACGCCTGAAGTCAACACACATATTCATTGCAGAACAAATTTAATCTTTTTGCATAGCAAGATGATACAAAGATGACATATAATTACTATAACCAATCTTAACCTTCATATGGTAACTAGAAAGATTACATACAATGAATTATATTTAAGTACAGGGTGTCTGGAAATGAAAGCTTTGGCTGTACTTAAAAGTAATCATTAGCAGATATGAACATACACATTTCAATCAGTAAAATATTTCTTATTTAAAGTTTTTTTTAATTTTTTCGAAACTTGTTATCAGAAAAAATCACCAACATTCTTGAAAAAAAGATAAAGACATCACTCCCACTGAGAAACCAATGCAAATTGTACCCTGTCCATTTACGGCCCTGCAAGCTGCAAATAACAAAGTACTACCTAGCAAGACAAAATTAATGTTTCTTACTCAGATATAAAATGTTCTTTCTCATGGTTTTATCAGTATTTATCCATTCTTATTGGTTTCTCCTGGGGAGTGGTGGTGGGACAATCATTTCCCGACACTCCTTATACTGTTTTAGTTATAGTTTCAGTGTTCAGTTGCTGTGCACAATATCAATGGTATAAACATAGAAAATATTCTCCCAGTTGTATATGTGCAATTATACGCCTCTACATGATCCCAAAACAGCAAAGTTTTCTTTAAAAAGCACATTTACTACGTAATTCTTAAGAAAAAGACATTCACAGATGAATAAGGAAACAAAACAGTTTTTGTCCATTTTTAACAAGGTTACTAAATCAGTTTGTTTACATGCACCACATACCTATAAGCCACAATGAAGCACAATCGGAGGTGGCAAGGTTAACTGGGCGGTGGCTAATGCTTTAATGATCTTTATAACGTCAGTATAAGGGAAAACACTTCAAATAAATATGGGTGTTCTGATCTATGATTTATGTCAGAAGCAAGTGGGCAGAACTGACTCTCAAGAAAATTTATGGTGTTTATTGTAAAGGTTTGAAACAGGTCTAAATTTATTAGGTAATGCATGAAGTCGAAAACTCAATGTCACGGTACAATAGGAACACTATAAAGGACTTGTAGAAACAGCAGGCATGCAATTAAGAAAACTACTTTAAATAATTTATGAAATTAATTTAAACTCGTATTTAAAACAAATTTGTGTTTCTTTGTGGAACACTTGTGGAAATTGTTACAATGGCTTTAGTTACTTGAATATGAAAACGAGTTTGTTGAAGTAATGAAAAAAGTGAAGTATATGCAAACAATACATTGTACATTTCCACATAGTAATTGAAGTTGATCCAAATAATTAAAATGTAGATGTTTGCTACTTATGTCCTACCTTCAATAATTTTAAAATATAAATATATCATTATCAAGTTTAAACGAATATAGAACTGCATACATAACGGTTTGTTATAAAAGTATATAAGTTCTGTTATTTTGCATAATGCATTAGTCAATAAATATGCCAGACTAACAACTATAAAACAGTCACATATTCATGAAGGCCTGAGGCGCAACTTGTGGGTAACGAATTCACACTCTGAACACACGGAAAAACTAAAGATCAACTGAGCTGCAAGTGGAGGTGAAATTAATGCTTTGCACAATGTCATTATTATTTTAGGATACATTAAGGCTAAGTAGTGTCTGTTATATTCACACATACAATACTGCATGTAAATTTTGATCATCTATCTTACAGTCGTTAAATTGTATTTTAGTACTTTTATTAAACCCCGCATATTCTTTCAGCACATCAGCATATTGTGAGATCAAGCTAAGACCTGTTGTGAAATGAACTAAATCTAATTTCATTAATTACAATTTTAAAACAACTAACGTTCCAGATGGCACACTTAAATAACAGAAAAAGCCGAATGAATATTGGACGAAAAGAAGTAATTCAAATTTTACGTAATTGTATGCTACCATATTTTTTATGTTAGAAATAACTAGATAGCTAAGCAATTTGGAATCAATTTTGATTTTGCACCTACCAATTGTGTAAATATCTTCCTCTATAGGTCTTTCCTTTAGTGCATTGTGTCGAAGATTCAGCTGAGATAAGCGATCATTCACAAACAGATTTTCTGGGATGTATTCCAAATGGTTATTGGACAAATCTGCTAAATTTGGTAACTTTGCTACTGCCTGAAATTAGGAACACATATAATGTAAAAATTAAGCAGTTAGTGGAAGTTACACAAGTGGCCTCAAAACCCAAGAAAAAGGCCATTAAAAGTCCAGTTTCAGAACGGTTTGCACATTTTAGTCATATTACGGAGGAATAGATATATCATATTAATAATATTTTACTATACATTAATAGAAATAGCCCAAGTCACAAAACTTTTGCTTGTTGCAGCACTGCACAAATTTGTCCAATTAATAATGACGTAAATGGGTTGTTAGTCTCATGAAGTGTTGAACAAAATAACACAGGTAAACTAAAGAAGTAAGTTAACAAGTAAAAAAACTACCGATAATAAGCTGCTAAAGTTTACAAACTGTAATTTAACAGCAAAAAATACGTAAACCAGAACACATAAAGGGTGTTATAATTTTGAGTCATTAAGGGCAGACAAAATCGTGCCAACCTCACACGAACTTGTGATTACTGGAATTAGGGGTAGTGTTGTTGGTCCACTTAAATTAAATATTTTAAAGACTATCATCCTTGCCACTGTACATGTCTAACAGATAATGGCTAATTACCTTCATGCATTTTCTCAGCCATTTTGAAATTTCAGCATCACTTCCAAAAGAAAGAAACACTGTTCGACCTGCTTGCAATTCAGCAGTAATTTTTAGACATCGCTCGTGATTTTTGAATTTCATCTCCTCCACTTTCCCCTTTGCCAACATGTAAACATGGGGTTGCCCTCTTTTTTCCAATCCTGAGAAAGGAAAGTTGTGCAATTAATTAAGAACAAAATCCTGTACAATGAAAGAAAGAGTTTCAATATGAGCTTCAAAGGATAAACATCCAAGGTTTGAAACACAATCTTGGTCAAAAACAAGCATCAGCTTAGAAACAAATATATTTGTTCAAAGCATGCCAAGTAACAGAATGGTTTCAACATAATGAACCACTCTTAATAATGCTATACTTTTTTGTTGACGTGTCCTTGAACGCATCCATGGTTACGCTGAAAAAATAAAAAGTGCTAACAAAATTTAGAACCAATCATAAAAAAGGGTTTTCTCGTTTAACCAGTGATATTTACGTGCCAGCAGTTTGGAAAACAAAGACTGTCCCTGCTTGTACAGCGTTTATTGCTTGATAGTAAATTTACTATACGAGACATAATTATCCGGCCAATTACACTAACTGAAATAGAATAACAAGTAACTGATGCAAGCCAATGACCCGGCGGGTAAACAGGCATTGCGAACATTTGTGACTGTTACAATAATACAATTTAGAAAAGTAACAAAACACAGTAAGTTTACTGCTGCATTCCGCAAGTGGTCTGTCAACCGAAAGCCAAGTTGTATCCAATTACATTGTCAGACGTATTCTCAGATTTCTGGTTGTGCTTTGAATACAAAAACGTACACCAGCAAAAATGATTTTTTTAAAATTTATTGTCCGAAATTGCCACGCATGCCATCTTGGCACACAGTGAGAAAGTGTTTAAAAATTTCAATATAGCCACAGGGAAACTACATGAACATACTTTTATACAATGAGCGCAGTTTATTGGAAAGTATCGGTTACTTGGTTATATGTATATAAAATATAGTTCAACTTTATTGGATAGCGCTTGTAAAATGAGGTATTCTATAAAGAATTGCCACCACGTGGAATGTCAACCTTTTTAGGTGTAGTGATCCTGGGACTGCACGTCCCAAAACAGACCATTTACAGGTAATACCATTCCCATTTTAAGCTTAGTTTATGGTCATACGAAGAGTAAAAGGAAATGAGGGCAAACAAACGTGGTATTGTCCCTGGTCAATGATCTTCCAATCCCGAGATTTTAAAATTAATTGTTTAAACACTAAACCATTAGTCTAAGCTCAATGCGACGGTTGTTTTGAAAACTTGTTACAATTTTACTGAGCGACTGTCACGGTACAGGAAAGCTGTTACTTGGATATAATTGTTGTTAGACTACTGTAAAATCAAGCTGTGTACATAACAAGCAGACAGTAATTCACTTGACTTGAAACACACTTGTTATAAACGAAACTGTAGCTTTCTAAACATTTGGGTCAGACCAAACCCATGAATTCAAAAACCATAAAAGCCGCACGTAGAAAATATTGGCGTTATTAAATTTAATGGGCAAAGTACGATCATGCTTATTATATTTTCATGATAATGAAATTTTACTCAGTTTAAGTGAAAGTTCCAGTAAAGAAAAAGTCTTAAGAACACTTGAGTAGACATGGTCAAGCCACAAAAATAGAGATGAAAGCTCCGAAGCGGGTCCTGAGTCGCTGGAGTATGTGACAGAACCTACTGCATTTGAAACGGAGTGAGAAAAAGCAGAACAATGATGGCATCATGGCAACATCAGCAAGGTCCATATTCAATGTTCCCAGGCCTCAAAGATTTTCTTAACGAATGGAGGGACGTGGTTTCTCACCTTACTTTTACATACAGGGATAAGCAATACATCTAAGCCAGAACAACAGATAACTCTTAGGTGCGAAATGAAGATCATGAAGATCACTGGCTCTGAGTGTAAACCAGTGGAAGAGCTCAAAGTGAAAGCTAGTGCAACTTCATGAAGTGAGTAGGTCCATTGAACACAACAGATATACTGCAATTGCGTATCTGTCACGGATCTGTAAAAAATCCCCTGTGGACCTTTTGGTTAAAATAAAAAGCAGACCGATTCTGCGCATTACAGCTTTGCAGTCTCTTTAAAATTTCACTGCATTTATGTCTGAGTCGTGAATAAGCGAAAGAAAATATTGTGCTTCGGTGCCTCCAGAAATTTTTCGAGAGAAGACTGAGGATGAAAGAAACCACTGAGAACTGATTCACTGCTTTTGAAGTATCAAGAGAGACATAAATGTATAGTTCATGAATACAGCAAATCTGGAGCGAAAGGAACCGTTTTATCGAATCGAAATCAATCAAAAAGTTTGGGAGAGAGCATTTTCAAATTTCATAATAATGCATATATATATATATATATATATATAGGAGAGTAGATATTATTTGGGGATAGGTTGCCAAATCGTCGCTCAGATTACAAACGAGTCGCTGCGTCCTTTTGTGGCGCCACGTGGAGAGTTTCAATTGGTTAAGCCCCAAAACCCGATGGAGCATGTTAACGACTGGTGTTAATTTGCCGTAACGGTGCGATTTCTTGAGTTAGTTTTTTTTTCGCCAGCATCTTTCCCTATTTTCACCTCCTTTTTCACTCTGGTTTGGTGCAAAAATTGACATAAGTTTGGTGTCATATTTAGCAGGTACATTGAGGAGCTTGCTACTAATCGCACCGTGTTAGAGTCAACTTTAAGCTATGAAACCTGAAGCATCCAGGGTAATTGCTGGCGACCGGTTGACTTAGCTCATTTCTTTGACTTAACATTAATAATGTACTATTTTCTCACGGAATACAATAACAAAATATTACGTGAACGTGCAAAATTTAAAATAAAATAAAATAAAGTCAGCAAACATTTTTAATCAATAGTCTACGCTAAACAAACATAAATTACAATCGAGATCATCAAATCAAAGGCCTTAGAAGGGACTGAGACTAATGACAGATATATATTTATCCTTCTTGATCTAATCTTCTTGCAATAAAAACTGTCAGCGTGTAACTTTGGCACATTGCCTCTACATATTGAAACTTTTAAATCGGATTTCCAGACAGTAGTTTTAACTTTCAAATCTAGGCTCACAGATGTGACCCCAACAAACATCTCGGAATTGTTTTATGGCCTGCGGTTAGATGTCACACTCCTCATTCATCACTGGTATTGTCATGTCACATTCGACAAGCACAACTCCCAGCCATGTAATTGCTAAAATGTGTGCCTTAGATGAGTTTGACGCATTTAGAAAGCAATTACCAAACCAACGATGAATATTCAAACTCATCACTATGCTTTTTTGTACAGACAAAACTACAAAGCAACGGAAGCAGTGAGTTGTCTTTGTATCCCGTGCCACCGTCACACTAATAGTTAGATATGGTTTCTGGTACCTAAGACTTGAGGAGTATTTTTGTTAATCAATTTTGTTAGTGACAATTACGTTTAATTTTGTTGGTGACAATTTTCTGCTCTGAGAATACGAGAACAATTTAAACCCTAAATGGCACAGAGGAACCAGTAGACTGAGAAACTAGAAGTACAAATAATAAAAAACTTTTAACAAATCAATTTTTGGCAAAGTGATTTCAGAGACTGCATGTGGAACAAGTAATCATTGTCCTGAGAGACCATGGTTATGGGAACATTAGACAATAAAAATGTGAATTAAGCAGAAGAAGTACCAGCACAATCTTGTTTAAAACTGATTAAATGTAACCAACTGAGATGGAACAAAAACAGTAGATGAGAGGTTCGATGGTATTACAAGCCGGAAACATGAGGAGTCCATTTAAGCCCAATAAGTCTAACAAAATTATTTCTACCAGGAAATTAGAAACTATGTCTACAAGTCAGTTTTTCAGACATTCCTAGTTTGAAAAGTAGAACACGTTACATTAGGCAGAAATCTATCCATCAGCTGCAAAATATTAATTTAACACACAATGTCAAGTTTTAATAACTGGAGCAGTAATCACATAAGTTTTATTTGCAAAGCTGCTAAGCAAACAGGTATTGGAAATTTGTAACAGACGCAGTAATGATCTAGGCATAGTAACTGTTAGTCCCACTTTGGCGAATGTTCAATGTACATAGAGGTTTGTTAAGTTATCTACAAAACTAGAAATTTGCTATGCATTCAGTAAGTAACATAAGTCGAGCTAACAAGAGATTATAAAAAATAATTGTTGCTGAGTATTAACACATTCTTTCATTACCATAAATACTTGAAAATAACTTGAAACGTATTATTCTGGACGCCCCACTGACCTTAAACAATCAATTAATTAATAACCCGCCCAAATGGGCCGCCAAAGGGTGAAACACATAGTACAGTAAATATCCCATGTCAAATGATGTCATGCAATCTGACATTTATTATGCCATGTTTTAGTGGATTCGTAATAAATTAATGTTTGGGCGTTGTATGTTCAACCCTCTACAGGTAAGCGCTTATAAATCGTTATAGTTAGGAACAGAAAAGGGCTCACGCATGCAGTAGATTAAGCATATAGTTAAGAATTTTTTAACAAATTTAAATATTAATTATATTATACACTGTTTCGCTGATACGTCTTTGAACATCTATAAGTTCTATAATTTAAAACCTTTCAAGTTTTCGATGTTTTATTCTATAAAATCTTAATAGCTTTAAAAATCTGTACACGCAATTTCTGCAGTAATCGCGCATACTGATAATATCACACAAATTGATTTCAAAACTGGTATGGGACGGCGCAGCAATTTGTGTTTGGCCCAGGAAGTAATATTTTACAATGGAAGCATGGAAAATCATTAATCTGGGTATGCCGCTGAAATTGCTATGGCAATTAATGAAAATTTGTTTAATGGGTTTTTAATATTATCCCTATTCAAAATGTGCAGGGTGGATGACACTTGTACAATTTAGACGGATCTCACCTTAAAATGTATAAATTTATGTATCCTATACAGTGCATAATGGAGTTTTCAATATAGGTAATAATCATAACCAACCAAGTCAAGTTAGGCTTGGAAAGTAGTTCTCTAAAACAATAGACACTTGTATAATCATTACGCTGCCAATGATTGCATGAAGAAGACAATTGTCTTCGTGGTAATACAATTATACTGTTATATTCGTTGTGCTGCAAATTCGCCCAGCAGGATAAAAGTTCATTTTGTTGCAAACTTCTTATATTGGCAGTTTATTTTAGCTATATTTGACTAAATTAGTGGTTTTCAGGTCAAAGAAGCAGAAGTTCAGATATGTAGATAAACCCGTCGTAAAGTTTTTCAACAGATAGCTAACAACTATAACAAGCTTTGTGTTAATCGCTTACCAGGATATACAAGAAGTCTGGTACCAGACAAGGCAACAAACCGTTTGGCCCACTGATGAAATACTTTGCCTTTTCGAACATACAGTTGACCAGAAACATTGTTTCGTGAAAACGTCCCATCTTGAGTCGGTTTTCCTGAAAAAAAACATTGATTCACAATTCACAAGATTTCAGCATAATTAGTGTTTTTGTGATATCAACACGAAGCATAACTAATTGTATATACATAATCAGTTCTTACGAAAATTGATAACTGATAATTGCATGTGTAAGTTCTTTAATTTATAAGCTTGTTACTTTGTAAATTGTTTTGTATTATTGCTTGTGAATTAAGCTACGTCAATTTTTCAAAAACTTCACTTGTTCTGAGGTGTTCCGGAACGCATATGCGTTACGCGGCTGTTTACCAAACATTCGGAATGCCTTATGCGTTATCCACTTGAGGAATAGCTGCGTATAAAAAATCAATAAGAAATAGCTGCAGAAAAAATAATGCATCAGGCAGGTCTGATAAACGGGTGCTGCAAAAACCACACAAACCGATGTTATCTATTGAACTTCATTTATTAGCTTCCTTGAAGTGTTATGTTCTATTATCGTTGCCTATCTAAGATGCTAGTCTGCTACTTGAAAACTTCACGCTAAACAACCTCGGCAGCGCAGATAGCATTTATGGTAAATTTCACCCCATACAGAGTCCTGTAGATGTTTTAAAAGTTTCTAAATCCAGTGATACACACAACAATGTTGTTTCAATGTGAAATTTTATTCATCGATTGGTTACACTCTGGCTACACATGTTGTTACATAATAAACATTAATTTGTAAACAATAAGCAAGTAAGTAACTTATTGACTAACAACTATTATTATACTTAATCGGGGTAGATGCAGAGAAAACAACACATTAAGACACACAAACGACCCCATTTTCTCCAAAACATTTATACATTGCCGATCGTAAAAGTGCTAAAATGGGATTAAACTGAGTGTCGCAATATAATTAACGTATTTTACATTATACTACCAGTCCTACAAGAAACAATGTGCAAAACATTGTGCAAAACATTTAAGGCAGTGGCGAATATAGTTCACAACAGTTTGGCTACTGCTATGCCTGAATATAGAACTGATCGATGCCACATCAATATCAGAGAACCACGGTAGTGGTCTGACCAGGTCAGTCTTCGCTCAATTGCAGAAAACAAGTTCTTGGTCTTGATCAGGCCTTGGTTTCGTTAGTAGGGCAGTCGCAAAAGCTCCTGTGCCTAGGTATATTTTTCACTTGCCACTTTCAGTAGCCAATTTATGACCTGATATTCTGGCCTTTGTCCGGGAAATTCTTTCGAGTTTTTGAACAGGCGCCGCACTATTTGAATATATAGACCAACTAAATAAATCCTCATTCAAAAGTCTGTATGTAACTATCCTACTAGAGGTTAACACACACAATTCTTGCACTTTGTTTTGTTTATCCTCAGTTGCAGGGTCTCTTCTCAGAGTGATGATGCTGTTGATGTACGCATACAGAGAAATTGCCTGACATTTATTTATCGTATACATTAATATAGGATGCTTACCAGGATTACTGAACATCTTAGTAAAAAACCTGTAGTGCTGGCTCTTAATGTATGCCTCTGCCGATGGCATATCTAACTCGAGAAGGGATAGGTCATTTTGAACTGCCTTGCGCACTCCAAGGCAGTTTTTAATTCCAGATGTGCACAATTAAGACAATTTTCTTATATCATTGGACAGCTATATCTCGCAGCTGTACAAAAGCCTAGATAATATAGCTGCTTTTAACAAAGTCTGTTTAGTCCATACTTGGACAGGAGAAGTTCTTACGGACAAATGCTACGTATTTCAGTTCGTGGTTAAGTTTTTCCTTATTTTGAATCACAATTGCCTGAGCCAATTTTCCGCCGGCACAAAGAAACTGTGCCTAAGTAGATGTAGCTATAGCACCAGTTTGCTTGTAAGTTTTCAACGATTATAGGCATGCGGTCATTTTATTCACCATTGCAATGTAATAACAAGAAACATCGTCTTTAACTCGTTAACTACGAGACCATGCTCAACGCAAAAAGACTTCAATATAGTGGGTTTTTCTATGCAGCGCTCTCTTGAACAGGCAGTAGTACAGAGTTGACCATCATTAACAGACCGTGTCTGTTTGGCAAGAAATCGTCATCCCGAACTATAGCCAATCTTTTTATCAAAGGATTGATGAATAACGTGAACACGAACATGCTGCGCGAGGACGCAGCCTGTCTTACACCTATTTTACTAGTAACCAAGCTAGAGCCTAACGCGCTGCATAGTTTTCATGTACATGGCCTGGATTTACGTGTTATTGTTTGACGACATCCTAATTTCACTAATTCTTGAATGAGTTTGTGCATTGATACGATGCCATACACCTTAGCAAAATCGATGAATACAATGTACAATTTGCATCGTATTATTTTTGCTGAATCTGTTAGTAAGCGCAACGTAACTGCTTGTTCTAAACAGCCTCTTTCTTTTTCTCCACCAGCCTGTTCTGGGCCAGGCTGCCACCAGAGCTGTAAGAGAGTATTAATCAGTCCGTCAAATATCTATGGACATAAGTCCAAAATCGAGATACCATGGTAGTTATTGCAGTCATGACGACTGCCTTTCTGCAAGACTACCAACTTTGTTTTAGTCCAATTATTAGGGTAGTAAACTGATGAAAGTACCGTATTAAAACATGCAGTCATAAACGTAATCCATAGTGCAGATACACACTTGATCAATAATATCATTACCACTATCACAGCCTGGCGACTTGTTGGGTTTTAGACTAATGATAGTATTATTGACTTCATCTGGTGTGAATAGGTCATCATCCACAGCACATCATATTGCCTTCATATTACCAGATTTTAATAAATTAATGCATCTCGCGTTTGCTGCTCGTCTACTTGAAGTATCGTTTTGTATTCTACATTTGGTTGCAGAATCATATTTGATGTCTTTGGCATTCTGACATAGGTCGTCGATATCCCATCTTGTTGGATATATGACAGACTCATATTGTGATAAGTCGATATCCTGCCGAGCACAAAAACTTCGAAGTTTATCATCACAAGTTCAACATAAGACAATGGAAGTTACTCCATCAATTGGAAGTCTAGCTGGGATATCCAATTCTGGCGCTTCCTAAACGTCAAACCATCACCATAGCTGTTACATGTTACTAAATGATTAAGGGGGATCAAGTGATTATCCCTACATAGTTGCAAAAGTCGCGTGCCTGTTGTGTTCCTTCTTATATCAGGATTATGTGCATACCTCCATTGGTTCCCTTCTGTCAGTATATTTCTACATTGACCACATCTTACATTTAGATCACCAATTATAAAGTACTTCTCATTATTCTCTTGTGCTTCAATAGTTGTGCCTTGTAACATAGCAGAAGCAAATAAGAATGTTAGCCAGGCTATTGCAGTCTTAACCACATTTGACAAGGGGTTGAATCATCTACAAATATTACATAATCAGAAATATTATTGCCTAAGATATACAAAAATACCACCTTTAATAGTACGTTTGTTGCTATATTTGCTACGTATTAGTACATTAAAACTGGGGATAGTAAAACAATAAGTGCTAATTTCTTGCAAACAAATGATATCATGCAAGCAAAACAAGGTGATAACTTTATCGAACATGTTCTCACATTTATCAGTCACTGAGTGTATGTTCCATGACAGTAGCTTAGCATTGTTATTGTGCGCATCTACCCTGTTATTAAAAAAACCTGAGTATAGAAAATATTATTGTTTCGTTGTTTCATTGAACACATTTATTTTTCCAGTCAATTCTCAAGTTCATTTTCAACTTTGCTTTTCTCATCTTTTAACACCTTCAATAGGCTTTGATGCTCCTTCTGCACTGTGGGGCTTGTATTTGGACTGATAAAGACACGTCTGTACTGCGCACTCGCATCTTTCAGTCTCTTTGCCCCGAACAGTGCTTGTTGCCTCACTGCTTGAATACAGCTGTACTAGTACAGGGCGTGGTCTGTACGCTCGCTTTGATGTCATCAATGATGTGATTACATTCCCTATATCACTTTGGTCACCATCCGCTTCGGGTTCAGCTAGCCCAAAAACTACGATATTTTTGGCACATTTTTCTTTTTCTAATATCTCTAATGTAAGTCCTGAGAGTTTTCTAACTTGCTCGGTCAGTGCTTTTTTCTGTTTCTTAATGTTTGAGTATTTTCTGCCTAAATCATTTTGTTTTTTCCTAATTTCAATCACATCTTCTTATATAGCGTTTTGTGTGTCTTTTATTTCACCAATTGGTTTGAGTAATTGTTTTACAGAACAGTCAAGTGAGATCAGTAGGAAATCAGGGTGCTTATTGCGACACTAGCTTCAGATTACAAAAAACTGTTCATTACAGATTATTTCAAGTAATAAGGGCCCGTAGCTGGCGAGGCATGAAACAAAACTAAAAACATTCACAGGATTAATGATAGCTATCTTCCTGATAGTTCGTGACTTACATCCTACTTATGGGTGACGGCAAATGTCAACCAATCAAACATTTTAAGCTGGGCAATGTGTACAGTACATACACAATTAAACGACCCCAGGTATGATGATAGACAATTAATAGCTGTATACATAATTTTTCTTTTAAAATATAAACAATTCAAAATAACTGTTTGTTTGCGAACCGCGATTTTGTCATTTTACGAAATGTTTTTTCTTCACTTTTTTGTTTATTTCTTAGCTTGTACTGTTAGATTATAGATTTATAACTGAAACCTTTGCACCCAAAAGCAGCAGCATATTAGTTGAAGGAGTTATTTTTAAAAGCCAAAACAGCTCACGTAGAGCATTTTTGATTTTTCCTTATCTTGGCCTTTTTGTTAAATAATTTTGTTTCATTTCATTGGTGTATAATTATTGCTTTGGGTATTTATGTACTATTACATGCTAAGTATGTTAACTGCTGCATGCTACATAATATGAGCAACATACTGTCATATGTGTTCCCCAAACGAACATTAAAAAATTTCTGTAGTTAAAATTATGTTTTTCTCAGATGCTTGGCTAAGTTTTTGCTGTCCATGAAGTGGTAGAAAGTTATTGCCGAAGGGCAAAACAAGCACTCGCCAACGTTAACGAACAATGGTTCCTTGTTCGAGAATAATTGTCTTATATGTGTGCCAAGACAGACAACAGGAATTTTTCTTGTTTAGCATGCAAAACAGGTTGCAAAGTTTCCAAATTATTCAAAATTAAACTCCACATTGCTCACTTGGGTACCTTGTACCCAGAAAAAGAACTTACACTTACATACACACAAAGTATTGTAATTGTAAACTGCTTAGATATTTTTATGGCCAACTATAATAAAATAAATGTAGAGCAGGCCATTCTATTATCCTGGCATGATACAAGCCTGGTGTACAGAATGCTGCTAACTAGTACAGTACAGCTACAGCAACATATTACTAAGTAATTATTACACGTTTAAAATTCGGAAGTTCTAATATTTAAAGAGGCTTCATAAATGAACTCATCGAATGATAAAACTTTGCCGGAATTCTTAATGCCATGATAACATCACTTTATACCTACCAACATAAAATCGAATTAAGTAGCCTAGTTCTTTGCTTTGTCCAACCTCTTGTATCCTACAAATGTCGGTATAACCAAGTCTCGTCAGATATTCATTTTGAAGAGCAAGGGGGTGGTCATACGGCTCTAACCGTTTAATGGTCCCGCCATTGTACTGAATGTGCAGAGCATTTGACAATGCGTTAAGTTTTAGACAAATCTGATGTGCCGTCGTACTCAGTGAACACGGTATACAACGAGACTTCAAAACGCTTGTGTCTGGATCATAAACACGGATATAACCATGGTTGGTGTCTCCCAGCCAATGTTCAGCCTCAAACTGGCGCTCAGTACCTTGTGAATGTGTTCGAGAAAACGAAGAACTGCTACTACTCGTAGGAGACCTATCTTTCTCATAATTTTCACTTATTTCCCAGTTATCAATATCATCTTCTATTTGTCCTATATTGCGACTTTCTGGTGATCTGCTACTTGAGCTACGAGAAACAGAGTCGATACCCTTTTCGCCCATAAACTCTTTCCACCAGTTCTGACCCGAGCGCACTTTATAACTGAGCATAGAATACTGTGATCTAATGCTGTCTTTCTCTATTCGATCCATTTTATCACAAAAACTCTCATTGGAATTAAACAGCGATTTTTCTCTATGAACATGATATCAAAACATCAATCCGTCCATTGCCGACACGGTTATGCTTTTGCAACCTGTTAAACTTGTCAGCCTAACGCTTGGTCGCTTGCACCAGCATTAACTATGGCAAACTAGCAAAGGCAACCCGCCTGCTAAAATCTATTGAGCATGCGCACCGAGTTCCAGCATACGTCAATTATACAAACACAGAAACGCGTCATTGGCAACAGAGCTAAAGTAATATTCTGTTGTCGCAGTGCTGTTTGCACACTTTTATACTTAAAATTTGACAAAAATTGTAAATTTGCAAAATTTGATAAAGAAACACGTGGAATTTAGGACAATAAGCTAAAGTAAGACGACCATGGAGGAGATGCCAAAACTGCCAGGTTACAGTTTTAAAGACCCTAGCGTAAGTTTGTTTGTTTTTCTAAATTTCCAAAATGCCACAAGGCGGGCGTTATGTAAATTGTTAATTCTTCAAAAGCACATGCAGTTTAAAACTTCAAGTTGTAACTAACATTTATATACTTCATTGATGTTTTACAGTGATTCGGTTTTTGTTTGCCTTGCAATTATTGTAGTGTACTCGTATAATCTGCTTCACTTCACACTTGATCACTGTCTTTATTTAATTTAACGCTAAACTTTTTCCTAATTTAGTAGCCTACTAATCTGTTACCATTGCTTCAATCATGATCTTAAACATGAAAATATGCTAATAGGCTTACTATGTCTGTGCAGGCCTATGGGTCTTCTGACTAATTTAGTAGTTACTACATAGTATGCATAGTGTGTAGTGTGCACCTATGCATAAAGGTAACATTCTGCATGTATGTAATGATGTAAAAGATTGTGTAGTCAGCTGGTTATTTGGTTCAGTTTTTCATGAACATTGTAACAGTTTATCACTTAGTAGTATATATTACAATATAATAGATGTGTATGCAAGTTTCTTTGATTGTGCCAAGTCCCAAGTTTCACCGATTCTTATAATTAGTTGCAACGACCAATTTTTTAGAAAATGGCATTTCATCGACAACAATCTCTTGGATATGTGAATGGGTATCCAATGCGTAATGCTCCAAAATCTGGCATTGGTGGTGAGCCTTTGAAAGCAAAATCTATATCTGAAGCAGCCGACAAGAATCTTCCAGAGCATCCAGAATATGTGTATGAAATTGGTGCAAGGGCAACAAAGACACTTTCAGCTGCAGGACCACGTTCTGCAGCAGCTTACAGAGCAGGGCCAGGTCAAATTTCTCAGTTAGTTCCTCAAACACAGTTCTTGCCAGCCCATTTCGTATTTGACAAAAAGGTACATTTTATTCAGGTTTTACGTAATGTGTTTCACTACATGTGACACGTATTATGACGTGTAGTATTTTCTTTAAAACACTATACAATTTTTAAATAACTTTTGTCTTCCACTTTTCTGACTATTGATTTTTTTAGTCATTTTTACTCTTTTAACCAGCATGTCAACTTTTATTGCCTTTAAATTATGATAATTGCAATATTGGACATATAAATCCATATTGATTTCAAAGTCCTTGTTCCACTTAATAACTTTATAATTCTTAATTTTATTATATTCTTTTGAGCTGAAGTTTGAATTCATTTTTTTAGGTTCTTAAATTTAATGCATACTTCACAGAAACTGTTGTTGAAGCTGCTGAGGAAACAATGCGAATTCGCCCTGTAAACATTTACTATTATCTGGAAGATGATAGCATTGTCGTTAATGAGCCCACTGTAATCAATAGTGGCATTCCACAGGTGATTAAAGTTTAATGAACATTGAACAGTCTCTACCGTTATAAAATAGGTATCCACCAGTTAGGTTATGGTGTTTTTTCTTTTATTAATAGACGGCGCCACATGCTTAGCACAAAAAATTGACACTATGCTTGCCGATATTTGGTTTGCCTCTTGGTTTGTGTCTAGTAATTCTATGAATTAGATTACAGTCGTGAACTACTTCATACTGTTTACTAAATTTTGTAAACAAGCGAAAAAGCAAAAAATTCTTCCATGTTGAAGTGATGAGAAAAGAAATGAAAGATTTAAGTAATAGAGGGATTAGGAAAAATCAATTAGTGTATCTATGTTGCAATGGCTAATCGAATGCTTCTTTTATATTTTCAACTGACAAGCTGACAAAGGTTACTCACAAACATAGCTGGAGAATGTATTGAACTATACTGTGAGAATCAAAATCAAGTGCACATTCTTAGTATTATTTTTATTCTTTTTTCCATCCGCACTAGCTTTAATTCTGCTTGTTTATCAATAAAACAGGAATTTTATGATTGTGCAACATGTAATGGCTGGAAAGGTTAGAATGAGTCAGATTTATTTCTCCAAACCAAAAAAAAGACTTAGAAAAATATGCTGCTGGATCAGATTGAATATGAGATGAACCCTTTCACAAAGTATAGCTGGGGTACCTTATGTCATTTAAACCCATATTGTTGCTGACTTTAGTCTTAGATTGATCATGTATAAATTTCATATGAACTAATTTTATTGCAGTATATGAAAAAACTATAAGTTTACAACACGTTTGTACATCCATTGTCTTTTTTTGTTAGCGCCTAGCATTTTGGTCAAAGGGTAACAATGTTTAATCTTTCATACAAAATCTTAATATTTTTAAATGAAATAAATGAATCCTTCTTTGAAGTGATTTGCTTAGCATTTTCTGGTAGTCTGGTAAGTTTATAACAATTATTGGAATAATTAACAAATTGCTACTAAACATGTATGCATTTTTGTGCTTTTTTGGATTGTCGAAGATTTTATGTTGTAGTTGCTGTCAGTGAGCAACATTTTGCGGGAATGGGCTGGGTAGGGTTGGCTTTGCATGCACTGCCAATCTGTGTATTGCAGCAGTTGCTAGAGTGGAGTCCCGAGATTTGTCATCTTAAACTCCTAAAATTAAACCAGCTGAGAAGTGTTCTGAAAATTTAAGGGAAGAACTTTCAATTAACATTGGTGCAGAGAGACATTGCCCTCAATGTAAATGGGTTAAGCTTGCTCTTACGTAGTTAGGTTACACTATTCCTGATCCTTACATTACAAAAATCACCTTTCTGTTCATTTGCCCTGAACTTCCACTACATCAACATTCAAATGTTTTATTTTCAGGGCAAGTTGTTAAAACGACAAAAAATTCCAAAACTAGATGACGGCACTCCATGGCACTGGAAAGACTTTAATGTTGGCATTAATGTCGTCTTTTATGGGAAAGTGTTTCATATTGTTGACTGCGATGGTTGGACAAAGGTATTTTGCCCGATTCCTCTCTTTCTGTGCTTTCCTAACTCCATCATGTTTCATCTGTGTCTGGTAAAATCTTCATGTCTGAAATTGCAGGATTTTGCAGCTGTTTCACATTTTACTGGAGATACAGCATTAGGGATTGTCTATGTGAAAACCATTGATTTTCTTGTACATTTTAACATGTAAGTTTCTATGTACCAAGACACCCCAATTCGGTGTGTGTGCCATCCACATTTGCAAGTGTTATCCCGCTCTGCTGGCCAGCATGTTATTCTCTCACATTTAAAATGTTAATAGAATAAGCGAACTTGAATAAGCAAACTTGATTAAAATTAAAAAAATTGTCACTTTGCCCGAGTTTTCCGATCTCTGCATAGGGTCTCCCCAGCAGAGTTTGTGGCAGTGCTTCGGTTGTTAATGCATTTTACACCATTTAAGGGTATTTTGAGCCGAAAGGTATGTGGGAGTATTCGTAAGAAAGTTTTCCGCTTATTTTATAACTCATTTTCGCTACATGTTTTGGTCAACAAATATAATAAAAGTTATTTTCTAAACCTAAAAATCTAAAATCTGAGCAATAGTTCATTGGTAATTTTTATGGGTAATTGATAACCATTCATTTATCATTTTCATTTTGTCTTATTGTGTGTTCTACTCGCACTCAATTTTGCTTGCATTTACTTTTTCAATAATATACACATTGTATACCCCCATACACCCTCAATTTGAGCACTGGCTAATGTAGCTAAAACCTTCAATTCTGATTAATGGGTTTGCCACCATTTGTAAATCTTGACGAACACATGAAATAGGATTATTTTGATACATCTGTTAAAATAATAACTTTTTTTGTTCACAAATCATGGAAATTTTATGCAGACTTCTTATTTTGTCAATTTATAAAAACAAGCAAAAGCCTGCAATGATCTTGGAGATTTTTTTTGAGACTTGTAGGTTTCAAACATCAGCTACTGAAAGTGTCATTTCATAGAGTTGTTGAATGTGCATTTAAGTGATTATGGCAATGTAATATGATCAGAAATTGTTATATGTGAGCAGAAGTACGATAGTTAATATGATATGATAAATGTTAGCATATTTAAGATTTGTGAAATTGTGATCCAGAAATGCAATACAAAAATAAAAATTCGTGTAACTTTACATTATAACTAATAATCACTAATAATTAGTCACACAAGGAAACTTTATTATCATTGTCAGTCATTAGATCAATGCTTTTTGCAAGGTCAAGAAGCCCTCCACGCTACTCACTGATGCCTTACGAAGATTTTGGCTTTTTGTTGGTGTTAGAAATTTCTAAAACCTAAAGTCTAGGGTTTGAGGACTTTGTCATAAAATTTAAAATTATACTTGGACATTTTCAGATGATCTGTAAAAATTTATAAGTTATAAGAGTACCTAAATCTTCCAAAATTTTCTGAATGGCATAAAAACGCATTCGCAGTCTAGGCTTTGACCCCGCGAATTTCACTGGATGCGCTCACAGACTCTGTAGTTTGAACTTCATTGACAGGCTGCAAGCCACCCCATAAATCTCTCTCGTTTTAGGAAATCTTTGCTGCTCTGTAAGTGGTTTGTCATTACACTCTCAACTGCCTACTCCATGTGGGAGCATCTTGTATTATGTAGGAGTTTGAACAATTAATCTTATTCATTTTAAGACCTCACAGAGACTCGCTGATTCTCCATTTATACTCAATCATTAGTGAATCGTCTGTCTTTAGTTTACACTAATTAAGCAAACCTGTAAAAAGTTGTCTACTATTCCATTTTATTAGTGCGGCTTTTGCAGGAATTCATGGCAAGTGAGGGCATTGAACTCAATGATCCTGAACTGATCCCAGATGATCCATATACAACAGCACGTGCAAAGAGAACTGCTATTGCTAACTACAAAACACCCTCAACATTTGATAAAACTCGTCAGTTTCTGGAATTGGATAGAAAAGTTTTACGATTTTATTGTGTTTGGGATGATAGGGATAGCATGTTTGGCGAAGTACGACCTTGTGTTCTTCATGTAAGTTAATAAGTTTCAATATAGCTTAATTAAAAAATGTTGCATGCATGTGATAGTTCTGTAAGGTAGTACCTAATTAAATTCAAGAGAAATTTTGTTGTTTTTGTCTATGTAATGCATCTTGATTTAACAAAAATTGCTTTGGACTAGTGGGCATTCATTTAATGTCATTTAATATAATTTTACTTGTTTCTTATTTATTGTTCTTTTCTATTTAGTACTATTTAGTTGATGACACAGTAGAAATTAGAGAACAACATTCAGCAAATAATGGAAGGGACCCTTTTCCAGTTCTGATGCGAAGGCAAAAACTTGCAAAAAACAGAGGAAAACTTCCATGTAAGCCAATACTTGTTGCTTAAACATCTCAGTGTTTTCTTAAAATTACTAATTACCAGTGTCTAATTTTTGTTTTTGATGTACTTCTTTATTCTAATTACAGCATTGTTTCCCACCATAGCAATGGAGGTGACAGATAGTGACATTTCTGAGTGGTACACACCAAAAGATTTTCGCATTGGGGACTCTCTTGTCATTTATGGCAGAAAGTAATTATGCTTTTGGAGGTTAAATGAAATAATGTGTTTATATATGGCCTATAACCTCATAATGGTTCCTGTAAAGTATCAGGAAAAATAAAAAATGACGTGAAACAGTTAGTCTTTTCAGAAAAGTGTTCACTATCATCTTCTAGAATGTTTATTATTTTGTCACCTTTTCTGAAACTTCCTTCTTAAAGACTTAACGAGATAGTCATTAGTTAGTACCCAATATGCGGTAAAAATGGCATGGGTAAAAATGGCACAGTAAAAATGGCACAGGAAAAAATGGTGCAGGAAAAAATAGCTCAGGTAAAAATGGAACAGGAAAAAATTTTCATTAAATGGATTTATAGTCAATAATGCACGAGTGTTCCACATGGTGTTTATCCAACTTTTCACCATTAATTTTGGCGATGGTAATAGACTGACAAATATATACATACCAAATTACCTTATAAGCCTATACACACTAATAAGCCAATGGTATAGACAGTGTGCAGTGTGAAAGTGACTTTCTGGTGCAGTGTGGTACACAGTTTTACAAGACAGAATTTTTCAAAATGCAGCTGGAACTAACTCGTAGTTGTGTGTCCAGTGGAGATAACAAAAAAGAAGTACTAAACACTCCCTCCAAGACCCCATGAAGCACTCCACAAATGTTTTTTTGTATATGGTGTTCGGTCAAGCTTTGAGAAAAAAGAACCGACGAAAAGATTCCAACTTCAGTACCCTATGCCCACTTTTGTTCACAGAGTTTCTTGGAAAACTGTCAGATAGTTTTTGTGTAATATTTTTATTACCATAACAGACAAAAGACAACCAAATAAACAGACAAACAAACAAACAAACTGTGTTGAAAGTAACTTCTTTGGCAGAGGTAAAAATAACTAAAATAATTATCCCCACTGTAACCCTAACCCTAAGCGCATACTTTACTAAGTGTGCCATTTTTTCCTGTGTGATTTTCATTCTGTGCCATTTTTACCGTGCCATTTTTTCTGTTGCCATTTTTACCTACATTCGTTAGTGGCCGGCTTTTTTGCACTAACTATTTAAAGGTGGATGGTTGTGAATCCATACATGACTTTTTTGATTTAAAGGTGTGGGTTGTGTCTTCAGGACTAAATGCACTAATGTAATGTCAGCATTTTTAAAACTTCCACACACAACCACACCTCCAGCTGTCTTTTTTTGAGTAAGGGTTTTTAAAGTTAATGAGAATGTCCTGGTATATTGAAAGTTTGTGTATGTGCGCACTTTTCTTTTTTTTTCTTAAAATGCTACGTGTAACCATTTTGGTTGAGCAGTTTTGAAAGGGTTTTAATGAAGACCTGCACAATAATAATTATTGTTGCAATCATATTGCTTAGATCATCGCTACGATATGATCTAATATAAGTAGTTACATGCATACATCAGAGAAACTATAATTAATGAACTACTATAACTTAATGAACAACGTAATGAAATCTTCTTTTAATGGCATAAATTATATTTCCTAACTAGGTTCTTGATTTGTGACTGCGATGCATATACTCGTGATTTTTATAAAGCACATTTTGACATCTCAGATTTTACACCAATAGATAGAGAGAAGATCATCGGACAAGAGAAACGTGTAGTGAAGAAGGTAGATGTGTGCTACATAATACCATTACGAAGCAGGAATGCATGTTCTTCTAATGCATTAACAATAGAATTTGTTGTTTTGTATGCTATCTATTTATCACATTTTACCATATTTGCCCAAGATAGAACTATCTAACAGGGCTTTTATTTGATACACATTAAAATCCAGGTCTATTGCTGAAAAAAGTCAACAAAAATAAACAATTTTTCTAGGGTAAGAAATGGCCTAGGGACTAGACCATAGTAACTTGATTAATATTAATAGTTTTCTATTCCTTGCATAATTTGTCTACACATCAGCAATTGTAATTTTACATTAGTTCTACATTTATGAAAATGACAATCGTTTAGCAGTTTTGTTTTATAAGAACATCAATCTCTATTCGAAATTACTGGAAGGTATTTGGTAGTAAATTATTTGTATATCTGTACACAAAACAAGCCATTCTCAATTTACAAACATTTACAACCATCACAATTTTCATTTCTTTGAATAACAGCTCTGTACATATATTTTTCATATGAAAAATTCACGTGTTTTAACTAAGCTATCCATATTACCATTATAAGTGTATCTAGCGAGATTTTGATTTCCCTGATTTAAGAATGCATTATTATTATTATTATTATTATTATTAAAATGTTCTGATATAAAAACCTCAATAATTTTTAGTCATATTTTTTTCTGATTTTTTTTTCACATTTTCTTTAGGAAGTACCACCTTACACTGGTTTCGGCTCAGTGGAAGATAGTTTGCAATCATGTCTGTCACTTATACCTCAACCACCCAAGAAAGACGTTGTTAAGATGTTGCAAAATGACCATAATGTCTTGCGTTATGCTGCAATTCTGGTAAGTTCTTTTATACCATTTCAGTTATGTTGTACGTATTTGATAAATGTAATATTGCTGATATAGTGCTTAATTTCTTTTGTTGTCATTAGATTCATTTTTATCTGGACTTCAGAAATTTTAGCGAGAAATGCATGCCGTACTGTTTTTGAGTTACATATTCGAATTTAGTTGTTAAAACAACTTTTTGCCCTATCTTTGTGAATTAATATTAATATTTTCATGGATTAGGATACAGTCAAGCAAGAGGACAAAAACAGAAGGTTCGTTATTTCATACCGACTTGCTGATGACATGGTCACAATATATGAACCACCTGTGAGAAACTCAGGAATTCTTGGAGGTAAGTTATATGCACACTCTTAGAATGTGAAAAATAATGTGAAACAGTCATTTTTAGGCTAAAACATCCAACTACAACTATGTACATTTTGTTTTTCATTCATATATCTGTTGTCTCTACTATCAGGTAAAAAACTTTTCAATGTCATCATAATAGCATTTTATCTTGAATCCATTTAAATAAATTTCAGGGAAATTTTTAGAACGAACAAGGCTTCAAAAGCCAGGATCATCAGTGCAAAATCCTGAATTTTATGGACCTCAGGATTTTGACATTGGAAGCATAATAGTTGTATTCAACAATCGCTTCAAAATTGTTGATGTTGATGAATATGTAGTAAAATATGTAGAGCTACACAAGGACAAATTTCCGGGTAAATACAATTTAAAGCTTGCATGGTAATAGCCTAGTTTGTTGACATGTCTGTGTGTTAAAGAAAGGATCATCCAAGCTTAGAATGCAACTCACAAAGATCTATGATTCTGCTGCCTAAGTTATTTACTGCAAACTGCATTTACTCTAAAAATTTAATACCATAATATTTCATCTTTACAAAAGCGTAAATCAAACATTGTGTTGTTGCAAATTTCATTTTTTAGTGAATGAAATTAAATTGGTATCTATTCATACAGTTTTATTTCATCTCATACTTATTTAAAGTTACTTTGTTATTTTTTACCTTCTGGTAAGATTTTTCAATATTTTAAAGTTCCTGGCTGTATTTTTTAATAGCGTCTCTTGTGCTGTCATTAAAAGCTCATTTGGAGAAACAAGGGCCAACTTCTCAAGGGTCTACTGCATATAAGTAAGTACAAGATAATCTGGAACTGTGTTAAATGTAGTTGTATTTTGAACATGATTGTTTCAATAATATTCAACTGTTGATAATTTGTTAGTTTGCTATGGCCTTTTCAGTGTATTTGAATTAAGGCATTATGGAAAATTAAATACATAAAGACATTTAGTTTTATTTTACATGGTTAAAAGCTTCTGAGACTCATTTAGCACTTATTGAGCAAGCTGTATAAGTTCACTTAGTGCTCTTAAGTTGATGAGACATTTTTTTTGGCATCTGTGAATAAATGTATGTTTCATTCATACCCTACTTTTCGTACTTTTTCCAGTTGCACACTGATAGCAATATTTTGAATTCAAGTTGGTACATTATCAGGTTGTCTAGAGAAACAGCTATTAAGATTAAATAGCCTGAAAAGTTTTTGAATTTTTTGCATTCGAGATTATTATCCTGTCTGTATATAACACATATATTATATGTAGATAATATTATTGTAGTCTGTGTAAAATGCAATAAAACTGGTGTCAGAAGCTGCAATTTTTAACTCACAAATTTAAAATGAACATCTTTTATCTCCCTATGCATATTGCATAGGATGATTAAATTTAATATAGTTAAATTTATAGATTTATACATTTCAGAAAAGATGATGATGCAGAAAGGTTGCTGAATCGTGTTCAAAAAATGCTACAACAGTGGTGTTCAATGCAGAAAGATGCTTTGAAAAAGGAGTTTTTAAATGCAGATAATTATAGGTAATTAAGCCTGGGCAGTATGGGCTAACAAGGCTAATTAAATGAGCCATAGAGTTGAACTTTCATAAGTGTTTACAACTATGTAAGAGGAAAGCATTAAGTTTGAAATTCCAAAGTAAACAGTGTTGATAAGTGTGCTTTAATTATAAGCCTTGCAGTAACTTTTTACCATTACACCAGAAACTGGTATTTTGGTGTTTGATATTTTGTGCAAAAAAGTCATATTGTTCGGTCGAGGCAACACAAGCATTTGGCACAAGCAAGTATATGTACGTGTTAATGACGGCAAATCTGTTAAGATAAAAGTTTGATTGGTATAAATTGTTCTTTTAGGAGTGGATTCAAATCTGGCTACATTGAGAAAAATGAGCTGAAAGTCCTTTGTCGACGTGCCAATATTCCTTTGGACGATGACATACTGGATTTGGTAAATATTTTAAAAAATTGTTTTAAACTCATTCTTTTGCATAACTTTGGAAAATGTCTAAAGAGATACGTACTTGCATAATGCATGTGTAAGATAGTACACGCATGAAAAACATGCTGGAAAAACACCTTTAATTATTAAAAATGGCTGAGTCATCAAAAAAACCTAGAAACATGTCTTGATAGAACTAATTGTTAGCATGATCTGTAAAAATTCACAAATTATTGATTCTGACTAATTAAATCACTCATATCTTTGTTTGCTGGATTGTTACTTGACCAAAAGGAAGAAAACTCGGTGATGATAACCAAGATGTTTGTTTTCTGGTACTTTTATGTTCTTAAACATACAAGTATTATATACTTGTATATATATATATATATATATATATAATATATATATATATAAATATATATATATACATAAATATATATATATAAAGCAAAATACACTAACATAGCATAGCACTTATGATTGAACAACAGTACATTGCCAGGCTTGATCAAGGATGGAGTACAGTTTACTGTCCAACATCAGAAACAGTTAGTTATAAATAATATTAAATTTATTTCAGGTTATTGCACAATGCACCGATTATGATGACAACCTCATCAACTTCAAAAAGTTCCAGCAATTTTTTATCTCTGCAGAATGAATAATCAAACATTGGAAAGATAAAGAAAACTGTGATAACTAGACATTTTTACATTCTTGCATAATCTTGTACTGTGGTTTTGCTGTATGCATCATATTTGCATTTATAGTGTAGAAATAATTTTATCATTGAAATACTTGCTCTTATAATTGTTTAGTGGCTCTTTTAATTTACCAACGAGTAACAATTCACTGGGTCTGTTTTAATGTTTCTAGTCGTATGTACAATTCAAGTAAAGTCTACTATAAAATTAAGCTAATAACATAGACTTGTATATTGTTGACTAATTAGCATTAAAATATTCTGATATGCTAAACAGTGTTGATTTAAATAAAAGGTGTCTGCTTTTTGCTTCAATTTGAGGTTTAGGTATTTCTTTAATTTGTGATTTGTTATAGTAGGAAGAAATAAATGAATATATTTGTGTGTCTGTGTTTGTGCACTAGTAAATCTTGTAGTATTTACCAGATGAAATATTTTGACTGCCTCAGGAAACTGCTTTAATAACTAAGAGGTACATATTTTTTTTATATTCATGGAGGCTTTCACTGAATGAAATATGCAAGGCCAAATACATTAGATCTATAGGCAATGCTATAAAAAAATTTGACAAAGTGTAAGAGCATAAGTTTATGCCATAATTAATAATTATAGGGAAAGCACAAACATTTTAAGGTAACAGAATGCTAAGTACTAAATTACTGTGAATCTTTGGCCTTTTTATTACTTTTTATGCCAGAAATGTCAGTTACTGGCTGCTTATTGATGGGTGACCAGCTAACTGAATGGCAAACTATTAATGAATAAATATTGTTATTAATTAATTTGTATTAATAATTTTAATATAATAATAATAATATAATATATTTTTGAATGAATTATTGACTGCACATATACTGAATAAGACACTATTAATTAGCTTACTTCCCGCTGCCGACGTTTTAGTGATCTCAGCCAACCGACGTTTTCAAAATTTTGCTCAAATATATTTTGCGAAATTGTAAGTACGGGTTTCTTGGAGAGATTTCTATGGCTTATTACAAAACGCTACTTTTGAAAACGTTTCTACATTTCTACAATGGTCAGCAAATGGCTTCTCTCAACAATACAGCAAAGTAAACATGGACCGCAAAGCGACCATCTCCTCCCAACGAACCGTCGTACTATTATGTGCAATAGATCCTGTGACTCTGACCTTTGACACTGAGACCCCAATTAAAGTCGACGGCTTGCTTATGGATTTGGCTTGAAATTTGTCCACAAAGCAAATGGCGGAATAACGGACGCACACTTGGATGGACAGACAGCTACAAACAGAGGGCATTACTATATCCTCTCATGCAATTTTGTTGCGAGGGGATAATGAGAAATTATGCACATGGAATGTAATCAATAACCACATTACTTGTATAGTTCATCGTTCGCGCATAAAATGTTTTTGAACGGTTTTTGCTATTCTAAATTTTAATTCTGTCTCCCACGATATATTTATTTCAAAGTCAGAAAATATCTGAGTATACGTGGTAATGATAGCCAGCTTAAAGGCTTAAGTTAAACAGAGCTAGTCTCATTTAATAAATATATGGATGAAGACTAGGATAAACTGCGTTTCTTCTTCCTCCAACGATTTTCCCGGTAGGTATTATATAAGGGATTATTTAGATTTCCTAGAAGCCAACATCTTCCAGGAATCTACGAGTGTCCCAATCTATCCGATATTTTTTCAAGCTTAAGTGACGCTTGAATTAGTGTTGAAGATTTTGGAAGAAGTTTTGTTAGACGAACAGCCAGCCTGCATTTCAGAAAACTGTAAAATGGAAGCTCACTATAAACACTGTCTCCGATGACCCCATGAATTTTTTTTAGTTTCCGTATTTTTATAATCTTGTGCTTTAAAATTTGTTATAGGCTTATACTAAATATATGCAATTGTGCTAATACAGCGATTTTTGTCATTATACGTGACAACTGAACCAAAAAACTGTACAGGCACAGTGACAGCATAATTATAGGTGATAAAATTTGCTGTTTTTGTTACTTAAACCTTTTATCGCCATCATATTTTATCTTATGCAAAACGCAGATCAGTAGCAGCTGGTACATCTATCATTTTTCGTCTGGTAATTTTAGAATTACCAGAACATTGTTATTTCACGCCTTTAAAAAGAACGTTAGCAAATGTACCACAAACAAATTACTTGTAGTTCTATGTTTTTAGGAGCTGGCGTACGTAGCCCCTTTACGCACTAATCTTTTTAGGGGGCGATTTGCATAAAAATAGACGTTACTACGTGAGGCAATTTATTATTGAATTAAAAGAAGCAACGCTTCTTTAATAGCCTTTTGCTTCTGAAAATGGAAATTCTACCTCAGCACCCCAATTTGCTTACATCACAAAGAAAAACACATCAAATCTTCCCCTAGAAACAACCAAGCTTTTCTACAGAAGTTTGAACGCGTGCGTTTTAGAATAATTATTTTTAAGAACGTTTTAACTTTGTAAGCGCGCTTCTTAGCAGAGCAGAGAAACAAACGTTTCAATTTTTACCTTCAATGTAAATGCAATGACTGAAATAAAAAGAAAAAACTCACCTGTAGTGAAAGCTGAAGACGCTGAATGCGGAACTCGCAAGAAGAAGGATAAGAAAGAAGTAGATGTGACAGCCGAGAATGTTCGATTAGCCCTAGATGAATTAATGAAAGAAAACCGACTGGACCCTAGAGGAACTATTTCTTTTGAAAATTTGGTAATTCTTGTGAAACGCAGTAACTTGTAGCTATAGCAGCTAGTTTTTTTGTTATGATAGGTCAGATAAATATTATTATCTTGGTCTGTCATAGCCAAGTGTGTTAATATTAGCTCTAACCCTTAGCTTTTTTCCCTTGGGTACGTTTAACCACAATTGTCGTAAAAAGTAAAATTATTGAGCGTGTGATTTTTGTACAGTTATAGTGTGTATGAACACTCATCTACTAAACATCGAAAAAGTTTCTTGATATCAACTGCACTACATGTCTCTCAGTCGTCTTACATTTTGGTTAATCCTGTTTGCAAATTTCAAATCAACGGTGTTTTTATACTTTAGTAGAAGCCGTTGTTTATTCTTGTTGTTGTTGTTGCTGTTAAAAATATAACGTCCTTATAAGGTCGACAGAGGTCTGGTATGTGGTTGATTTTACTGATCTGTTTGAAATCTAATATATCTGTAGTGTAATTTGTGGCTGATCAGTCTGGGGTTTCTGATTTATCTGAAATCTCATTTGTCACAGATCTGGTTGGTCTGTCTGTGGTCTACGGCTGGTCTATCTGGGGTCTGGTCTTCAGGGCCTACCCACAGACCAAGACCAACCCCTGTATTACTTTGATACATAATACTGTTCCATAACGAATCTTTTGTTACTTAATGAACCGTAACGACGTTCTCTCCGTGAATTTGCGAAATCCCGGACATGCTTTCTTATTTCTTTTATTTTGCAGGATTTTCCGTATCCAACATTATTAGTCGCTGCTTCTGTCGGCCACGTAAAAGCTGTAGAAAAGCTCATAGAAGATAAGAGTTGCGTCAACGCTAGCTTCAATGACGTAAGTAGACCCTTCGTATCTCTAAACATGTTGCTACCGTAAACTGCATTCTTTCAGCTAACAGTTGATTTTTATACAGTTTGGCACTTTCAAGCTGGTCTACAATACTCAATGCTAGCGCCTACTTAATGTGGATGGTGATGGCGGAATTATCAATTATCACTATCGGTTCTAATATTCTAAGCTGTAATACTATGCCGGTATGATTTTTGCATATTCGGATGTGAATGCATCGTCCCTCTAAGAGGAAAACAGTTTGAATACAATCGCACAGAACGCGGTGGTGTTAATAGTCTCCAACCATGATTTTGCTTAATCTTGGTCACTAAGCTCATGTATTAAGATATTAACATCGACTTTGTTAACAAACTAATATAAAAATCACCTGTTTGCTTGACATTGCAATTTTAAGGTTATTCTAAATAGAAAAGGCTGAGCAGTTTACTAAGACTTTTATTTGAATATTCATAAGCAGTATGACAGATAAATTCCTCAGCAGGAATATTGTATCGGCGCCTCCTATCCATTCACTGGCCACTGCTCGAGGTTTTCGCTTGGCTGACAAATCGGCCCGTCAATCTGTGGCCAACTGAGAAAAACGCTTCTACAGGTCATCAAGCTGTGGTTTTATCTATCAATTTACCTAGGTCATTGCGAGAGGTAGTACTCACCCTTTAATGAGGCAGTAACACCTATCTGGTCCAATGCTTAAATTGAATTTCGGAGCTCAGTCCATGGGAGTGGGAATGAGGTAGTCACTAATAGATGTACTGTGTAGTCTAATACAGTTTGCACTCCCATACCTCGTAAACAAATTGGGTTCGCCATGTATAATTAAAAGTAAAGTTTTGTTTTCAATTTTTATTAAAGGTAGAGTTTACTTAAAGTTCATCGTAATTACAATAGAATAAATTACAAAATTATTTGTAACTGTAACTTATAAAATAATGTGCCTTTTTGAGGTCTGCAAACCCCTGTATTACATTTTCAATGTCTATTTCGTCTTTGTTCAGGTACATGTGGGCATGGCTGGCAGTACGGCACGGTACGGTACGAAAAATACCGCACTTCGTACCTCTAAAAAATACCGTACCATAATTCCGTGCCGGACCTACAAAATCGAATCGTATCGTACTAGTACGATAAAATATCGTACCGTAATTCCGTACCAAATTTCGCGCCAAGTGCATGTAGGATCTACTACAAATAAGTAAAGAATGGCATAAAAATTAACTGTAAGAACGATAACTTTATTTGTTATTGTTATGAATTTATGCGTGCTATAAAAACTGAGCTACTGTTTGAACTTCTATACTATTTAGTTTATGTTGCGAAAGTTACATAATTACGCAAGAGATATAAATTTATTTTGAGTTACTTTTTCTTATAAATAATTTTGTGGCACACATAACAAGTTACGGTCATTAACTAGATTTCATAACTGCTTGTCGTAAATTATGTGTTCAATAGTGACAAATTTTTAAAGATGATTCAAATTTAGTGTCTTGAGTAAAACATTTGAAACTATACCACGCAAGCTACGCGGGTTAACATAGGTTGGTACGCCTTGAGTAAAGTGAAGTACGCAACGTAAATCTTTAACTCAATGTTGCACTCAAGCTAAGCAAATTTTTTGAGACAAAAACGAATGGTACAGGTAAAAATAGCACAGGAAAATTGGCGCGGAAAATAAGGCACAGGTAAGTCAGAGAAAGTTCTTTCTGGTGTGCTTATAGACACTGGAATGACAACACCTATTGTCAACAGTAAACATAATTTAGGAAACTGTTGTTTGTCACATGCTTTCAGAAGCTCTCGCGAAAGAAGCATATAAATAGTATTTTAAAAGTTTAACCACAAAAAGCATTTGAAAGAGAAAATACACATAACAAATAAAAATGTTAGCACATTAAATCAAATGTTGTTTATTCGTTAATTCTTCAATTGTTTAATACGATCCATCGGACAACTAGGAAACAAAACATTCATAATTTTTTTTAAATTCAGTGAAGGGGAAGTTTTCAGGCTCCCCCCTGGCTACGTGTCTGCTGAATAGTTTTATCGAAAAAGTCAAGAGATATTGCAAAATTTTATTACAGGATGGAGCCACAGCCTTACTGGTTTCTTGCAAACACAGCTGGCCAGAAATCACTGAGAGATTGCTGAAAGCTGGAGCTGACGTAAATGCCACGTCTTTGGTAAGTTAATTTTGGCAGCAAAAGAAATTTGAATATTTGTCTAGCCATTTTTTTCTGTCTGTGTCTATCCTTTTTTCATTTGATAGTTTGCCCAACTCTTGCTTTCGTATACTTTTTCACCTTCTTAATGGAACATCTGCTGGGCAGCGATTTGTCGGTTCACTTTTTAATTTGTTTGCTGTTTAAGTTTAGCCATTCTATCAATTGTTTATGCGAGTTATGTTCTGTCTATTGTTAATTCTTTAATCATTTATTTGTCGATCGTTCATTAATGCATTAGTTAATTTCTTTATAGATTTGTTTTTGTGAAATTAATTGTTCGCTTATCTGTCCACGCTTTTGTTCGGCCTTTATGTAACACAGTTGCTCGAGCACGTATTTTTATTGGTTAGTCAACAAATTTCTTTTAATTAACATGAAATTTGTTACTAGAATGTTTTTTTTCATTTTTTCCATTTTATAGGATGGTTCCAACGCGATCATGATGGCTACAAAGAATGGAAATGCGGCCAATTTTTCACTGCTGATTAACCATGAACCCCACATTGATTTTAGCTACGCTAATAAGGTAAACCATTCCCGTAATTCCATTCCTAGAACTAGCTATCAAATTCGAAGTATTATTACATGTTTCAATAAAAAAGTTCTAGGTGTCAGGCAATGAAAGAAAGTATTACCCACAAGTGAAGGATATTCAAGTCTTCAATACCCAGGTTCCGTTTTAGGTATATCGGTTGACTTCCATCCTAGCATAATTGTTTTTTTTTAATTTGCCATCGTTTCACCTTTGATATCTAACCAAGGTACAACATCATCTCTACCTTTGAAATATATGCTTTGCTATTGTTGCACGCATGCTGGGCAGCACTATTGCTCATGTTGATGGGTTAGATTATTGGCAGGCGAATTAGCAGGCTATATTGGCAGACACGATATTGGCAGGCGAACGAGAAAAGAGAGCAACCCTGTTGCATCGTATTTAGTTGTGGTATTTAATAAACTTTAATCTTTTCTTTTATCTTCTCTTTTATTAAATAGTGATTTACCATCGACGTCAGTTTTTATGAACTAATATAAAGAAACAAAAAATTAAGATTATAGGACTAGAATGCCATAAATGGACTGTTTTCGTGTATGGGCCAGAGTTTCTTATATGGTAATATCGGATGTGCTTGTCATATAAGAGGTTATGGATTCAGTTTCACAAGCATTTATCATACACTTGTAAAGTGATACTACTGATAACATGCGGATTTGTTTATTGATTACTGTGTGTGTAATAATCACTGTTGTGTTTTGAGGGAGAATTGCCCGTGTGTTTGGCGTTGATTTTGGTCGGCAACTAAGTGCGTGACTACCTGAAATACTGCCTTTGGGCGGTCTCATCTACAACGCTGCCCATGAATCATTTGTTTTGTTGAAGCAGGACGTATTATATGTAGAACCAATGTTGACAAAGATATCTTAGAGAATTACCCTTCACAATAAAATAGGTTCTGGTCTTACCACGGCAGCTACATTAAGTAAGATCTGTCAATGAATGCTGGATCCTGGCTTGCAGAGTGCTAAACTGAATAAAAAAGTCTAAGTAAGGAAACGGGCTTTGTTTTAGCATGTGCTGCAAAGGGGAAGTGAAATCAAAGAAATAAGACTTCGGCAAAGAAGTGAAGCAAAAAGTTATTATCAGACATTTCGACAATTAAAAGCAAGAGCGTAAATGAATGTTTAAAGTATATTCGGATAACACAAAGTATTTTTAATTATTGGACAAATTTTCACTACTAACTACATGTAATTCAAAAAGAGCAGATCGTCAAGGCACCATAATCGTCGACGTACTACCACAGTTTCCTATGTTTTCCTGTATGGCTTACGTACAGTCACTCACGAAAAGTTCTGCACTCATGCATTTGCAAAATATAATTTATGTAGTCGCTTTTTGTTAATAATTCATTGTTTTAGTGACAGCGCGCCATTTCCGCACTAGCTATAAATGGGCTCTTTTAGCTGAGTCACCAGCGCGAATATTTATTAGCTGTTCATTAATTTTTAATAGTGCATGATGAATAGCAGGGCGTTTGTTTTGTTTAAATTTCCTTATGCTATTCTTGCTTGGTAAGGTTGCAAACAAATAAACAGTAATTATGTAGCAAGACCTTGCAAACAATTGTTTACGTCGATACGAAAACCTATGTGTTAGCAACCAAGCTACAATTCTGAATCATACATTTTGCTTTAGCTAGGTGAAACAGTACTCATTATAGCTGCTGAAAGAGGCTGGGAAAGCTGTGTTGATTTTCTTCTTAAACGACCCAATGTGAACAAATTTAAAAACTTGCAGCGGTACGCCGATGGTAATTCCGCACTCCATCTAGCGGCAGAAAACGGCTATCCAGCAGTACTGCTTAAGCTACTTGAAGCTAAATGTAACGCTCTTCTGGAAAATAAGGTACCAATAACTAGTACTAAGTACTTACCAATTTTGTTGTAACGCGCAAGCTCACGCAATGGCTTCAAGTTTTTTTACTACACGTATAATTTGCGTTTGTGTCAATAATGAACGCTATTAACAGGCCAAAGACTTTAACCTAGCCTATGAGGCTCTGCTAAAATCTCGGTCGCCTAGCCCCAAATGTCAGAAGTGATGCCAAATCTGTTTTCATTTGTGGTTGTAATTTGTTTATATATGTTTGTTTATTTGTTTGTTTAATTGTTTGCACATTTGCTTGTTTGTTTTAATGTTTTGCTATAAATGAGAAAAAAGTGTATTTGTCGTATGTAGCCATTGCATTTGCCATATATGAATGTTGGTCATTGATAAGGGTAATTAGTTTTTGCATACACAATTTATGTTTCTGATATTTTTAGGCTGGGATTACCCCTGTTTGCCTGGCATTGGTCAGTAAAGTACCAAAGATGAAGGAAACGCTATGGAAAGAATGCAAATGCAGTCCAAAAGATTGTAACACATGTATATCAGTTTACATTAAGGTAAGAACGAAATTTTGTTGGTTATTAAACTTTCACTTTTAAGACACGTCTCTATATTACTAAAAAGCAGCTAATTAGCTTTTCAAAAATAATGCGGTTAATTCATAAAAATGCTCAAATTGGTTATCATTTCCTGACGCAGCGTCGAAAAAACAAATAAAACAATGAAAAAGTGGATGTCAGTTTTGGACTAGCTAGTTGTTTTTTACGTATAACTAAAACAAATACCATTTAGTTGTTTTTAAAATAGTGAACAAAATACATTTTTAAGCACTAATTAACTGTGGGTACTGTGCTGCACATCGCTATGTTTCTCCTTCTCTTTTCTTCTTTCTCTAGTGAAGAAAGATCCGTTCTGATTTGTTCAACACTTGGTCACTTGTTATAGTCCTTGCTTGGTAGTAAATTCCATTTTCCGTACGAGCTACTTGCTTTACGGCGCACCAGTATTTCAGATCAGACCTATGACTGCCTATCTTTTGCAAACGAAGCCATACAGTTATGTCAATTAAAACTTAACCTCTGCTTTGAACTGCAGCCTGAAGTGTCGTTCACTACGCTGCTTTCGGTCTTCTACAAGCAAAGAAGTAGGCTCCGCTGCAGTGTGTTTGAAATGAAATATTGCATTGGGTGAATGGCGAAAAGTAGTGTGGTCATCCGCATCCACAACATTTCAGCCTGCAGTTTCAAAGAGAAGTTCACACTTTTTTGTCTAAGTCGTTTCTTATAAAGCTTTACATTTTCAGAATAGAACAGAGAGAATGTTAGATCCAAAAGCACGCAGCGCTTCACGGTTTTACACGGAGTATCTTTATCCAAGCCTGACGGCCGTTTTAAAAAGAAGTCCAGACGTAAAACATCACATGGATGAATACGAAACACTGGATGCTACTATACAGGTCATCCAAAGGTTCATGACACAAGAAGAAATTGTTCTGGCATCTTGCACATTCTGCAAAGAGCTGATCCTTAATGAAGACAATACGATAGACAATCGTTTTGCATCTTACCTGATAGACAAATCTAAACTGGAATTTTTTATCAAAGTAGCTGTAAAATACTCAAAGGGTCACATGGAAAATCTTCAAGTCCTGGTGACCAGCCTCGTGATAGTAGTTGCTCTCTGCGATGCACCAGAAGGTTTCAAGTGGCTCCAGAACAACTATCACAAGTTGAAACCATTTCTTACGACTTTTGAACGAATGTATTGCATTTCACACAAAGAAGATGAAAAGGCACACATTAAGAGGCTGTGGGAAGCCTTTGAAGCAAAGTTTAACGAAGTCGAGCAACAATTGGCTGCTGTTCATGAGAACGAGTTATTAAAATCCGAAGAGCGCGATAAGGCCAGAAAAGCCAGGAAGCGTGAAAAAAAGCGACGTCACCGAGAAAATTCAAAAAAACTAGATGGCAGTTACAGCTCCACTAGATCGAATGGAAGATTAGGAAATGAAGGAGACAGTGATGACGTAAACGAAATGCCGCATAATCAGCTTGAGGCAAAAAATAAATCCCCAGATGTCAAAAAATCAGAAACAACAAGTCCTTATAACGAAGACAGTGCCACAGATAAGATGTCCAAAATCAAGAAGAAACCAAAACAATCTCAATGTAAGCTTAAACATGGCCAAGACGGAACAATTGAGGTTGAGAAATTATGGGAAGATAAAAAGCTCAAGGGAGATAAGGACAAAAATTCCAAATCATCTACTGATGAAACTATTTATGATGATTACACGAAGGGTTTAAATCATGGTTTTGCTTATCCGGTTGATGTTGGTGATAGATTTGAGGTTGTGGAAAAAGCAAAGAAAAAGACAAAGCATATAAAAAATTCAGAAGAAGAATTAAACCCTTGGCTTGCTTTTACAGATTCTGACTACCTGCTACCAAAAAACGTGAAAATAAGCAGAATCGAGATAGAGGATTTCATAAAGTGGACTGCTACAGAGAAAACCGCAACTGCTTTGCAACATGCAGAAGCAAAACATCCATCTTCTACCTTTTTAGCTATGTCACAGGATAACAAGAGCACATGTAGTCCACAAAAAGCGCAGAATGAAGTATCAAAAGTAATTAAACCAGGTAATGTAATAAAACCAAAAACAGGAGTAAAAGGGCAGGGTGAATCAAGCAAGCCACGAGAAACTCAAACCAAAACAACGCCTACCAAACACCGTACACACTCTGATTATGGAAGCAAGCAACTCTTCGTTTGGGAGCAGACAACTCAGCAACAACCAGTTGGCATGTACTATGACGTTAATGATGTGCCATCAAGAAAAAGACTGGATTTGCCAAACGGAAAATGTGTAGCAAAATCAGCACCAGTAAGTCCTCAGAAGACATTTAAAAAAACTACAAGTAATTCAGATAAGAATGTTCACATCAGCAGTGAAGAAACTAATAAGACAATGACGGAAGACCATTCCAGTGAATTACAGCAAAAGGAACATTTCACTGACGATAATTCATATAGAAACAACGAATCATCACAGATTACAACAAGCAGTGACTTTGCGAATCATCTCTGTGATAGAAAGGAAAAGCATGCTGATAAAGTCATTGTGGAAAATGCAACATCTACAACATCGACGTCTGAAAGTTATTACACTGCAAATGATGAATCAGAAGGCGACGATCCTTTAACAGATGGCAGCAGTAATGACACGTCAATTTTGGAAAGCTTATTCAACACTAATGAAAACAATGAAAGCGGTAACGACCATGATCATGACAATGAGGAATGCAGTTGTAACCAATTACTAACATTAGCTAACGTAAAAGAAATTTTGTGTTTGGATTTTATTTTTACCTTGCACCTGATCTCCAACAAAGATGAAATTGAACCTGTGAATCAAAATACTACGTCATATAGAATCAATTTGCCATCTGAAGTTGTTCAGTGGAATGACAATGATAATGGTACTGAAGACGATTGTGCTGAGTTCCTCCCAAGGCAATTAAAAGCAAAAAAACTGGAAGAGGACAAGCAAGATAATGGGATTGTGAAATATGAAGAAAATACTGAAATTATAAGTGTTAATAATAATAATATTTCCTGTGAACATGTGGAAGCCGACACGCCAAAAAATGAAATTACACCAAAATCCTCAGAAACAGTGGTTTTTGAGAACCAGCAAATGCCAGTCGTATCTGACGTGAACCAGGGTATACAATCTGATGTAATTCACATAGCAAATGATAATGCCAACATTACACAAGCTGATATTACCAACGTATGGAAAACACTTGATGGCTTTGATGATCACTGGTCACGCCCTTTATTGAAAATTTTCAAAAGTTCTGAGTCACACATATTGTCTCGTTCTTCAGTTAACAATATGGCTGTTTCACCAGAAAAAGATCCCGTTAGAGATGAAATAAAAAGGGGAATGATCAACAATTGGATTCAAGAAGTTGTTACTGCTCGTTCACAGTCTTGCTTAATACAACCTTTGACACAATCTGATGAATCTTTTTCAGTAGAATCAAATGAGTCTGATATTTCGGGGCAAACATCTACAGTTCAATCTCCAGAAAGAACTGTAAGTGTTGGGAAATCACTCACAAACACAAATAGTGATGAAAGTCAAAATTTGAGTGACAGCTCAAGTTTTAATTATGATCAGATAGATAGGGAGTTGGAATCATCACTAAATCACGTTAGAACACCAGAATTATCAACCAGTGAAGAAAACTGCTCAAACAAAAACACAGGCAGTCAAATTGTTCTTAGAAATGCCGATACAACACCTACATCTTCCAATGAAGCAGGGTTATCATCCAAACCATCCGAAAGCTTTCAGGCTTGCACTTCAAAAATTCAGAATCTGCCGTCTGGGCCAGAATGGTGTTCTACATGTTCCGAAAGTAATTCTCACAACATAATCCAGTCTCTTGTTCCTCTGGCTGCACAAAGTAATTTTAACTGGCAGGAAACATTGCTAAACTCAAATTCCACTTCTGTGGGATGCAATGTCAGTACAGTGCCACATGACAATCCCAATCTTAGTAACCAATGTCAAATCCCATGTCCACCAGGTATTAATCACATGGTTAGACCACCGCCTTTTGTTCAATACTGGAGGATGCCCCCACCCCCTGGTTTTTTTCCAACACTGCCTCAGGTTGCTATTCAGCAACTCTGGAGCAATTTTCCTGGTTCAATGCCTCCTTGGAACAAAAATCACATGCCACTTTCCAGTGGCAATGCTCCTATGGTAATTCCTCCACCAGGAATTGAATTTCAGCAGGAAACTATAACCGTGCCTCAATCAGAAAAACCATTTCGTCAACCAGGTGTTTTATCCTCAACCAATAGGAATCATCTGGTGTACTTACCAAAAAATGCTGACGTTGTGGTTGAAATGAGGAAAAACGAATGTCCAACAGTCAAACAGAAACCAACTGCTCAAGTGCTTCCTCAGATGTCTACACCCGCAGAAATATTTGCACAGCAGGATAATGGATTCAATTTCACATCTTCTTCTAGCAGCACAAATTCGGTGGGATTTAATGAAGCTGTTTCACACGCATCAGATGTAAATCTTTCCATGTCACAAGCCACAAGTAGTTATGGTCGTGGGTATGATTTGCAACAATGGAATATAGGAAATCTCAGACCACCAAATAGTACCTACAACGGTGACAGGTACAATAACATTCAACAAAATGATTTTGACGATACTGATTGCATGTCCTCTAGTTCCTTAATTAGTATATCAACAGAACCTGCAGTAGATAACCTGGTCCATGCTAGCCAAAGACAAGGCGTACAGATGAGCACTCCTGGAGAAATGCTGTTTCAGAAAGACTTGCACAATTGTGACGGTAGCATTTCCAATGGAAACTGGAAGAGTCGTAGCAAGCGTTGGAATGACAAATTTAGAAAGTTAGCCTCAATGCATGCCAGTGATCTAATCACGAAGGGAACCATACGATTTTGTTACTCCGATGAGTTCTTTATTGGAAAGAGGTAAATATAATTTTTGAGCTGCATCTTTTTGAGATCAAATCTCGAACCACTACATGTTCAGGAAGTTTCTGGAACGGTTACATTACAGCTGCAAAAAATTAACTTTTTTTAGATCAGTTGACGGAGGTGGCGTTTTGCTTGGCATTAATGAAGATGGAACCGAGTTAGCATTGAAGTTCATTTGCAAGAACAAACTTCAACAGTTTCGAAACATCGTGTCCAGATTTCGTTTATGGAGCTTAAATGATCAACACATCCTGAAGATAGATGTAAGAAGTGGCGTTAGAAGTTTTTTTTATCTTAACGCGTTTTTTATTTTAATCTAAATTTTAATAATTTATTTTTTATTAGGGTCTTTTGGAAACCAGAGAAGGAGGTTTTTTGCCCATGGAGTTGTGTGAGTATAACTTATATAGCTATTTGCAAGCTATAAGGCAGAAACCGTGCAGTGAGAATTTTAACAAGATCTTGGTTTACCAGCTTTTCCGAGGTGTAAGTTATCTACATTCACAAAAGCCAGGTCCTATACTCCATGGTGGTTTGAAGCCTAGCAATGTCCTACTTGACGAGTCAGGTATGTTACGGTTGGCAGACACTGGAATTAGCCTTTTTCTTCAGTCAGACAACTCAACTGTTTCAGACGAAGTGTGGTCGAACAGTAACTACTGGAAGCCCCCGGAATGTATTAGAATCGCCGAGCCAGTTGCCAACTACAGTGCAAAATCGGACGTCTTCATCTCAGGAATGCTTTCGTACTTTATTCTAACCGGTGGAGAACATCCATTTGGTAGCAATTGTTTAGAATGCGAGGCGAATGTTAATGCGGGAACGCCATTTCTGAGGTTCATAAATGCGGAATACAATGATATGGTGATTTGGATGTTGCAGCGAAACCCTATGGACAGGCCAACGATAGCACAAGTTCTAGCGCATCCTTATTTCTGGACTACTAAACAACGCAATCGCTTTCTCGGGGCGTTGTGTCAAGAAATGAAACGATGCAAAGGCAGTGGAGATCTGGTACCTCTCGAACTTGAGCAAGCGTTTGCTAGGTCGACCTGTGGAAATTGGACACAAATGGTAAACAACTGCCTCTGGCAAGAAATCCCTGGAACAACGATGCCTTATAGGAATACATTTGCTGATTTCATTCGATTTGGCAGAAACCTGATTAAGTACTACAATGGTTTAAGCAGCGTGGCACAAACGATTATAAGAGACCCCGAGAGTTACATATCTACACGATTTCCTCTGGTCGTTATTTACATGTACAACACGTTACGGTTTAGTCAGTGGAGAGCAAAATGTCACTTTTCAATGTTTTTCTAAAAGATCAAGAGGGATAAGGTGGTTACGTAGGTACCAATATTGGATTGTACGAGTGGACAAAGCTTTAGAGTTTTTATAGGAAACTTTCTGTTGTTATCTTAACTACGTAATCTTGTAATTTCAAAAACTTGTTAGAAAACGATATTACTCATCATGAATTTAAACTGAAATTTATTCAATCCAGTCAAATTTATTATTTGTTTTTGTATACAGCAGCATGCTGATTATAAATAAAGGAGAAATAAATAACTGAGACTATTAAATCATTGTTAACATGTTTTAGTTAATATTAGATACTCGTCGTTGGTTATGTTATCAGCAGCTACTATTCGTAATTTACTATTCCTGCTACGTGGCTTCAGTTCACTGGACTTTGTAGGTGGGAGTATTTGGCGCGTTTCACAAGGCAGGAAAAATGTATTATTGCACTGTGGCATCTGTTTCCTTCTGGCACAATTCAGAGAAATCTGTAAGTCTTATTATTATTATTATATTCCGAACATCACCACACAAAACCAGAACGCTCAATTCCAAACTACGCCATAATTTTTTATTCCAATAGTATACCATAATAGTTACACCAATTGAACAGCAAAGCAAATAATGTTATCTACATTAAACCACCGCTCTACTGCACATCAAGTCAAATTCAATCCATTAAACTCAACTTTTTCATACTGCTTTACATAGTACTAAAACCAACGAAAATGTCACATTCGTCAGCTGTTAAAAACCGGAAAGAACACAATACAACTTAATCCAATGTCATCCTAAATCAAACAGAGACTATCAAAAATGGACTACAATCCTATTACGTGTTAGCACCGCAAGTTATCACGTAACATGATAAAATAACCTCAAACTCAAACAGCTACACGGAATTATAGCTGAATGATAAACCACTTTAGTCTATTAATTAACAGTACAAATTTAACAAGAAAAGATACAGGCTTATATCGAATTAATATACTGTTACACTACTGTTAACGGTAGGCCAACTGATCTGTATTGAAGCAGCGTCCTTCCGCTGTGTGACTTGCAAGGAAAATTTTATTGCGCACCAATAACGAACAAATGTTTGACAGTCCACTAGGTATAATGTTCTAGCACCAACACACGACAGCTGTGTCCCATAAACTTTACTAACAACTTCAACAAAATGGCTACCAATACCCATCATCCATCCAGACCGTATATGTTCTTCATAGACAACCATATCAAGTCCAGAACACCAATTACAATAAGAAGTCAGCTGCTTCAAGAGAGAGGTAGATGTTTTCAGCACAGAGTTTATCCAAGAAATAACGCAGGTCTGGGAAAATTCCCAATGCATAACACCTGGGGTGCGCAGAAAGTTTCTTACGGCACGTATCTGCTAATATCTCGCAAACATCTGTTGTCTTGGGGTTGTGTTGTTTGCTAAATTACTAAGTCGCGACGGACGCAGCAGAAAACGAAAAACAAGTTTGTTACGACACACTAAAAGTACTTACTTATCACAGATAATAACGACATTGTTATAACACAACTAATATAATTACTTAATTACGTAATTAATTAATTTACGTTAATAATATAATTAATGTACAAGACAAAGCTAACAAATAAAACCTATACATGAGAGGTCCATATACCTCTAACACTATGGTAATTTTGTACTTTGGAATGAATGTATCTGGCCGGATGTGGCAGACCTGGTCTAAGAGCTATCTAAGAAATGATTGGGTTCAGCTAGGATTTTTAACTAGCGTTAACTAACATCGATATATTTGCATTTTATAGTATATTTACAAGTAGATAGAACGGGCCAATCAGAGACTAAGAAAATGTTTACTTGTGGCTATTTTTGACTAGAATATCAGTTTTTTAAAATGACACTTAGGCAGAACACTATACTTTCTGGCAGGTAATAAGTATACTATTTGAGGAATGATGTGCCTACATTAGAAATATAATAAACTACTTTTCGCTACATCATCACATTTTAATCGTCATATCACATAACTTTGATTATGCTAGTTACATAATTATTAAAAATCGTCTTGTAATGAACGATTCTTGCTATGACAGTAAAAAAACAGGTTGCTTTAAAGGCCTTGTTTCTAAGGAGTGGGAACATCCTATAATAAATATCAGTGTAAAAAAGAATGAAGCCAGAAAACATGAAATGTTAACAAATAGATTTATTTTGAAATTTACACAGTTGAATTCTGATTTGTTTTCTCGCAACATAACAGATAGCCGAATATGTTCTAGTAATAGTTTCGTTGAAAATTAAGTACATTACTTTTTTGAATGTACACGTTATGCAAATGAGTGCAATATTTTCCTAAATGAATTGCTTCGTTAGTCACGAGCAAATTGTAAATTTTAGTCATAAATCTATGTTTAATTCAGTGATGAATTTTTTAAACTGTTGCAATATGGTTCTATTTACAATAGTTCAAGATTTAGTTAATATCAACCAAAGGTTCAAGTAAAAATAAATATTGAGTAAGAATAAATAAATAAGACTATTGCTAAATAAGAACAACATTGCTATTGTTCTTGCAGATTAGAACTTGCACTTATTTTGACGTGAATTCATGTACTGTGCCTATAGCAGTAGCAAATTTTTATTTTACCAAAATATTCTTGCGCGCCAGCTGGAATACATATATATAATCTTTATTTGTTTAAAGTGGATTAACAAAACAGTAGTACCTGATTCAAGTCTCTCCACAGTGCAGGTGCAAGTGAGTCAGTGCATTAAAACATCAGTGCTAATATAACATCGATAAGATTTTCAAGCAAATAATATAAATTAGGCATGCTTATATCAGTTTGACATAATATATATCATCTGGGCATTAAACAATCCAGTAGATCATCTAAATTAACCACTTCACTGCTGTGCAATTTGTATTCCAGCTGGCGCGCAAGAATATTTTGGTAAAATAAAAATTTGCTACTGCTATAGGCACAGTACATGAATTCACGTCAAAATAAGTGCAAGTTCTAATCTGCAAGAACAATAGCAATGTTGTTCTTATTTAGTTTATATATATATAAACAGGTTGCTTATTATTGATATCATCTTCCGTATTTCGATAGTGCCCTTGTTGTCACATATACACTTTTCATGAGCAATTACCAATTTGCCATATCTTAAGATATAATCGTATCTGTTTTTGATTATTTGTGATAACTAAGCAAAATAATTTTTAGTTTGCGCATGTCGTTAATTCTGTTAATGGCGCAGGTGTCCTATTTATTTCTGGCGAACATTTTACAAACATTACAATCGAAATTTCGAGTTAATTACCACATTTGCGCGCTCCTCTGCTGAACTGAAACGTAGACTGGATTATAGCATTGCTCAGGAACGGGCTTCAGTGAAAAGCAACATCAGGGAAGATGGCTTCATAAAGCGATCCACTCATGCAGTAATCTTGTGGTGAGACTAAAACAGGCTAGTATTATTTTTTGGCGTTAAGCTGAAATCTTTGTTTAAATGCAGTAATTATGACGCTTGATATTAGGCAACAATTTTTTACTTAGATATTGTCTTCATTAAATGTAAATGTAAACATGGGCGTTAAACAAGGTGCAATTTTTAACATTGTTTTATAAGGACAAGATGATTTTATTTTGAAGCGCTGAACGAATGTTTCTGAAGCGTCTTAAAAATGTTGTCGTCTATTGGCCTAAAATTCTAATAACCCAAACTGTGCATAATGACTGTAAATATGTATTGGCAGTTCTGGACATATATACGGAATATAAACAGTGAAATCACTTGTTGCTAACATGTTTGAGAAGCTGGATCAGGAATCAGTGTGCACCGTTCTGCAGTTAAACGCTTTAAATAATACAAGTAAGTTTTTATTTATATAGGCCTATTGCTGATTATAGTTATTACATATTAATCTTATAATTATTTTGGTTTACAGCCTTTTAGGGTTTATATGCATTTACCTGTCTGTCTCCTGTCAATTATGTTATCAGTTCCCTCTAACCTGTTCATCAATTTCTATTACGCTCCTCGACGGGTTAAATGTATATGCATTTTTACTGTAAAGGATTAATTTCAAAAATAATTCATGCTCGTTAATTATAAACAAAATTGAAGAAATTGACGATGCTGCTTTAATATGTATCAGGGCTGGATTAACATTAAGCAAAAAAGTAAGCACGTGGTTAAGGCATGTCCAAATAAACCTACTGTATAAGTTTTCTTTTATTTCAGAAAGTGAAATGTTTATTTTATGGTTAACCGAGTATTCTTTAAATTAAAAATAATTATGTTGGCAACGAAATTTTTCTAGTGCTTATGCTTACGGCCTCTACATTTTAGGGCATCTATCGATCTTAATTCGTAGCTGATGCTTAAGGTTATCTCAGAACAAATTATATCCGCATGACTGGTAAATGACTATTGCTTTACAGTTTGTTGTGGATTATTAAATTTTAGAGTTTTTTAGTTCGGAAACCTAAGGAAGTCTTCACAAGATGCCTGATAATAATTATTAGTCAAGCTAATGCCGTAACAATCAGGTCTGCAAGTTACGAGCACTGATAGCCATTCGTGCTCTATACATGTGCATGAGTGCCTAGGCGTAACAGACTATTCAACATCAAAAATTCAATGAGATGCATAGGATGAATAAAGAAGATTGCTTTTACGATAGCGTTTTACATTATTTCAACGAAAAATGCATACGTTTATGAAAAATGGTCTTGGTTCGATGCTGAAGCATCAAGACTGGGTTTCTTTATTTGATTCTTACATCCTGAGGGAGATGTCATCATAAACACTGAGGATGCTCACTCTGCACTCTGTGTTTAATCAGATGCTTTTGTGCAGATCGATTCGTACTTAGAAGCATGTCATTAAGTTAGCAAAGTCTTGATCAAATCTAAAGATGATATCAAACCCACTGAGGCTTTAACGAGTTGCTTGATCTTGAAGTTTTTTTAATTAGACAAACTATTAATTAAATTGCTAAATTACTCGGTGTTCACTCTCTCATTTAACCTGCAACAGAAAATATAATGCAAACAAAACGCAACCAAATGCGATGCCACCCATGCAATGCAGTGCACTCGTCTCTCTCTCTCTCTCTCTCTCTCTCTCTCTCTCTCTCTCTCTCTCTCTCTCTCTCTCTCTCTCTCTAAATCTGTATTTTGAAATTATCTAGAAAGCTGCTGTTTCATATCATTGTCTGTTGAACTTCTACATGCTTTTTTTAGTCGGCAAGAAATTTGTATGCAAAGTTTATAGCAGTTTCGTTAAACAAAATACAAAAAAATTCTGTCCTTTTGGAACTAACAAAACGACATCGTGTACGTAAAACCAAAAACAATTTTGCTGCGGAGCAAGTAGATTTTTCTAAATTAAAGTGATGATAATTTGTCCTACAAATACAGGAGTAACATTAGTACTATCCGCGACAAATCAGCAACAGATATATAAAAAATGTGAATCAGCAACTTGCTGGTTGTCAGATCTTAGATATGAAGGTGCTTGTTGACGAAACGAATTCTTTCTGAACTACGGCTACCTTCAACAAATCAATGTCAATTTAAGAATGCTCTCATAAATAACCTCTAATAGCACAGAGCAGTCAGTGCTCCTAACAAATAGCCACCTAAATTCTGCTCCGTTAGTTTATGGTCACTCCATTGCTAGAGTCCGTTTATAGCCTGCAACATTGCACACAACAAAATTATGAAATCCTCCAAAAAAGATTTCGGTTTTTATGCTCATTTGGAGTTGTACCGCTGTTTAAATTCTAGTTAAATTGTTAGATTAGACGACTTTTCAGAAAAATGGAACATTGGAGGCGTTTTTTAAGTGGGCACTAGGCAGCATAGCCAGTCTTGTCAATTTGAAATCAAAAAGACCCTAGCCGGCTTGAAAAATTAGCGGAAAGGGCTCAAAATGCAAAATAAAAAAGAAATGACCGCTATGTTTTTGCACAAACAATATAAATTTAAAAAAATCATTGCCACAACATTATCATTAAGATGCAATCATGACATTTTGCTTAAGCTGCTGGGCCTAAGCAATTAGTTTCTCTTAGCTTTATTTCAAAAATGGCCGTCGCCCAAAACAAAATTATGCTAACTATGCAATTTCATTTAAAGATTTGTTATAAAAACAAAAAGCAAATTATTTTTATTAATTCGACCTTGCTGAATATAAAAAAGACTCCCAAAAAAGACACAAGGCGACTTAGACAGTTTAATAAGCAAAAACAAAAACAAAATGTGCGCCCGGTTTCCGACTTATATAGTCTAGATAATTTGCCTAAACTTGCCAATTTTGCGTAAAAGTTATGAAACTTTGCACACTGCTAGAACCCATCAAGGTGATTAATTTGGGATATGAGACCAATCAGAAATATCCAATATGGTTGCCATTTTCAAGATGCCCGACCAGATAGTTTAGATGACGATTTTGGTGTCTAAGTACAGGTTTTCAAGGTCAAGGAATCCATGTCTAATGCCTAAAAATGCCTATAATATAACCTCTGTTAAGATTTCGTGCCTGTAGCCACTTGTTTAATATATTAGCTACATTGCATATTCTGAAGCAAATAGAATGGTGATTTTATTGTTTATATGTAGGCTTTGAAGGTCAAGGCTTTAGGGTAATATCCGATATGGTCGCCATCTTCACGTTGGCTGACGAAATAGCTGTTACTAGTTTATAAAGGCAATATCTTTGGCCCTTTGAAACTGTGAATAGCATGGGACTTAAAGAGACCAGCTTCGTCAGTATTTCATGCCAATACTGGTTCCGACCAAGTTTCAGCATTTACAGAGAGAAGGAAAAGATGGTTTGGCCTACGTGGCAAGTGTTTAAGGCGATAACAGAAGGATTTGTATCGCTAAGAAACACGATTAGAGCTGAGCAGCTGACTGAACTCACGCCTGTGCTTGAACGTTTTGTCACACTCTTGTATGACACAGCAAGCACGTTTTGATGCTAATTGACAAAGCATATAAAGGCTTGTTCACAAGAAAGGCAATGTCAATGGAGGCATTTTCTCCAACATCTGCGGGGATGACCTGCTGCACTATTGGAGTACACCAGACATGTGGTATATGAGGCAGGATGCTGTTAGGCCAAGCGTTCATCACTGTCCCCAGCTTGACCATCACCATTTGACTGCACCGAGAAAATCCACTGACTTGACATGGGAACCACATCGGACATGTGGAACTGAAGCAATTATTAAATATGGCTGTCAGCCAGCCAGCCAAATGGTACTATGGCAAATGTAAATGTGTCCAAGCAAGACTTGTTTGCACAGCCTGGTCCAAATACAGTGGTGTGGCGGCACTAGTGAACGTGACAGATTGTTTTAGAGGTTATCAGTATTATCTATATCAGGGTCCATAAATTCTGACCTAAACTGTTTCTTTCAAGGATTTTTTTATCTTCGGGCTTCTTTATCAGATTCTGTATTGAATATGTGATGTGTATTCGTGATTTTGTTCAATATAAATAATAATGATAATAATAATAATAATGATAATGATAATGATAATAATAATGATAATGATGATGATAATGATAATAATAATAATAATAATAATAATAATAATAATAATAATAATAATAATAATAATAATAATAATAATAATAATAATAATAACAACAACAACAACAACAACAACAACAATAGCAACAACAACAACAACAACAGCAATAATAATGAAAAAATAATAACAAGTAAGGTTTTAAATCCTTGGTCTGTAAAGCAGAACATGCGATATAGCTAAAGTATTGTACAATCGGCTATTGTACAGCCATCTTGGCAACCATCCTGAAATTCTAAGTAAGGGACGTCATAAGTAAGGTGCATTTAAGTATCAGCTGTGGATCTCTTAACCTTGGAAACCTATATAGGCCCTATAGACACCAAAATCATAATCTCATCTGTTCTACCTGTTTAAGATATGGCCTATGTATGCTAACGGCCGTTATCTTGTCGGTCATCTTGAAAATGGCTGCCAAATTGGAGAATTTTCTATTCACAGCATATCCAAAATTAAACACCTTGATGGGTTCTAACACTGCGCAAAGTTTCTTAAGTTTTAGGCGAACTGTGCAATTTTTCGGGGAGGCAACGAACACTTTGTTTTTTGCTTAATGAGCAGTTTCAAAAGCCTTTGGCGTCTTTTTTGCAGTCTAGCAATTTTCTAGATTCAGCAATAATTTGCTTTTTGTTTTGTACTGTAGATGAAACGTACAGCTAATAAAATTGCACGATCGGCACAATTTCGTTTTGCGTAGCAGCCATTTTGAAATAAAAGTAACAGGAACAGGAATGGATTTTTTAGGTCCAACTACTCTGGAATTGAAGTCGTAATCGCTCTCGTTAATATGGCTATTTTTTCCGTTTTCGACCCTTTTCCGATAAATTTTCAAGCTAACAATAGCCTTTTCGGATAGAGGATACTCAAATTGATAAGACTGGCTATGTTGCCCAGTTTTAGAAAAAACACCCCTACAACTTTAAAGCAGCACCTTTTCAGGATTTTCTTCTAGTCTACGTAGAATATTCACACTTGGTTGACACTCACAGACACAATGGTTGAATTTTACCGCATTCTTGTCAAATAGCGCTGTTACACCGCAAGCCGGAAGCCAGCACTCACAGACAACTGCCCAACGAGATGTTTGTAGCGTGAGCGGATCATGGCTCTCTATCAATGATAATCCTCTAAGATGAGTTACTGAACCGGTAGAGGTGTCCCAGTCTTGTTCGAACTCTACGAGGTAAACACCCAAGACTAGCTTGCGCCCGGAATGAGCTATTACCCTGTCTAGGAATAAATTACAAGAAAGTCATAATAACCCCATGCGTGTGACATAGATGTCGTTCGTGCAACACAGAATTTTCCCACGCATTTTTTGGGCTCTAGCAAAATTATCATTGTCTCTCTTCGTTTTTCTTCAGGGTATTTCTACAACGGAAGAAGACGCTGTCCAGCGCACTTTGACGGCATTCTTTGTTGGCCACCTACTTTAGAAGGGTTCACTCAATATCTAACGTGTCCAGCTTTTGTTGGAAACATACAGTACGACACATCTGGTTAGTGTGAAGTTGTTTTATTAATTAATACTTACAACATTTAAAATAGTAATAACAAAAATCATAGGCATAATTATAGACAGAAATCTCTTGCATAGCTGTGTGTTTATGTTAACGTTTTTAAAGGAAAAGACCCTTTCTCCGACGTTGATAATAAAAACAACGTATCAAAAGGTATTTGGAAGAGGTTGCCAAAACTCACCATCTAAAAGGACCTGAATTGGAGTTTCAAGCTAATTTATAAGAATCAGAGGAAATTAAGCTCATTTTTTTCGAACTCAGTAACTAGTAAAAATAACTTCTCGCGAAGAAGTGAATATTAACATCTTGAAAACATAAAACGTTCAGTATACAGTACGCTGATAAGTCATGAGTTGCAGAAAGCGAAAATAGAAATAGCGTTTTTCCTTTAATTTTTCCCAGCGCCCAACTGAAAAAAATCACCAATGAGAAGACACCTTTCTGTTGGTGTATGTAATGGTCAAAGATGCGTGATGAAACAGCTGGTGTTCTAGCAATGGAACTTACTCAATAAATGCTCTTATATCCATCTATACAGATATTATATCTATAACCATTACTATTAAAGAATAATAAACAAATAATTAATTACTACGTAACGCGTTTACATAACACAAACCCAGTGGCTGTATTACTAATCTGTATCTAATAGATGCTAACTGTGACATTTAAAATGAGGTGGAACTGTTATAATTGCAATACTAATTAGTTCTTATTGTCATTGCACTCAGACTCCTGCTGTCAATTAAAGTAGCACGACTTTATTATCGTGTGAACCAGAAATGTTGCTATTGTGAAATTAATTAATAACCAGGCAGATTTCCTATGCGTAGGCACACCTTGATGAAAACCAATTACGGAATCGAAGAAGAGACGTTTCGTATTTTCGTTTTCTCATCTTTGCGTTTTTGTAGTTTTGTGTTGTCACGTTTTTGAATTTTGTTTTTCTTGCTTGTAGATTTTTTCTCTGTTTTTTCTCGTTCGCGCATTATTTCGTCTAATTGTGTATTGACTAACAAACGTATTAAAAGTGATCCTCTATCTTTGATGTTTTCATTATGCCCACATTTTGAATTTCTACCTTTGTATTATTCTGATTTTGCTTGTGTTTTCGTGGGTTTTAATTAGTTTTTAGGTTCTCGTCTTTAACACTACATTTCTTCATGTTTCATCTTCTTATACTTTTTGTGTTTTTCTTATTTGTGGTGTTTTCTAAGCTCGCATTTCTGTTGCATTTTCGCGTTCAATTGACGAATCTTCGCCTTTGTTTTTGTCGCTTTTAAGTGCAACTATAATTCAGAATGTATGCAGGCGACACTGCACAGATATTCATTCAGCAACTAAACTAGTAATGATAAAAGTGCATAACTTGTAGGCTAAATTTTGCAATAGCTTTCAAAAGAATCAATACTATGACTAGAAAAAATTGTTTGTCGTAATAATAATCATTGTTAATACCTGGAAAATCCTCAAATTTGAAGAACAAATTGAAGAAAGCGAAAACTGCCACGCCCCAATTTCCACTATTAAACTATTTTCATGTAATTGAGCATCTCGTGAATTGAGCGTGATTTGCTGTCATTTACACTTTCACCGATTTGCGACGGGTTTGGTTAAGTTGACATAAATTTAACCGATTTACGCGTGCAGTACTATTCACAGCATTCATGCGGTAAACGCAAATACTTCTGGTCTATACTAATACAGTTTATTCCGCATTTATTTCAAATATTCTGACTTGCTTACGAAAGAGACGAAATTCAAAGAAACGATGAAATATATTTTTCAAATAATTGTATATTCACTGTGCAGTCTTCCACATCATTTCCTTGAAAGACTATTTTTCTTTGTCGTCGAAACCATCGCGCTATTCTATTGCATAAACTTCATTCTAAAATAGATTTTTCGATTTGTTGAAACCTTATTGACCATTAAAAGGATTATGATAATAAATGTTGCATTCACAATGATTACCATGTGACATTAATGATTTCCTTATTTTAATAAAAGACTAATTTTAATTGAAGAGACATCGTTATCTTTCTGTGTGCACAGTCTGGGCCTGCAACTTGGCAATAAAAATATTCATGTCGCTCAGCCAGCACAGGACGTCGTAACAACGACATTCTATGTCGACCCTCCAACATGACAAACTATATCGTTTCCTCAGTATCCTATGTTGTTCCCACAAGAATGTACGTCAAAACTATTATTTTTTTAGTTTAGAAAAATTTATTTTTTGCGCGAAAGACAATTTTTCCAAAGAATAGTTCGTATGTTTTTCCTAATTATTTCCTAATCAATAGGTTTGGCTTACATGGGCGCAGACCGCAGAGAAAAATAATGAGGGGGAGGATGGCTTCTAGATTAATTTGAAATTAGCCTTAGCAGTGAGACCTCTGTTTTTGCATTTTGCATCTCTGTATGTTTTCGGTGGTTTGGAGAAATCTAACGCCCAAAAATGTGCTGATGAAGCATAATGAAATTAATAACTAATAAATAATAACTAATTTCCCTTTACATTCACAGATAATGCAAGTAAAGATTGTTTGTTAGGAGGAACGTGGTCAAATTGGTCAGATTATTTAAACTGCAAACCGGTACACGAACTCAATTCTTCGTTAGGCGACACATTACAGGTAAAAACGCAGTTTTTGAGCAACTATATAGTAGTTTTTGCAGTTCATGCCATTTGCACGAGATTTTACAATTTTATCTGCGATTTGTGCGAATGGGTCCATTTTGCAGTGATTTATTTTACTGATTTTTAGTTTACTGATAATTACTTCCATTCAATCAATATCTCTGATTTAAAACATTCTTAGCAAACACAATACACTTACGATTAGTATAATTTGCTTTTACGTACTGTAACATCGGGAACCACGAACCGTGGCTTTTTGTACATTTTGATGATTTTGCTAAACTTTTTCTTTGATTATCATTGTTTACGTTTCTGAAGAAGTTGTTTCCCGTTTTTTGTTAAGCACATTTCAGCATTGAATAACGCGGAAAGCATCGAACTGAAAGAGAGCTATAGAGAAGATTTGTTATTAATTTGTTCACAAGCAGACCCTCTTATAATGACCCCTACTTGATTATTTAAGGTTTATTTTTTCAACGCCCCAAACAGATATTTTATATCCCAGACGAACTTTGAAATTAATAATTTTCCCATGTTCGGTCAAGCGCAGTGTGAACCGTAACAACTTCAGGCATCCAGATTATTCGAAAGCCCTGACCATTTAAAACAAACTTGCGGTATTATAGTAACAATACAAAAACTCTAAAATCACTAAAAATAATATATCTAGTACGCATGAATGCAAAGCGTCTGAATATTATTTCACTTGTTACAATTACCGTTACCACGTTTTGTCGAACGTAGATAATCAAGGTTACGCATTTGAAGCTACGTTAATAGCTAACTGTAAATGTTGTGAGACATAAAAAAGATATCCAATATGGTGCAATTTCGCAAAAATGATATTGCAAACGCTGGAAGTGCTCGGCGGATGTGTCATTGTAAGGTTTCAGGAGCAGATAAGAACTTTTAACAGATGATAATGCACATGGCAAAAATATATGTCACCACAAGTAAATTGAAGACGCGCAATGCTAAAATGATATTTCAATTTCTCAACACTGCCTTAGCCACAAAAATAGTAAGCTGATTTGCGGTTTTATTAAATTAGTAAACGTGGACATTATTGATCCTAAAATCCAATATCGTAGGGTAACTGAGTTATTTTATTAGATTTTAATTAAGTAACTAAGTGGCTTCTCTTTACATTTCCAATTACCCATTAACCACGAAGTTAAGCTGAGGTGTAATAGTTTTATTCCGGGTGTTTGCCTGTTTGTCTGCTCACTTGCTTGTCTGTATGCATAGTTGCTTATTTATCCTAGTTATTTGGCAGTTCAATCTATTGCCGGTCAGTGATGTGGTCGTTCGGTCACTCTAGTTATTCATTCGACTATATGATTGGTCAACCAACTGACTGACGCGACCTGGAAAATGCCCACTGTTAACACCAAATCTAATAAAACGGTATACCTAGAGTGTTTGAATTTTACCAATATATATATATATATAAATATACATATATATATATATATATATATTGCACAATTTGAACTTTAGAAATGAAGGCCAAATCCAATTAGGAAAGATATTAATGCTCTTATCACGAAATGTAAGATCTAAGATCATAGTGTAGACATAAATCATCTACAGCAGAGGACCAAGTATTAACCCTTAAAGGAAATTTTTTCGGGGTGCATTTAATTCTGTTACACTCAGGATACTGCTGACGTTTCATAAGCTACATAAGATTATCTAGATATGTTCGTCTACAGTAGACTACTATTAATCATTTTAGTTTCCACGATCAAATTTGCTGACCTGGCTGCTGAATCATTCAATCATTAAGTAAATAAATTTACAATGCTTGTAATTTCATTTAAACAAAAAAATGTAGCCTTAATATTTACTCCAAGAATGCTTTACTACTAACGCGTGTTTATTTCTGATAAGGCATTAGACGTACCTTTTTTAACATCTGACGAGGTCTTATGAGGGAGGTACTAAGTTTCTAAACAAATAAAGAACTTAGTGAGAGAAAAGCTTTTTCACAGACTGTTTTGTTATGGCTAACATTTAATTTACAATTGTTCTTTCGAAACGAAACGTCAATACCTGAACAGATTTCCCAATTCATGAATACATTCTGAAAATTCTGAAAAATTCTAACAATAGGAGAATTTTGTCAGAAAAGCGGTATGCTGCAATCCATAAACACAGCAAATGTATAGCTCGCTGCACCGGATGCAGCCATGTTTCAGTATAGTAATAGTAAAAATTTTGCTTTTGCAAAACGTGCAGTGACAGCTAGATTACTCCTAAATCTTTTGAATGTGATTCTGTTAGGAAGCTGCGAAGCGTGTTTTCACGTTTGTGTGTCACGAGTGTTTCGCGTTTTCGAACACTAGAATACGGAGCTGTGTTGTTCTGACAATATTAACAGCAACGAGACTCAAGCAAATTAAGGCCCATTTTAATTAAAAAATAATAACTTTTTGCACAGCTTTGCCACTAGAGACATGTACACCAATAACATCATATACTTGTTCTTAACGTTATTCTTTGCCAAGGAATAGAGACTTTTACTTTATGTTTGTACTAAATAATATAAACACAAATGCAATCTAGCTAAGAATTAAGTTACTGAATCATTTAATCATTTCTTTCCTACATTTACAGGAAGTAATTTACCAGTTAATACTGCAATAGACCCTTTTTTCGGTTGACACCTGAGTTCTATGTTCAGTTTCTGACAAATTTATGTTACGCAATCTTTTTGTCACCAATACCATAATAATGTTTTTTATTTTAACATGCGTTTTAATTGAACAAGCTAAATTTAGCACTGCGTCGAAAGAAACGCAAAGGCGAAAGTATAGTAAAGTACACTGACTCGAGTATTTTCTTCTATACCAAAAATGGTATTTAGTGATTATTTTTCGTTTTCTTCTTCGCCTAACTATAGTCCGCAGAGGTGTACTGAGCGCTGTGGTTATCTTTTTTTCTTTATTGTGTTTTTTTAAATAGATTGTAGGTAAGTGCCCATTTTTGTTAAGTATTGTAAACGAAGTTTAACATTTACATAAGGATTTTTGCTAAACTGCTGAACTGCAAATGACCGTTTTTGTTTCCTATATTAAATCCTGCTTCTGCTGCTACGAGTTTAAAAATTTAGACATTTTGGTAAACCCATTGTGCTTAGCAGACACGAAGCAGAATCATTTTTACATGCCTTGTTAATATTTTATATTCTTCACGCAGTGGCCTGTAGTATCTAATGTCACACGACAATAAAGAGAAAAATGAACCCAAGGGAGACTAATAAAACCGAATACTGCTATATTAAAATTCTCATAACTCACAATATTGTACCTAAAATAAACCCTGCCAGATTACCATTTTAAGCCAACTAAAACATGTTGTAATGATAGTTTTTAATGATGTTAAATATAAATACGTAACTTTGCATATGGCGTGATCAGAATACTTACAAAGGCCAACTATCAAATAGGATGACCTTTTGTGGATTTAAAATAATTTTCTGTTTTGCAATTGATTGCTTTTGTCAGCTATACTTACGCAGTAACGTTACTGTCAATCATCAATTACTGTACCATTAGAAGTCGAAGAGTGTTTCGAAAAAAATTGTTGGACAATTCAACAAATCCAAACGTTTAACCGTTCAGCCTCTTGAGACTGATCTTTACAAAAGACCAAACGGAAAGCACCGTTTAAGTTAACGCACTTGCGGCTGTTTGCTGCTTGCTATAAGGAGGCAGAAAAGTTTTATTCCTGTCTCAAATGTCGGTTTAATTATTGCCGACTTTACGGTGGTTATAAATAACTGTTTGTGGAAAGAGCAGGGAAGAGTTTTGCTTATATAGCTGCGATATTCTCACATTGAAAGTGTTTCTATATTGCCAATAGAACAACAACTATTTGTTTCAGGCTCTAGCTCAAGAGTACAGAATTGCACAACTTATCTACTACGTTGGGTACACTCTGTCGATTACTTCACTCGTTTTAGCTATTTTGATATTTTTTTGCGCAAGGTAAACATAATTATCATTTATTGGATAAATTAAAAAAACTGCATTTTTCTCAGGCAAGAAGGTTGAGATTATGAGAGTTAAAATGCCAATTTTGCTCTTAGTTAAGTAATAGTTGGTAGCTATGTACATGACCATAACTTTTGAAAACTGTTTAGTGATTTATTATGTTGACATTTGTTGTCCATAAATACGTTTGTTTAGGAATTTAAATTCTTGTTGCCATAATTTTGTTGTAAAACGTAAAAAGTAACGTTTTTCAATTGGAGAGTAAATTAATAAATCATTCAGTTGAAGTAAACATCCATATTTTAGGTTTAGGTTTATTTTACACTAGTCAGAAGAGTTCAAAAAGTTTCCATTTCAATAGCTTATTCTGGCAGTGCTATCATAATGGGCGTACATTAGCAGCTGGCTGCCAAACACGACTTAATACATTATTCATTTTATTGCTTAGTGCGTTAGGCAGTGCAGGATAAGATGGAAAACAATAACAGAACTCCACCAATGTTTATCTCAGGAAACAACGTCTCATTTATTCATGTGTGGTGGCTTCAATATTACCTGCAGTACATATTTTCCCATTCATGTCACTGGCTCAAAATAAGCAATGTCACTGTTGTGAATAGAGTAGGACCTCAAGAAGCTAGTATTCTGCATGGTGCTTATAAACCATGCGGCTCGCTGGTTCAAATGGAGCATGGAAAAGTCTATGGGGCAAGTTCTCTGACTTTAGTTACTATAGTTTTAGAATTATTCATTATATATTATGGCCCCTATCTCGTGATATTAAAAATCCTAACTTTTTAAAAGGTTACATACAGGTCTGCCTCACAGCACTTTTAAAAATGCTTATGCAAAAATATCGAATTCAACTCAGTCCGAGGAGATGGTGAATGCCAATCGAAAAACTGACCGATGTCCAGCGTCATTGACCCTTTAATCGAGGTCACCAGTCACCAAACCACTTTCTAGGCTTCTACCTCACGTATTTGCCTTGTGAGATCCGTGTCCTAGTACTCTCCGTCTGCGAGTTAACATGAATTAAAAAGTAGAAAGCAGGATGTGTAGCATAATGATGAAAAACCAGCATCGGAGGTTCTGCTAGTTCCGCGACGCAAGCCTTCGCGGATAAAAATGTGAACGTTCGTAATTCAGAAACTGCAATCTAACCTTGTTAAAAACATAAAATCTATATATGCCACACAGCGTATAAATGATGGGGTTTTCGTGTATTGTTATTACAAAAATAATTTAATGGCTTGTATAATCCCAAAAATTTTTTTTTCAGAAAACTCAGTTGCATGAGAAACAAGATTCACGTTAACCTCTTCATCAGTTACTTTTTCAGCGATGTGTTGTGGATCATTAATAATCAAACTCTTGTTGGAATCGCGAAGCGAGATTCAGTATGTTTCTTTTTAACGATCAGAAATAATTTGCAAAATTACTGATTTTTGCTCTGTAGCCGGCCAAGAATCTGTGCCAGATTTAAACTTTAAATCAATGAAACGAAACTCACATGAGGTAATTTAATACTTTGCTCATTGTTTGACTTGTGAGTGAGATTTTTGACAATGTGGAAATAAAAAATACTATTACAAGGAAGCAAATTATGACTGAAATTTCAGTTCAAGGAGACATGATGTTTAAAGTACTGTCCTTGAATTTCAAGCAAGCAATTTCTCAGTTTTTGCTCTTGGCTGTTGGGTGAACTTTTTGTACCAAATTTTCCCACATTTCTTAGACCACAGGATATATGTAGAAACGTATATAATTTGCAAATAAACAGTACGCGTATAGCAGAAGACCAGCAAAGGTACAATTTCAGCTGAAAGGTACAACTATAGCCAAAACGTAGAAGTTTAAAAATACTGCGGCACTCAATGATAGAAGCAGTGAATCTTATTCACGCAAGGCTTTTTTGCTCGCGCGAAACTAAGTTGTGAATTTAAAAAATTATAATATCAAAGTTTCGGTCTTGGAGATTCTTACATTCGACAGTCGAAATTGCAGAGCTCCAGGATTTATGCTGTAATCTAATATCTTCATATTTTGATTTTAGATATTTTGCCGGTCGATGGTAACAATTTTTAACTACTGCCAATGTACAAACTTTTTCTGGATGTTAGTCGAAGGACTGTACCTGTTCATTTTGACAGTTTTCACATTTTCTGCATCACGAGTCGAGTTTTTCTTCTTCGTTCTCATTGGATGGGGTAATCGCTGAACGTTTTTATTTATATGTCTATCATCAGAGCTTATTTGTAAACATATGACACGATTTTGTTTTCCGTTTTTGACCATCATAAACTACCTTTATAGGACGTGCTTGATATAGCTGACTCGCAAACATCTTTTGTTTAACTGTAACACTCTCTGAAAATATAACTTTTGTCGAGTGAAATTTTTTGAGTCTAAAAGGTTTTTGTGATTCTAGGAATTCCCATTGTGGTGATAGCGATCTGGGGCATTGTAAAACATCATTTTGATAAAAACAGGTATTCAATTTTAAAGAAACGAACGAATTTACGAACGTTGATATGTGTAAACGAGTGAATGACAGTATAAATGAATGAACGAATGCATGATTGATTGATTAATGGATTAATTGATGAAACGAAGGAATGAAAGAATGAATGTATCAAAGAATGTGTGATATAACGAATGGATGGATCAATAAATAAATAACAAAATAAATAAAGACAATATATATATATATATATATATATATATATATATATATATATATATATATATATATATATATATATATATATGGAATTTAGTATATAGTAGTACGAGGGAAAAATTTTTCGTCTGCGAGCAAAACAGTTACTGACTAATACGAGCTATCACACCTTCATCTTTTCATGCGAGTGTAATAGGCGAAGCATGTGCAATTGTATCATGCTGACCTTCTGTCCTTGTCGCTCAGCAAATTCTACCGCCTCATTGTTTACAAAAAATGTAATTAACTGGTCCTTGCCATTAATTCTACAGCCACTTTGATTTGCTTCGGCAGTCAACTATTTGCTGTAAGATTTCTTGTCTGCAGTTGCTGTGTCATACATCTCTTTAATTTTATGAAGCCTTGTTGCATTTAAAACGTTGATGATCAAGAAATTTTGTGCTGTTCGGTATAAACAATTAAACAGCGTATGCCGACATGAGTGAATCAAACTGCCATAATTTGGCGGCTGGATTTTGCTATTTTTCGTTCTGCGCTGTCTTGAAAATTATAGTAAACATTGCCAGTAATTTTGTGTCTACTTCCATCTCTCAATACACGGTCAGAATCAGATTTAGCCACGAAAATGTTTAACTTGACGTCAGTCTGTGTGATCGTGCAGGATTTACTACTGAGTTTAGTTAGTTGCATCTGTCGCATATTAATTATAGACGCGAGTTATCTATTGCGTTTCAATTACAGCATGTGTACTGAAATTTCAACGTCAGTTTTCATTTAAAATGAGATGCGGGTGCCATGTTGTTATTCTTAAAATGATCCTTATGTTATAGGTTTTTATTAAGTATGTGTTATGACATCTCGGGTAGGATCTTCATGGCTTCATCTTTTGAATGAGTCTTGATATCAGCATTCTCGGAACGTATTGAATTAAAATTGTAGTCATCTAGCCGTTTGTAGAGATTTCATTTGGAAAATTTAATGAGAAATTCGTAAGAATTTCACAATGACGCACAGGGAACTACGCATTATAGTAGAAAAAACAAGAAGGAAAACAACAAAAATTGTAAAAAGAGCACGTACAATATCATAAGTTACAGTAATACCAAATTAAGACACGTGAAATACAGAGAGGTGGATATAATTTCTCGCAAATAGACGACTTATGTAAACTAAACTCTAGAAAAAGTGTTTTATGGTGTTACATGCAACAGGAAACTATCGAGTAATACCTATTCTATCTCATTCCTGAAAAGATTGTGAGTTTCCAAATGTTTTAATCTCATTTAGCTTTCTTGTCTTGGGACTTTTAAGAATGCTCAACAATTAGTAGTTTAATTATGAAAGATTTGCATATTTCTTAAGATTTTAACTTACAGAGTTATCATTTCTGAATACCTATGACACTTGTTTATTTACTTTTCAAATCACTAAAGGTGCTGGATGGATTCAGACGGATACGTTTATGACTACATATTTATGGTACCAATTCTTGTAGTACTACTGGTAAGAAAACTACCCTCGTGCAAAATTATTTAACTTAATACATACCCATGTACCCAGATTTATGTTTTGCAGTTTTTATAACCACATGTAAGCCATATTTACTATGAATGCGTTGTAAACATTTACCATGACATTATTGCTGTTCTCACTTAAACAGCGAAATCACGTTTATCTTTTCATAGCCAATTAACTAACGCGTTCAACTTTCCGCTGTAACATTTTTAATACAAATTTAGCGAAATTTCCGAGCGATAATCGCACGTCGCTTCCTTCAGTTTACAACTTCTCATTGTCATTAATTACTTGGTCTTAACGCCAGGTTCGTGACTATAAACATATTTGACGAGTTGATAGTATAGGGTGTTTCATAAGTCTCTCGTTAATTTGATTTTGTATTTTCATTGTAACTAATTGACCAACGACGTTCATATTACGGCAAACTCTTACTCAGCAGTTGGGAATTTTTTGAGTCTACATAATGTAGCATTTTGCTACATAATAGTACATTGTTATGTAATGAACTTTTAGTTGCATAATGAACATTAACAGCGTAATATATAATTGTTGCTTAAAATCACTGCAGCGCACTTATGAAGCCTAGTTTGATCCCACTAAAATAGTCATCCATCATACACTCAACCACCGAGTTGCGTCATTTTGAGTTTGTCCTTACTGTAATTTGTCAGTTTTTAATAAATCCTTAAAAATAATGGAGAGTTTTAAAGCAACGAGTATGACCAATTGCGCGCGTATTATCAAATTCAAAGCACCTTAAAGTTTTTATTCATTTTTTCTTTTTTCAGATAAATTGTGTTTTCCTTTGCTCGATAATGTATGTTTTATTGTCACGATCAAGAACAAAAATCCGAGAATTGGACGACAAACAATACAGGTATACGTATGCATGGAAAACTAAAAAACCCAACTGTACAGGTTGGCTAATTATATTCAAAAACGGAATTTTTTACTCAAAATCAGAAATATGTATCTCCTTTGCAATCATAATTTCACACTACTACCAGTTACCTATATTTCTCATATAATGACGACGACGACGATGATGATGACGACGACGACGACGATGATGATGATGATGATGGTAATTCATTAACTTTGGCATTAGTTTACACTAAAATTTAACAACGACGTTATGATTCAAACTCGTTTCAGTGCTTAATTTTTTTGTTAGAAAGGGGGCACGAAAGCTGCTGCTCTTACTACCTTTGCTTGGTTTAACGCACGTTCTTGTTCTCGTGGAGCCAGAAAACGGTGGAATGTGGAGACTCGTAATTAGTATCATCAATGCTTTGCTTGTTTCTACACAGGTACACAATATTGAAAAGCTTTATTTTTTGCTGTGTTATTAGACAAATTTGTAGAGTCCGCGTTTGGAGATCTGATTTTTACTGAAAATAGACTAAAATTAACAAAAAGCTCTAAAAACTATTTTCAGATGATTCGAAAGATTAGTGCGCGCAAAGGATTGTAGCATTTCACACGTTCAAAGGTATACTGTGTGAAAACAATGTGTTCTCATATTTTCCCTTTTAATGCTAAATGGAAAACACCTTACTGTTTACATTTAAGATTTTTGATTTAACAAAGATCTTGATTAACACTTTTGTGTAATTAAAGTGATTAATAGTTTACACTTTCTTATTGATTGCAGGGATTTTGGATAACACTTTTCTTCTGTTTTACTAATCATGAGGTAAGTCGTAATCTGATACCGTCCAATTTGAAAATTTCGTTAGAAATTTAAAACACCTCAGAAGGTCGCAGGCTGCGGGTCACCATAGCAATAGTCTGCGCACTCCACAGAATCTAGAACATGCAACAGACTAACGTGTTTACAATTTTTAGACTAAATTTTCATGTAAAAGGCGTCGCACATTTACCGCTCATTACCTTCTGTTGGGATATCATAGTATGCGAATATGAGACTTGAGACAATGCTTCACGATTCGCAAGAATACATAACAAGTCCTGTACGTGACCTACAAACGGCAAGCCACGAAATAAGATTTAATATTTAATCAATGTTTTCATTACTTACGTTTTTTATTATTTTTGTCACAGCTCTGAAACGAGGCATTAAGCAAGTTTCAACAGCGTGAAAACACAGCCAATACTGTTATGCATCTCGAGCTTTTACAAGTGCATACCTTTCATTAATTTGTGTAATGTATGTGCTGAGCTAGCGTACTGGGCTGTGTAATGGCTGGCAACTTTGATACTAAGCCCCTCTATACACACTCACATTCGCACGCACGGATACGCATATCGCTGTGCACGTGGAATTTAAAATTGCGTACCATGGTCATGGAATTTGAGGTATTGCCAAAATTTGTACATTATTACCCCATAAAAAGAAAAATAGATGTTGGAAGTATATTGAGTTTAGCCAATAAACAACAAGCGGTTTGCTCAAAGTACAATTTTATATGTTACATGATAACTTACGGGCCGGTTCTAGTAAATTCATCGATGCTATCGCACGAGCCAGAATGATTTTGATGAACTTCTTCGAAATTATTGAACCGTAAATTAAGCAGCTTGACACCGCATGGAGAAAAAGCATTTCCCCAGAGGAACGGCCTTCGCATATGTTAGTGAAATATTATTCTTAGTCGTATCTCGTTCCAAATTCTCAAGTAGGCGCTAGAACGTAATTTCTGTAATTGCAAAATTTTGACTCTTTCAGCAGCTGTAGCCTACCACATTTATAAGAAAATTGTGTTCACAAATAAAGTTACTCAAAATAACTAATTGAGTTGAACTACCTGTTTATTATGGTTTGTGTGTGGGTGTGTCGGTGCATATACTCGATCGATAAGCCAAAAATTAGTGTCAGACCTAGTTGTTCACAAGCTGCATCATTAAGTCATTTCATTCTTTGATTTAGTAAAGTTTGAACAACACATGTAAACGGCACTAAATCAATGGTACCACCTGCCTCTATAAAGTTTAACGCTATAAAGTTTCAACTTTTTCAGAAATTATAAGTTTTTTAGTGTAAAAATACATTTTAGGATGTTAAATACAAAACATAACCAAAAGTAATACGGAATATAAACTTCTTACTGCAGGTGAAAAGCTTACTGAAGCCATACTTTCTTCAACGCACGGGGTCTCTTTTGTCAACAAGGACTAGCAGCAGTTACTTAGCTTCTCTTCGTTCTAGCATAACAAGGCGACGCGGAACTTCAGCTGCAAGAGCCTCTGATTCGCCAAACGTATGCGCTGCAGTGCATACGGCTGGACAACAACCCGACTACATACCAATGACATTTGTAAATTGCAACCAGGGTGCTCAAAGACCTGGTGCAACAGAGTAGCTTGGAGCTAGATATAGGTTATACGAGGGTTAGATTAATTTTGCAGCTCGATCAGCTTGTAAATCTTTGGTAGACGTAAACATTCTAAACTAGCTAGCTACTACATCAACAAGACTGATTGAATTCAGATCCAAATCTGCGAGCGTAACATAATGTAACGCCCTGATTATGTTTACACCTGACTATACCTGGTACAGCGTGTTTCACTTATGTCAATACTTGTAGATTATTATGCTCACATGTGACTAACCAATGCGAAAAGTGCGGGAGGTTTGTCATTTCGTGACTCTGCGTACTATAGTTCTCACTAATTTTCATATTTTGGTTCCTGTCTCGACCCTTTAAATAATTTAAGGTTTTTTAAAGAAAAGCTAGGCCTCCCAACTTTTTAAAACTCCAAGTATACATCTACCTCACAATACCTAAATATTTATGAAAAAAAATAATTTTAAGAAAGCCATGGGAAGAGTTGAAGGGCAATCCAAATATTGACTTATGTACAGTGTCCTTGGCTTTTTGACAGATCTTTTAAAGTGACTCTAGACCTCTGTCCTTCCGAGTTGTCAATAATTAAAAAAATAAAAACTTGGACGGCCTGGCGTCATGAAATGACAACAATCAGCGTATGGGTATGGGTTCTCTTAGATCTGGGATGCTAGCGCTCGCAGATAAAAGTCATATTGCACAAGAACTTTCTCAACAGTCGCTCCTTGGTTTTTCTGAGGTTAAATTAAACTGCTCAAATTAAAAAGGACGGCTTACAACGGATGTACAAATCCGTCACAGTTACCATCACGTCAATGAAAATTATTGAATTTTTATTTACTTAAATATCTAAGTAATGATTGCGTTTATGCAAATTTACGTGAATTACAGCACTTAGTGGAAGTAATATCCTTACGTATGTTGTGCTATTGTCGTAAAAAGTCTGTCTTTGGTTGTTTGATTTATATCTTAGTAGTGCATAAGCCAAGCGACAGTGTCAGCTTTTAAAATTAATTTGCTAATAAGGCAAGATTGAGATTAAAATTGGCTGACATCGCACATTGACTAATGTCAGACAATGATTTCAAGCTTCACTAAAAATAACAAAGTAGTATAGATGTTACAGGCAAGGCAATGTGCAAAATTTAGGAATTTTATAAAATTCCCAGGCATTTCATATAACAGGTAAGCAAGTGTTTTCTCTACAGCACTTTCACACTTTATCACTTTACGCGGCTTGACCTGGTCGACCATATTCCTTCTCTAGGCAGCCTGCTGTCCAACGAATGTATTTCCGAATCAGGTGTGGATGTGGAGTATCGAACCAGAGCAGCTCATACGGACCCTGAGAAACTTGCGTAACGGGTCTTTCAGTGCAAAAATCTAAACCCAAAAATGAAACCCTGCCTATCAAGCTATCATCATCTCAAAATATTGTGACACAGAAAAAGCTTTGCAAAATCTTTGCTCCTTCTTGAAAATTAAATGTTACTAGTACATCACTAATATCGCCGTCTTTGAAAGAACAAACAGCATCTACTCCACCATCATAAAAACAGTATTAGCGACATTCACTGTCTTCGTTAGAAGAGTCATCATCATTGTCAAAACATTCGAAAACGAAACCAAGCAGTATTCCACCTATCATTCGATCATCCACTACGAAACTCAGCATTTCAAAACCAACTACAAAATGCCTATATAGGAAAAGTGTATCGAAAATCTTTGAATTACACATTTTGCGTAACAAACTTTTACATTATATACAACGCCTAAAAAGTGTTGAAAAAATATTTCAGATTATTTACCTTGTTTATTTTGACACTTCATAAAATGCCTAGATATTCTATAGAATACCCGATATATATAATAACTAACAATATATATATATTATTAGTTAGTAATAAAATGATATATGTATATTTATATATGTATGTATATGTTATATATATATGTATTATGTTATATATACATATATATATGAGCATAATCTGTCTTCATATAAGCGATTCGTATATTAAACCAAGATAACATACATTTATTTTTCACGCAATATTTCAAATATAAAATAAAATAAAAGTAATATTATTATAGCAAAATACTAATTTTGTACACTTTGCATATTTTGTGGTTTTTGAGTAAAAAGCTCAGTATCATGCCGTTAGGATATAAACACTGGTTAAGTTTAACGGATATTTTGTATAGAGAACTAACATAATTTTTGTAGTAAACTCTGTAAGGAACCCACAGTTAAGTAACATACATGTGTGTACTAATGACTTCAGTGTCATTCCGAAGTGTTTCTCCGCCTCTCTACATTCTTGCCGTGAAGCTGTTGCACTATATGGTTGCATTTATCTTTTGACCCTCTCCAAGAATCATTATGGGACCAAAAACTTAGTGGTCAGCCCTGTCACGCCTCGTCGTCATTGCCGCGACCGTTATCACTGTAGACACAATAAAAATCAGACTGCAGGTTTGGATCCAATTGTGCTGATAGATTTTGTTGAATGTTCTTCAGAAATTGGTCCAAGCTATCTATGATAGTTTGCTACTGTATTTTACGCAATGCTCATATAAACTTAGAAAAACTAGATTACCGAAACCCCTGCTATGCTATTAATGATGAAATCTATTTTGAGAAAATTAATCAACAGCATTGGATACTGAGTGGATAAGGCAACCTATCAGTGTGCATGAATTAGAAAACTTAGAAATATTTTCTCGAAGAAATGTTTTCACGATCAAATTTCTCGTCACTTTTAAAGTAAAATAGTATACTAACTACTAACATAACTACGTAGCTACATAACTATAGGGTAAAAATATAATGCCCAATTTTCGCTGTAGCAAATAGAACTCTAAATCTGAGAGTTATATCTTTGAATAATTTTGTGGTTAAACTACATGCGCTTACTGTGTATTAATTTTAATACACACACACACACACACACACACACACACACACACACACACACACACACACACACACACACACACACACACACACACACACACACACACACACACACACACACACACACACACACACACACACACACACACACACACACACACACACACACACACACACACACACACACACACATGTACAGGCCAAAAATTATTAACGCCGAAAATTACTATGAAATGATAAATGCATAGTTTCATATTCAAAGATTGTCTTATTCTTCTCGCAAGACGCAAACAAATTTAAGGAATTGTTACAGAGATTTTTGGTGTAACGCACGTTACATCTGATTTGCGTTAATAAAATAGCCACAGTTTTGTTTAAAGTCTGCTGTGATGTTTTCACTATTCGAAGTTTCTTTCATCTTATACTACCTATAAGAATTTATTACTATTATGGCTGTAACACTACAATATTAGTATACTGTAGTATTTAGTATATATTAACATATACATATTAATGCCACAGTCCACGGCACATTTTCACTTGGACAGATAACAAATTGCTTATATTTGGACCAATTTTCGAAAAAATACCTGTGCTGCTCTACGATAAATAAACTCAACGCAAGTGCTCCATATGCATATGGGCTTAAAAGTACAGTCCATAAGAAATTTGTAGCATGGAGTCTGATGTGAAGCATACATTATCGAAGTGGTATTCCAGTAATATTTTCCACCAAATCTGCAACGGTGGTTAATTTCGACTTTGTGATATTGCTTGTCGACTGTGATGATACATTGGGAACAGTTACTATCGCAGAACTTATCATAGTTGTCAATTCCCAAGTATCATCAGGTAAAGAGTTTCCGATTGTGCTGATGGAGTTATTCACAAAATTGTTAATCATTGCATTTATTTCAGCCGGAATAAGTAGGCCTAAAAAATAAAAAGGCGCAATATCAACTCAACTTTCGCCCGAAATGGTTCATACCATTTTACTAACACCAGGTAATAATTACTGTAATACTTACTTATAATTTTATCTTTTGCTATTAAAACAAATTTGCTTGCCCTTAGTACATTATCTTTAATAGTTATACTACCTAATTTTTGCTCATCTGCGGTGCTTGTTACGTTCTGAATATTGTATATAGTAATGTGCGTGTCATAAATGGGATACACTGTACAGCACACCCTATATCTTTAACAAAAATCGTATACAAAACGTTTAGTACAACTAAAATAACTATTATGTTTTTATTAAATGACTATAGTATAATCTATACTCCTGTTTGACTTACTGGCTAAACAAATACTTCAAGTATCTCTATCTCTGATTTAACGAATCAAATAAAAACATTTATAGTTAAAAACAACACAACTTTGTTAAAACTTTTATATTAAAAAATTGAAAGTTAAAATCATGCCAAACGTTTCGACTAGCTGCTGCTGTCATCGTCAGTGGTAAATTTACAAACATACAACCAGTTTATACAGGCAGAGCCTATGTTTGTAAATTTACCACTGATGATGACAGCAGCAGCTAGTCGAAACGTTTGGCATGATTTTAACTTTCAACTTTCTAATGTAAAAGTTTTAATAAATTTGTGTTATTTTCAACTATAAATGTTTTTATGTGCCTGCGATAAAAGATTTTCTTGAAGAATCAAATAACATCTCACCAGCTATGCATGCTGATATAAAACAAGCAACAGTGCCAGATATGAGAGCTCTGAGAGCCATGGAGGCTAGATCTCCTTTCCTTGAAGGTGCCATCGCTCCTAGACCTCCAAGGGTGACTCCAATAGACCCTAGATTAGCGAATCCACACAATGCATATGTGGTGATTGTTGCAGAACGTTCCTTGGAATACACAAAAAATAAACAAACATATAATATCCGCTTCCTCTGTGGCTGACCTGTCATTGACGGTGTCATCTTCATCATGGTCATAACTGTCACGGCTGGTTTACTTGCACCAATGTTGCAAATGGCAATATTTATTGGTAACTTGTCAACAACAAAAAATCATCGCTGGTCTCACTTTTTGACTTCGTACAATATTAGCTTTTCACATATTTTTTACTGTTCGATACTTTAGAGGCATACATTTTTTTCATTAATGAGGAGAAAATTCTAATTTAACAACAAAAATTGCCTAGAGAAGTTCACTGAACCAAAAGGGTTTATGCGCTCTGAAATAAACTTTGAAAGCTCTCCCCAAATTGATGACGAGAAGTTATGCAGTGCTCCAACGAAAAGTTCATATGCTTATCCAATGGAATTAAGATATGGTAAGCACTAGTCTGAAGTTACTTAATGGAAAAAGCTTTAAGATCAGAAAGTTAATATGCTTAGCCATAGCCGGTAATGTTTAAAGGTCTTACCGAGATTTGAGGATCTGTACCATTCTGAAAATTTCTGATTAACACGCCAAGTCGATCGTAGGCAATGAACTCATTGAGGAATGTTTTAACACCTAGAAGTTCGGCCACTTCATCACAGTCCTGCCACTGAACACCCATCAAGTATGCAAACGGACGAAACAGATATGAGCAGATCACCTGTAAAATAAAAGTTGTTTTAACATTGTCACGTCAATAGAAAAAAGAAGGGATTTCTTTGAGCAAAACAACAGTTTCGTTGACTTAACAAAATTTACTGTGAAATTTTTTACACTTTTCGACACATGACCGGAAGCCAGCATTTTTTCACACAGCTTAATCACTGCGTCATTTGTGATTTGTCACAGCTCATTATCAAGAATGTCTGTCTAAACTACTGTCTGTCCAAGCTGCTGATCTGGCAGAGCTATCTCAGCCATGTATATACATCCCCTCTACACAAAGTAAAAGCCAGGATTAGTATAGCAAATGAAATATCCCAAAGTGAGTATCGAACCAGGTGGTGATGATTATTATATTAAAACAGTCACGCATATTAAAGCGTAAATAAGTTTATGTTCTACTGGACTCTGACAAAATAGGTCTATACTCTTGGAACTTTTTGGCTGGTGTCGCTTCAACACATTTCGGTTTGGAAATGACAGTTGATTTGTGAACAATATCACTCGTGCCAACCATCATTTTACCCAAAACACATTCAACCACTAATTAGGTTACAATATTTCGCTTACATTAGCCCACTATTTAAAAAGCTTCAGTTCTGTTCCTTTGTGTTCAGTCTGTTCTAAACTAGACAAAAGCAATTATGTGGCCTTGTTCTTACCTCGAATGATAACTGAGGATAATCCACCAGGCTTCCAAAGTATGATAGAGCTGCATTCACAAATGCAAGTACCGATAAAAACCCGATGAGGTTAGCTCCTATATGGGCTACTATTTTGATTGATGCTGATGCTCCTGCTGATGCGGCCTCAATGATATTTCTATCTGAGCTGTTAACAAGTGTGAATCAATAAACATAAATATTCCAGAAGAACAAATTGCCAATGATACTGAATCGTTGATGGTGAAAAGTTAAAGACGTTTTAACGTCTTAATTTAAGCCAAATTTCTATTATGCAGGTAACATGCACCGCAATATTAGCTTTTCTAAACAATGAAAAGAATGGGCAAGAAAAGAAAGAAAGAATGGGAAAAGAAAACAATTTGCGAATTGTTAAGGAATACCTGTCAGGCATTTTTATGTCGGAGATTTTACTCATCTTAGATTGCTCAACTTCTGGATAAAAAAGTTTCGATATGGCTAATGCTCCAGGAGCAGTCATTACTGATGCTGATATTAAATGTGTAGCATTAACCTGCAACAGAAAATATAATGCAACCAAAACGCAACCAAATGCGATGCCACCCATGCAATGCAGTGCACTCGTCTCTCTCTCTCTCTCTCTCTCTCTCTCTCTCTCTCTCTCTCTCTCTCTCTCTCTCTCTCTCTCTCTCTCTCTCTCCCCCCCCCCTCTCTCTCTCTCTCTCTCTCTCTCTCTCTCTCTCTCTGTGTCTCTCTCTCTGCCTCTCTCTCTTAGTCTTTCATAGTTTTTCATTAAACTTGTCTCGTACTTCGTCAAGCCCTTTTTACCAAAATCATATTCAGATAGCAAAAAGATAGGTGACCTACTCCAAAACTAATGTAAGCCGCCAGCACTCCTCCAGCAATAGTCGCAAATCCTCCTGTCATTACGGCATGAAGTTCTGACTTTGTCATTTCTGGAAGGAATGGCTTGATCAGCAAAGGCGCTTCCGTCTAAAAGTTAAAAATATCTTCAATTGATAGCGTGTGGCTTATTATCGAAGTTCGAGTAAATTTAACTGTCTGTATAAAATTCAAATTTGCAGAATTAACTGCACTATATTGAGTGCGTTCTGTGTTGAAAGAAAAACCTAAATCAAAAATATTTAGTAATTACATAAAAATAAATATGTTTAGATCTACAACGATTGTTGATTTTTGTTTCGGGTGCCGTAATAAATATTAACCACAAACCTGAACAAAAAGGCAATAACAGTGACAAACAAGCAGAGACGTACTTGCTAAACACGGCTTCAGCGGTCAATTACAGTTAATCCTCCATAAATATACTGCGCAAAATAATGCAGGAGTTCTCACTGGCATGCATAAGTATGTACTGTCTATAGTGAATACTGGAAATCGTTGAAGACATTATCCTTTAACAGGTACTAAAGCAATACATACAGGCTGCTCAATTTATGCCTCACTATACTTTTTTAATAGTCAATATCTGTAAATGAATATATTTTAATTAAAAATTACCTGTCCAATGAATATATTAGCAGCTGAATTAAGAGACTCGGCCGCTGTAGTCTTCATTATGGTTCTCATAACAGACGAAATGGCAATAATTAGAAGCTGCATCACGCCGATGTAATACAGTATTGATATAATAGTAGAAAAAAATACAATAACTGGTAAAATCTGCAAAATAAACAAAACGCTGAACCACGAGCAGGAGAGACGGGTTTTAAAGATCAAGTAATTATTTTATCTCAAACGTATCATTAAGAAGTCAATGGGTAATTTGATATGTAAGATATTAAAAATGATGAAAATTTTATACCTTAAAAGCGAAGAAGTGATCCAGAAATGTAGGATCACCAAAAACAAATTTCGCCCCAGCGTCTGAGTAAGTGAAAAATATGGCAACTTGATCTCCGAGAAATCTAAACATTTCTAAGCCAAACGGAACGCGAAGGATAAAAAGCCCAAGAAAAAACTGTAGAGTGATTCCAGCAGCGACTGGTCTCCATTTCACCTAAATACAGTTAGTATGAATTTTGAGGAATTTTCAACTCATCTGGAATAAACAATATAACAATGAGAAACCGAATGTGTGCTACAAGGCTAAGAATTTAGGCCTTCTGCCTCGTGCTGAGCATGAAGCTTAAATGGCAGAGCATGGGAGTTCTAATCACAGAAATTTCGGGTTCAAATCCCCACTGTTTTACAATTTTTCAGCGCCACTTTTCTTTCTTTAGCTCATTAACCATGGCATTAACAGACTTAAAACAATGGTTTATTAATTTCTGGCGTTCACGGTCACAATTCTAATTACAGTAGTTGCCGCTTAATAGACTCACTTTTGTGACCGACGTGTTTTGACCCAATAACCGATTGAACCTATTAACCGATGGGTGTAGTAAGTATGAGTCATCAGCTTACTATGCATACTGCAACGGTTTTAACGAATTTTAGAAACGAAGGCCTACATTCTTTGTGCAGGTTAAAAATTTAAAAAATATTCTAAAATACTAATTTATATAAGTGAATTAGCAATAAATTAACAAGTGTACTTTTCTAAGTCTGTTTATTTGCAAAAATTACAAAAATTCCTTCAAAGTCGGCTGCTTCATTTTCTTGCGAAGGAGTTGGCCCACAAAATTCTCGTAATTACAAAAATCTGTTGTTGTGCGTGACTAAAACAGTTCTCAATCGTCTGTTCACTTCACTTACATTGTTCTTATTTGCTGTATGATATTTTATTCTTGTAAGTCACAAGGAATACCAGCTGATTACTATACCTGCATGAAAGGGTGATTTGCAACAAGAGTATCAAAAGGAAACCGCTAGGCAAGTGATTAAATGTTTAGATTCCAGGAATTCTTTGGGTAACAGTGGGCGAGCAGGTAACAGATTCACACGTAACAGCGAGCAGGAAGCAAAACCTCTAGGCTAGCGTATTAGGGCATGATAAGCGTACCTGCTTACAAACAAAACGGTACTTAACATGATTGTTTCTGTATACCTGGTGCACAAAAGGGTAGTAAAGATGACAGATGAAATTTGAATATAAGCGGCCCGTTCCAGGCGTTTTTAAGTCAATTAAGCGATTGAGTCTATTAACCGTGAGTTCATTAAGCGGCGACTACTGTAATTTCAGGGGAATTTTTAGTTCAGTGAGTCTATTTCACTTTTATTATTATCACCTCTAGCTCCAACCATAAAAATATTATAATTTTTATAGCACCTTGCTTGGATGCTTGGAGAAGACAAAGAGCAGAAACACAAACGTGAATAATCCCAAGAGACAAATGAAGTTGCTGGGTGCTTTCATGCCAACGTCAAATACAAGAAATGTTATCACTGCAAGTGCAAGTAAGGCGACCAAACACCTAGAAAGAAAGAAATAATGTCACATTTTAACTGCTAACAAAACCGGCCAGTTCGTAATATTTTGTTGGTGGGAGGGGGCACGTGCTACAAAAACGAGTATCAGTACAGAACAATTTATAACATCGTAGCATGTTATAATCAACTTAGAATGATAGCACTCAGAATTTAGCATAAGCCTGCAATGTTGAGGGTATGAATGGAAAAAAGGTCTGAAAACACTGAGATTATTTTTTCGAAGGAACTGAATGGCCTAGAAATTCACTGTATCTGAACCAGCCAAACACACATTAGACGTCCTAAAACGCAGATGGGACGCTAAAGTGATTAAAAACATGCAGATGATCTGTATCTAGCAGACAAGCTTGCCCGTCTAACAGAGGCATCTGCAAGAGGACTTGGTGTTGGAGGATCTTGAGTTCTTCTTCTCGCTGCTTCAATTAATCTTACAGATTGGAGGCTATGCGAGATGTACGATGGCTTAACACTAAATTTTGATGAAATAATAGATTGTCTATTGTTTCAGCAATACTTTGAGATTGTTTTGCACTAGCGGTTAGTGTTTTGTATCCCTCTAGTAAAAGATTATGGATCACATTTGCAGTATACAAGTATGACAGGATATAAACAGATTGGTAAATATATAAATAGGCAGAAAGTAAATAGACAGAAAAGTAAATACGCAAGTAAATGGACAAGCAGGCAATTAGAGACAGATAAGCAAGCAGGCAGACGGATTGACGGATGGATAAATGAACAGACAGACAAGTATAGAGACATGGAGAGAGAGGAGCGTATGCGTGTGAAAGAGAGAGAGAGAGAGAGAAAGAGTAGCGCAGAAAGTAAATGAAAACCGTGACAGAAGAGAGAGGCGGATGCAGCAGTTCTATCCCAAATGTCACATGTTAATATTATTCATTTCTTACCATTTCAGCCAGGCTGAATGTCGAGTAAAAGTTGACAAACAAGGCTTTCCCAAGTCTTTTATATCCCCTCCAAAATGTCTCCATGTTTTTACAACTATAAAAATGTACAGGAACAAGGATGTGCCAATAATAAGTGCCGCCGCACGCTTAAAATCGAGGACCAGAGCATAGACAAAGTAACTGCAGTATAATGCAGCCAATATCCCAAAAAACACAAACTTGAACACAGTCTGAAAAGCCAAAAATTAAGTTTCCAGTTAAACTCACAACGTTATTAAAACCTTCATAAGTTCATAGAACTAGAGAGTAATTTTTCAACTTATCAAAATTAATTATAATTGTTATAAAATCTAAAACCCAAACGTACTTAATGTAATACAATTAGAGCATTTTAACCATTTAAACTTGTGAGTATAATGTTTAATTTTAATTCATTAATAAGCGTTACCTTGTGTTCCGAATAATAATCTGAAACGCTCTCGTGAGCCTTTTCTAAACAATGGAAAATCAAAAACTGCCTCGTCACAGTGCCTGTAGTCCGTTCATCATCAGTAACCTGTTCGTCATCAGGATGTACATGTAATTCTAACTTACAAACTTCAGGATTTTCATTCGAGAAAATAGGGCAGGATGATTCGTTGTCACCAGTGTCAGCTGAACAAACTACAGATATAATCGTAGTACACATTTATTTCATAGCATTTACTGCGTATTATTTAATTAGGTATTTTTTATTTTCTTAAATATAATATTTTATTTTGCGCACTTTCTTCCGTTAGGAGTCTTCTCTTGATTCTTGAAAATAATTAGCTGGAGAACTCTGTTCACACTGTAATTGCCGTATCGTGCTGTGTTACGCTATATTGTGCTGAGCTGTGATGAGATCTTTGCTATGTTGCGTTATTCTTCATATGATAAGAACTTAAACGGCCGCCATTTCGCTATATGCAATATTATTATCAATGGGTTTATAAAGCACTACCGCGCTGTTTTTATGTGTCATGTACTGCGTTGTTAAGGTTTTAATCACAAGAACTACCATGGGTGCCGCCAGAGTTTAAAAAAATTAACGCACAAGCAGCTAGGAGGTCTGAGGGAGGAGCCCCGCCACAAACATTTACCTTTTCCTGTATTTAAGCACATTTTGGAGGCCTCAAATGAGATCTAAATTCTGGTACATAGACTTCTTCAAACGTGAAAAATTCTGCTTTAATAAATATATTTTACCTACAGTTACCTAGGTAATATTCATTGTATTCTATTGTAGTAGTCATACATCTTAAAAGTAAGTTCGTAGTACACTGCTGCGAATGACCCATTACTTAAGCTTAATTTATTTAGTGTCAAGGTTATCTACCCAGCAAAATGTGGATAGTCAAACATAAACTGATTTGAGACTGTTAAGTTTACAGTCCACCCACTGTTCATACAAAATTTAATAAGTCTGTTATTTTTTTCCGCCAGACACAGCTAAACGGTAGAACGTCTCTCGGTCACACATGCAGTTAACTGCATTTTAGACGATTTTGCGGTTGCTAGAAGCTATTTCGTCAGGCAAGTTCACTAGTTTTAAAACTCATTATTGCGCAAACAAACAAGGGATGATGTGTTTCTTGGTTTACTGCTAAAGAATTTATATAGCCATAAAAATTTGTTAATTTAAGAAATTCTGTGGACGCACGTACGTCGATGTGTCCGCCTGCCGGCGTCCGTGAGAACTACATATATGTCACAGCAACACACAACAGTCTTACACCACATCCACCCACGCCACACTCAGAGTGACCAGGCTAAAACCTGAGCACAATTTGGTTGGTAGATTGGTTATGCTGTTATGTCATAACTCACTGTGATATAAGGAGCCAATGATTTCAGTGTTATTGAGCCTGTCGCACTAAACCCTTGACCTTGACTGTTGTTTATAAATTATAATTATTGTGTTTGTACAGAATTCACTTATTCTACACACCTTCTTCTGCTAGCGTCTCATGGGGAATTTCTGTCGATTCCTAGAAATAGTTCAAACATTATATTAAAGCCATCTGTTGCAAAACAAACGAGGTAATAAAAAATCACATAAGGCGAAACTGTAAAAAACTAAAAGCTGAAAAAATAAAAATTTTACAATTAGAAAACTGATTAACTGTAATTATTATGCAATACAATTTATCTAATACCTAATTTATTACCTTATTAGTAAAATGAGTTAAATATCAAAAAAATAAAAGCAATTGTTAAATTTGCCTGAAATACACCTTTAGAAATGACCGAACAGACGACTGATTACTGCGACTTCTATGCTTTCCCTGTCGGTATCTTTTCGAGCTTGACTGACTTTTCACTGAACTCTTCTTACTTCTTCCACTTGAACTCCGAGACGAACTAAGGTCGCTTAACTCAATCTATGGACAGAAATGGTGTAATAATTTTACTTCAGGTGTTAAAACTGCAGCGAATATTCATCAGTTATGATCACAAAATGCACACAGATATATCTGTGTAGTTCTGAAGTCTAGCTTTTAATAAAAGATTTGTTAGCTAGTCAGTTGGTCAGTCATTCTGTTATGAGTCAGTCAGTCACTCAGTCAGTGACAATACTATGCAATTATTTGAAATATCTATATATAAATATTTTTTTCATATTTATGGCTCTGGGGACGTTTATTACCACGAGTTTTATAAAAAATCTGACCTACTGCTTCAACAGAAAATTTTTCGTTAGGTTCGTAAGAATTACTCTATCTACAACATAACAAGTTCCCTTACCTGCTGAAACACATCTTCTCCTGTGTTATCCGCATCCAAATCAACGTTACCTATAGAATCCTCAATAATGCTACTGCGATGTCTGACATGCCATACTGTCTGAGGATTTTCTTGGTCCAGCACGTACTTGTCCATTTTCAAAATTATTCTATTTTATTTCATTATCATTTACTGTGTAACGATTACTTTTTTTATTACGCAGAAACACTCACACCTTGTTGAACATATAATGTCTCAAAACGACAACACGATCGATTTAAGAACAGGAAGTGTTTTACAGGAAATCGTGACATTTAATTTAACTACATACTTTTGGTTACTCGTAGCAATATTATAGGTAACAGAGTCGAAAAAGTTACAGGGACTGTAACCTAATTAAGATTCTGCATGCATTTTATATTAATATCTGGGTATTCCCAAAACGCTTTTGAAAATAATGGGTCATTCAGGTAATTCATGTCGCGGACTAACAGCTAATGGATGAACTATAGATTCTGAGGATTCAGACGCAGGTGTTACTCAACGTAAAGCCTGTGCAACGCAGTAACTAATAAATTAACCAACTGACTTACTCACTAACAGAATACCGAACTAACCGACTGTGACTGTCTATAACTAACCATTCCACCTGTCAATCAAGCTCATCACTAGTGGACATGTAGGTGGATAATTATTGGCAAACTGCATCATAAAGCCAACACTCAAAACGATATTAATGCTTTGGCACATCCAGAATTTATTATGCTTATAAGGAAATTTATTATCATACACTACTAAGCGCGTTAAAGTTATTTGCGAGCCGTTGCATTTTTTCTTCTTAGATGTTCGTATGATCCTTTTTAGATAAGCTTAATGCAGCCTCACAAAACATCTTCAAAATACTGTCCTGCTTATCTCGTTTGTGAGAGGCAAGATCATGACTTGATTATGATAACACAGAGCGAGGAAGAGAAACAGATTAAGTGTATGTGTGTGTGTGTGTGGGGTTGGGTGGGGTGGGGGGTGGTGGTGTATGCGTGCGTGCGTGTGTGTGTGGTATGTGCATGTGCGTGTGTGCGCGTGTGTGTGTGGCTGCGTGTGTGTGAGCATGTGTGCGTGTGTGCGCGCGCGTGCGTGTGTGTGTGAGAGAGATTATTAATTTATTTATAGTTTTAACTACTAACTTTCATTTATATTTTGTCATTTACTATGTGCAATTAACTGTATGGCCGATTTTATGTCTGAGATAGATAAAATTAAAAAGCTGAAGAAAGAAAGATTGGCAAAAACAGAAATTACCCATAGTTCATTTTGTTTAATGCCTTGAAGTTCGTTGCACTTATAGTCAATTTTTTTCCTGACGCATAGAAGAGAGTACGTTTTTACCATAAACTAGCACTGATTGTCTACCTTTAATATATATTTATATTATTTTATTTTATCATTATTAATAATATTATTATTATTACTACTATATTAAGAAAAGAAACAATTAAATAAACAAACAAAAAAATAAATAGTATAAATAAATAAATAAAGAATTAAAGTGTATAAAATTGGCTAATTGAACTAGATGACGAGAGTTTGGTTTACGTCCATGGGTTCTGTAATCTCTCCAGAAGTTAACAAACCTGAAAAATATTGAAAATAATAAGTTTTACTAAGTATTTTTCAAGTATTTGTCTGACAAAAGCGCACAGTTGTCGGTCACACACAAAATGATGAGAGCGAACTATAACGGCAAATTTCCTCAAAATCTTCAAACCTATATTAGCTTTTTTGATCACCTTCACGTTTAAGTTGTCTAAACTTCTCTAAGAAAGCAAACAAGTTAAATTGTCAGGCAGGTAAGCTCAAAATCTCATAATGCAGATACGAATTAGTTGGACTGCCCAACAGTAGTGATTATAGACCCCGAAATTCAGCTACTGAATCAGGCATTTTGTTCAGTTTGCTAGGTGCATGACTCAGCGATCTGAACAGCGTTTTACCAACCCAAGTGAAATCAGTGAGCGGTAGAACGAATTCTCGCTCTGGCCGGTTTTATTTGCTATTCCTGTTATGGCTAGTGTTTACCTCACTGAATAGGGACGCACATGGTATACACACATCCAATTGAGGTTGAGATACCTCTGTCCGTTCATTGTTTCATAGCCAAGACCATCCAATTTGAGTAAGAGCTCTATTTAGAATTACGAATTGTATAAAGATGCGGCAAAACATCTTTAGTAAATAGCAACGTTACCACACATCAAGAAAAATAAAATACAATGCGCGCGCAGTTTTAAAACTAAATTCATTTCACTACGTTACCACCTTCATAACTCGTATTGGTCATTGTTGGTTGATATAAGAGGATAGAGGCGGAAAATCTTCTTACTGTCATTTGTATTGCTCATCCTTATATTACTTATCCTTTAACAACGCACATCTGCTCTTTACTCATAATATTTCCAAAACATAAAAGCGCCTTAGATCACATCATAATTGTAGAAGCCATTTTGGGCGCACGTTTTGTCAGGAAATATATACTCAATCTTACAAAACCAAATGCAACTTATGCAACTTTAGAGGGGAAGAAGAGAAAATTTTTAAATGTGCGCGAGAGTTATAATACTTATCAATACGCTTGCTTTTTTGAAAGACATATGTAACTGAAAAACAGAATTCTTAGTAATTTAAAATGTTCGCAACAGCTGCCAAAACGTGCACCATCCCAGTGTGCATATAAAGATCACTGGCTGACTTAGAAACATATTATTAATCTTACTGACAAGATAAAGTAATTTACGCTTTCTTTTACTGGATAGTGAAGACTTAGTATGCGCTAGGAATGAATTTTCGAACTTTACACGAATGTGTTGTCTATACTTGCTTAATATTGTTCCTCAAAGATTGGTCGTTAATATGGGCACGGGTGCTTAAATGTACAAGTTTTACACAGCATTACTGCATGTTCTGCGTGCAGAAAGCCAGCATATAGGTGATAACAAAATTAACAAGATGAATTCTTAGTAACTTTTGTAAGTAAAGGATTTTCTTGTCCTTTAAAGAAGAATGAATGGCAAATGATTAAACTCACCAGCAATACATCCTGATAACAAACAAGCAAAGGTCCCCGCAATCAATGCACGAACAGCTATTGTAGCTATGTCACTGGTTCTAGTTGGCGCAATTGCTCCAAGGCCTCCAAGAACTATACCAATAGAGCCCAAATTGGCGAAACCACACAATGCATAAGTGATGATCGTTTCTGATCGAAGCTATAAAAGTGCAAAAATAAAAAAGAAAACGCTGCCCAAGAATTTGTGTAAAGTTAAAAAAGTCAAATTTAAAAGCACAGGTGTTAATTTCAACAAGTGAAAACATGACATGCCAAGATCAATTGACTGTTACCTACCTCAGACAAGCTAAATGTGTGCAATTAATGTATATGACTCATCGACCACGGCGGAGATTCTTTTATGATTCATTCTACAGGTACTAGACCAACCTTAAATTTCACACTATGCAACCTGTTATTTATAGTCTTCTACTAAAACTCAGGTCCGAATTCATACTATGAATACAGCCTTCTTATGATTTTTATCTGATTAGGAACAGTGTTAGAAATGTAACAATGATAATAATAATGAACAGAAAAACACCACGTAGATTATACCGATATCTGTGGATCAAGTCCCTTCTTTCGATTATCCATAAGCACTGAAAGACGCTGGTATGCAATAAATTCATTCAGAAATATTTTGACCCCTAGAAGTTCTGCAACTTCATCGCAGTCTTTCCATTGAACACCCATGAAAAACGCAAATGGCCGAAAGAGGTAGGAACAAATGAGCTGCAACAAAATGTGCGGTATTTTTCACACACAAATATACAAAATGTCAACTGCGTAGAATTCAGATCAATAAAATTAAGCGAGAGATAAATTTCTAATATTGACAACGTTTAGTCTGCATTGTCAAAACTAGACTGAGTGACGTCAGGTTCAAATCCGTGAGCACGATCGTGTTTATCACTTGATTACGCCTGATCCTTTGCGTTTTACTCATACCAAAACTGTCGATTATTACGCTCATGTTTACCCCACATTAGGGTATATTAAGGCAAACGAACAGGTTAACCTAATTTTCACATTTCAGCTTCTATTACTGGTTTTTAAACAATCTCAACATTTTTTCTCATACCATTCTCTAAGTATCAACTCTGGTGTCTGCCCTGCAAGTATCTTACTCTACATACTATAGTTTTCGAGTTGTACAGGGCTATAACTTGAAGCTTAAAGCTGGATTCTATTGGTGAAATCAGCGTATGAGATCTTCTAGAATCCGCTATTCGGGGATTTTCACGGACTCACCTCAAAACTCAAGTCCTTAAAGTCCACTAGATTTCCAAAGTATGACAGAGCTGCATTTACAAAAGCAAGAAAAGACAAAAATCCGATGAGATTAGCTGCTATGTGGGCCACTATTTTGATTGATGCTGATGCTCCACTTGATGCTGCTTCTATTACATTTACCTCTGTGCTACAGAATACAAATTACAATATTACAGTGCATATCGGACATCCATTTTCGCATATATGTTTTGAAATTTAGATCTGGTAATTTGACGATGAGACTGTCACTACCAGAAATGCATCGCGCGGCTTCGACTGGTAGTTTATACATTTACTTGTATGAATTTGTTCACTAATGTGAAGATGAAATGCTCATTTGTCTACCTATCTGTTTATACGACTGGCTGGCTATCTGACCGGTCGGTTTGTCTGTATGTCCGACAAACTGCCGCTCTGTCTGTTTGTCTGCTGGGAGTATATCAGTTAGTTCGTCTCATTAAATGTAGAAATCACTTTTCGCTTCTAGCGTCAGATTTCACTTTATTTACTTATTTTAATAAAATTTATTGTAGAAATCATGTATGTTAATACAAACCTTTCTGGCATTACAATTGACTCTACATTCTGCAATTTTGATTTTTGTGTTTCTGGGTAAAACAGTTTTGCAACAGCGAGAGATCCAGGAGCAGCCATAACGGATGCCGACAATAAGTGAGTTGCGCTTACCTACAAAAAGCACATTGAGTAAAACAAGATTCTTTTGTTTAGAAACTACAGAGCAGCTGGAAAATACAAGGCTTGTACTTGAAAGTATTTATTTGTTAAAGAACATACTTACTCCAAAACCAATGTAAGCTGCCATCACTCCCCCAGCTATAGTAGCGAATCCACTAGTGACTACGGCGTGTAACTCTGATCGCGTCATTTCTGCCAGAAATGGCCTAATCAATAGAGGCGCTTCTGTCTGCAGTGGCAAGGTAAAGATATTTTAAACAGCATAAAAAACGTGATTGTTGGTAAATTATAAATTGTGGTAATGACACCAACAATGATAGTTACCGATGATCATTGAGCAATAATAATTGTAACTATCAATGAATTGTTAATGGTTAAATGCTGATTAATGTTGCTTGCAAGAATTGCTCGACAACGGCGATAACGATAATGTCAATCGTCCGTTTAGCGTTTCTCAGTTCGGCAGCAATCTAGTACGACCATATCAATTTTTAAAATTTTGTTGGCTAAAAAGGCGCCTTTTGACGCCAAGAAGAATTAAACTCTAAAACTTTTGGCGTAAGAAAAGACAGGTTTGGAAAAAAATCACAGTGGTTCACTTTATCACTTTTTTGATGTGTATTCAGATATATTTCAGATGTTGCTTTTCAGTAGCCTAAAAAGAGAAAAGTGGCGTTTGAATTTGTATCGCATTCTACATGATTATTAGTTATTTGATATTTGTTGTTCGGACATTCGGATATTCGTCGTTTGCCTGCCCTCGTCTACACGTTCTAGAGAACGGACTGTAGAACGTGTTTTAATTTTGTTTTAAATTAAAATTACATTAGTAGACAACCAATCTTCAATTTAAACATTTTAGTAGCTTTGTTTGCAAATTTTACCATTGTTCCTATGAGCCGTACCAGTATTGGCTTACATTTCCAACATGTCATCTATAGTAAAATGTTTTGCCTGATTATTATTACAAAAGATGAATTGCTGAGTTGAAAAAGTACAAGGCAATATGTCAAGAATAAAGGAATGGAAAAGTTTACTTGTCCAACAAATATATTAGCTGCGGTATTGAGTGATTCTGGAGCACTTGTGCCCATGATTACTCCGATCGTTGAAGCGATACACAAGATCACGATTTGCATAATCCCAAGATAGTACAAAACTGCGATAATGGTAGAAAAAAACACAATAACAGGCAAAATCTGTAATAAAAAGTTAATATTACTCTGGTTTTACGCACAACATAATTTCTAAATCTTTAGATTGAGAGTTTAGAGCAACTAAAAGAGAACTACAGAAAATAATTTCTCCTAAATTCTAATCAATTTTGTACATAATACAATTTCAAAAATACTTTCGTGTACCAAAATAGTTCCCTCTTAGGAAGTTCCTTTCTCTTCGACTTATTTTGTGTTATTATTATAATAATAACTATAGTCCAGATTATGCTACTAAATTATGAATATATTTTACTCGACTGTCAATAACTTAAAAATTTCCACCGAATGATATGGATTATTGAATATTAAATCACCCAGACATTACCTTAAATGCAAAGAAATGGTGCATGTAAGTGTCATGCCCAAATACAAACGAAGCTCCTGCATCAGCATGTTTGAAAAACTGCCGAGCTTGTTCACCCAAAGTGTTAAATATTGTAAAACCAAGTGGAACTCGGAGAATAAGAACTCCCAAACAGAACTGAAGAGCAAGGCCAGATAAAACTGGCCGCCATTTTACCTGAAATATTTTTTATTGTTTCAAAATTTACTCAAAATATCAGTTATTTGTTGCGGCAATAATAATAATAATAATAATAATAATAATAATAATAATAATAATAATAATAATAATAATAATAATAATAATAATAATAATAATAATAATAATAATAATAATAATAATAATAACAACAACAACAACAACAACAACAACAAAACAACAACAACAACAACAACAACAACAACAACAACAATAATAATAATAATAATAATAATAATAATAACAGTAATAATAATAATAATAATAATAATAATAACAACAACAACAATAATAATAATAATAATAATAATGGAAAACTGAATATGAAAATGAATTTTAATTATTTAAAATTGTTATTATACTAAAAGAACAAGTAATTCAATCGATTGGTCTGTTATGCAATTCAAATCAGCAATTGGTCAGTCAACACCACGGCAACAACAATCTGGAGGAGAACAAAACATAGTACTGTTAAATGAGGTTACCGAGCGCTAATGAGCATTTGAGAAAAACAAGTGCGTTTTCATAATAGCGTGTATTTACCTTACTTGGTTGCTTGGAAAAAACAAACAAAACAAACAGAAACCCGAACCATCCTAATAGGCTCACGAAGTTGCTGGGTGCCTTTGTGCCGACGTCAACTCCAACAAAAACGGTTACCCCTAACAGGAACAAGGCCACAAGTACCCTAAAAGATATTCCACAGATTAAGAAGATAGAAGTGTGCTTGTGCGCGGGTTGAATTTTATGCTGAGTTAGCAGTAGTGGAGTTATTTCAGTTTTTGTCGATCGCAGAAACAACAAGGACAATCATAATGACAACAACGACAAATGATCACAAATTTATAGCACTGCATTTAATAGCAATTATAATGTTATGCGATAGATTCCATGCTTTATTTGTCTCAATCTGTATCTTTATCCTTATTATTATCCTTATATTTTGTATTTATCTTCATCTTTATTTTCATCTTCTTCTTTATCTTTCCTGGTGCTTGACTTTATCTTTACCTATCTCAAAGTATTCTACATTATTGCTGGTAGAATATCCATGGTAGTAGAATATCCATCGCTAGTAGAATATCCACTGAATTTGAATTTGAAAAAAATGAAATGGCGCATGTTATGGAACAATGTACGAGTTTTGCAAATTGACGACACTTTAGCCTACGTAAGTAGTAGCATAGCAGTTAATAGACTACTGATGATTTTGGTAGAGCAAATCATAAAAATAGTCACCTAAGACTCAAATGAATTTTTAATTTAGCTGTTTAGACTTACCATCGTAACCACGTTTTCCACTGTATCGAAGAAAAATCCAAACAAGGAGCTGCAGCCTGTCTAATCCGCAGTCCAAACTTTGACCAAATCTTAGTAATGAGAATTCCAAAAGCTAGAATACAACTGATGACTAATACAGTCAAAGCCCTTCGAAAGTCAAGATGCAGTGAATATCCGATGTAACCGATGACAGACGCAAGGAGAAGTACATATAGAAGTACTTTAATATAGAACTAAAGAAATAAATGTTAAAAATAAGTTGAATGTAAATTAAGAGTTTTACAAAGAAATCGCTTGTTTTCTGTTTTTGACAACCACGCGACAAAAGGAGGGGGCAGGCCGTTTTGGCGCCGGAAAATTGAGCGCGACCGTTTGGCCCCAGATACTTGGGCGTTGTGTCACTTAGATGCGAGACTTTCGGGCGAAAGCGGACACATACTGCGTTACTACGGAACTGGACCATGCAAGGATACATTTTTTTCTATAGGCTCAAATTGTGCGAATCCTCATTCATTGGCCGATTGCCTAGCAACTTTTAGAATTTTTGAAGTTTTACTTTCGTGTGCATTATCGCGTAATTAATGCTAGAAACTCTGTAAGTTACTTTGCGTGTGTAATAGTACTTGTCGGGAACGGCGGTTTGTTTTTGAAATTCATTTAATCGAAAGGCGGGAGAGCTAGACTTGTGTTTGAGTTTTGCTCCAAGTTCAAAAACGTAATCTCCGTTCCAGATCGAAAGAAACGGGGAATTGGTAGTATTGCATCTTCTTACGTGGCTGTATTGTTTAGGAAAGGAAAAACCAAGAACAGGTGATTAAAATATGCGAACAATTATTAACTAATATTACATAATGATATTTACAAGGAGGTTAATTAAGTAGATTAGTTACATTAGTATATTACTAGTTTTTGGCCTGCTACCTAGTGAGAACAAACAGCCTAGCTACGTGTACATTATATTACAAACGTATTACTAGAAACTACATGGATTAAATGTTAATACAACATAATATAACAATATACCGCACTTAGTACTTGGGCCTCCGGATATCCTCAATAAGGAGCTTCCCGGAGATAATAATGCGCTGCGTAGACTACTATGCTAACTCAACTTAATACAGGTTGGAGTCAAATTGCATAGACTTCACAAGAAGCCTATTAGAAATGGATTACATAGTTCATTTAATGGGCAATGAGGCAGTACGCCAAGTAATACTATCTACTGTCTAAAAAGGGTAAAGAACCTTTATTTTCAATATCACAAGTAAATTTGATACAGTGAACACACGAGTTTAAATAATCTACAAACAAAAGTATGTGATTCATATATTTGAACAGTGTCATCTACAAAATTCTACATAACGCTTATAGAACACTGGTTTAAATTCTTTAGGACATCTGTTAAACCACATCTTTTCATAATAACACATAAACACTTGAGCGAAAGTAGGTCCTACTGGTCAGCCCATCCCAACATTATTAAACAGAAATTGTACGTTTTTACAGAATATGGCGTAACTGGTCTGAGTCGTGCTAGTAAAGTGACTTTTAATAGTTAATCGTTAAATATTTAATATACTAAAATAAAAATCACGTACAACATTAAATTTTACTGGTGGCTAAATGTCTCGTGCCCTAGTGTCCCCCGTGCCCAAAAGTCTCGCGCCTAAGTGTCTCGTGCCCAAATGTTCCATGCCCAAATGGCCGTGCCGAGATGTCACGTACATATGAGAAGGCTGTGCGAGTCACCTTTAACGTCATTGGAACTCTAATAGCAAAGCAAACGACACAGTAATTATTGCATCTACACTATTACCACCGACTACAGTTACTGGAAAACATCAAAAGTATAAAAATATAATTTGCAAATATGCATGCAACACACTGCATTCGAAAATTTATCACTTAAAATCAATTAGGACATCTCAGCTTAAAACTTATGTTAATAACAAACTTGCAACTTAAGGTTACATTGAGATTTACTTTGTCACCTTAATGGATACTCAATTATAATTGTTCAATTCTACATTACTGATGTTTTTCAGTAGCTTAAAAGTGAAGTAAGATTTCACGCCACTTTGCTTCCAGCTAGAGGTAAATATATATTTTTACCTCTAGCATATATACAGACTACATATATGTATAAAGTATTTCAACCAAACACTTTTAAAGAAACTAGATCTGAGCAATATGTACATTAGCATACACATTGAAAGCTTGGTGAAATATAAGAAATCTTGTTGAGTGTATTCATCATTGCCTAGCAATTAGTGCTCCCTTCATTTGCAATAACACTCCATAAGAATTCGTCTTGCTATAAGTTTTGAGAGACACTCTTAAAACTAACACTATACTTTGTAATGAGTGAAACATGTTTCGATCCGTTTTTGGGAGCAGTCGACACATCTCATGAACGCAGTCTCAGGAGGTTCGTCATCATCTTCAAATTTATTATCATCTGCATTATCATCTGAACCATCTGCAGCGTTTTCTGCTTGATCTGTAATGTTTTCTATGCAAGAGTAATGGCGCGTTCAAACGTCGAGACTTCTCTTGCAACTTATGTGCAACTTCTCAATGAGAGCAAAATCGCACATGTGAACGGCTTGATAACTTCTCTCGTTTCGTTTGCAATAAGATGCGAGAGAAGTTGGCAAGCCGTTCACACGTGCGACTTTACTCTAAGAGAGAAGTTGCGAGAGAAGGCTCTGCGTCTGAACGCGTCATAACTAATGATCAATCAATATCCTCACCACCATCGTTGCAGCAGTCTACATTATCATCATCATTATCATCATCATTCTCGTTCTCATGGGTTTCATGTATGCAAACGATATTTGACAATTGTCATTATTTTTGGACAAACCACTCAAACAAGGCAACGTACAATGGCAATTATGGTTAGGGCTAAGGGGTAAGCTACAACAAGAGGTTGTTGTACAATATCTACAGGAATGGTGTTTATAATGGCAAATCATCAACTGTTCCCTGTTCTGTTTCTGTTTCTCTGATGTTTCCCTGGCATGTTCTGTTTCACCGACGAACCAGACTACAAAGCACCCAAGTGTCAGTAGGTATGTACTATAGCCGAGTGAGTACCCATATAGATATAGTAGAGGTTACAGAATAATTCATATAGCTGAACTCGAGACGTTTAAGCTACCTCAATAGGAATATACAGTACTATGTGGTAATGTGGCAATCGCTAAACATTTGTAATTGTATAGCAGTAAAAGTAATTCTATTTTGGGTAGTCTTGTATGTATTTTGTTGCCTTTTCCTGTATGTATATAGTCTGTATAATTGTTTTATTACGCCAAAGTATTATTTTTGCAATTATATATTGTTTTCACGTTCAAGCACTTCAGATAATTTTGATTGGTTCAGCCGTTAACAATTGTACAACATTCCATTGCTATTAACTGGTGGAATACTAATGGTTTTTTTATCGTGCGAATAACCAATTGTTTAACAAACTAGATGACGCTGATTTTATCTCAACTAACAGCTGACATAATATGCCTCAACGAAACTCATTCAGATTATTCAAAAACGCTTAAAATTCCTGGCTACTCCTGTTTGCAAAACTGTCGACCCAAATATGGAAAGCGAGTCTTTGGAGGTGTAGCAGTTTTTGTTAAAAATACTTTATGCAAAGGAATAAAATTTCTGCCACTGACCTGGTCTGAATACATTTGGCTAAATTTGGATAACTTATATTTCCACTTAAAAAAATCTAGGTAGGTTTATATGAATTCAAGAAGAAAATATTATTAAATTTAAAGAGTTTATGAATGGCGATATCATGCTAATCGGAGATTTTAATTCTAAAACCAACTGTAAACTAGATTACATAGTGAATGATTATGACACGTATATGCCCTTACCTCCTGATTACGTATGCGATAGTTATATGCTCAAAAGGAATAGTCGTACCGATGATTATGGTCAGAAACTTCTTGAACTATGTAAATCGTGCAGTCTTAGAATTCTGAATGGGCGATTCTATTGGCAGGTTTACTTTTCATAACGTTAGAGGCTCTAGCGTCATTGATTACGCTGTTGTTAGTAGCGATTTGATAGATAAAGTAGTATCGTTTGAAGTGTCAGGAAAAGTGTCAGATCATTGCCAAATTTCTATGACATTGAGAAGTTTAATATATACCGTAAATGGCATTAATTATCCATTAAGAAAATTTCCGAAAAAATGCGATCGAATGACTTAACTCGGGAACACTTTCAACTCTGAAATCCGGCGCAGTAAATTGCCAAATCACTGCGTTCATGCAACAGAATTATATTGTAAACGAGAACGAGATAGAAGCAGTGCCTATTTCAAGGGAGAGAAGTGGGGATACTTCCCCGGGGCCTCACCCTCCAAGGGGGCCTCGCGCCAAGGTAACATTTTTTAGCTTTATGCGAACATACTGCCTCCTCTCCCTCCCTCCCCCCCTCTCTCTCTCTCTCTCTCTCTCTCTCTCTCTCTCTCTCTCTCTCTCTCTCTCTCTTGCTGCACGCGTGCCGTTTGCCAGTATTGACAAGTATTAAGGACTGGTCTTGAGAATAAAGCAGTTTTTCTTTCAATTGTTCTTTCCTTTAACAACTGTATAACTCCATATTTTCTCTTCGAAAATACTTCTCCGGCGTTCTGGCAGTTCAAAAATTTTCTGGGCGGCAACCATGGTGACGATACCCCCCCCCCGACGCTTCGCCCCACCTCCGATGGGACCTCACACGCCCCACTTCCCCAGGCCTCGCCTAGGCTGAAATAGGCCCTGGATAGAAGCGGCTGTTAATAACATTAATTCAATTTTGCTTACAGCTGCACCTAAAATAGTTGAAATAAAAAAAATAAAAAGAAAAAGAAATGGTCTAAATAAAAAATAAACGCTAGACCCAGCAAAACGCCGGTCAGATAAGAAATGGTTTAAAAGTCAATGTAAAGCAGCCCATAACCGACTAAAATACTTGCATTTTAAATTGCAAAACACTCCATATAATAGTAACTTACGAGAACGGTGCTTTAGAGAACAGAAGTATTACAAAAAGATCAAGCAGAAAGCACACAGGGAATATCAAGTCTGTGTTATGAAACAACTAACTGAACTGGAAACTAAAAATCCGAAGGCTTTTTGGAACCTAATGAAACACATGAAAGGTAATCAGAACCCTGAAAAAACCTTGAACAAGGGCGATGACATTGAACCAATAGTTTGGGTAGGACATTTTCGAAGTTTACTGAATAGTAAAGATAGCCACTGGAGAGAAGCTAAAAAACTGTCCGAGTATATTGCAGAAAATTGCACTTCTTTTTCTCAGCTAGATTATAGAATAGCTGATACGGAAATCCTGATAACCATTAGACAGTTAAAAAATAACAAAGGTGGCTTAATAAACGAAATGCTCAAAGCTTCAAGCCAAATTATGGTCCCTTGTCTTCGTAAGTTATTCAATTTGATCTTTTCTGGTTCCTGCTATCCTACCCAGTCGAAGAAAAGCAATACAAAAGTGGAAATGCAACAGACCAAAACAATTTTAGAGGAATCGCCATTTCAAGCAGGTTAAGCAAATTAATTGCGAAAATTCTGAATAATAGGTCAGAAACATTTCTGAGTGATAATAACATTCTCCAGTCAAATAGGATTTAAAAAGGGCTGTCGTACCAGTAATCATATGTTCACCTTAAAAACACTTATCGATAAATTTTTGAAACGAAATCATAAACTTTATTGTTGTTTCGTTGATTTGCGCAAAGCCTTTGATTCAGTTTGGCGAATTGGATTGTACTATAAACTGTTACAAAATAATGTAGGTGGTTATTTCCTTAAGATTTTGCAAAAAATGTACTCCAAAACTAATTAAACTAGCTGGCGATTAACAGAAGATATGCCATCCTCCTTAGGTATTAAGCAAGGATGTACGTTGAGCCCAGCTCTCTTTTCCTTGTATATCGATGACTTGCCAACAGTTTTCACATCTAATGAATGCGATCCCGTCAGTCTAGGCAATTTTGAAACCAACTGTCGTCTCTATGCAGGTGATATGGTCTTACTTTCTTGTTCCCAGTCAGGATTGCAACAATGCCTTAATAAGCTGAATAATTATTGTAGGGAATAGGTTCTGGAAGTTAACACTAAAAAGACAGAAATTATTGTTTTTAACAAAGCAGGCAGAATTCTAAAACTGAAACTTTACCTACGGGTCTGATAAGTTGAATATAATCCAATCCTATAAATACTTAGGGGTCGAATACTTTGTGTCTGGCGCTTTGCTGACCAAACTAAAAGACAAAGGCCTAAAAGCTTTTACTGCATGAAAAAGTACATCTCAAACTGTGGAAACCCACATATTATTATCAAATTATTTGAACATACTGAACCTACCATACTATATGGCTCTTGTGTATAGGGACTTAGTATTATTACAATTAAAAACAACTTCCCGCATATTCAAACTAAATTTGACAGTGTGCCAATCGAAGAGGCCAATATTAATATGGAAATGTCAATAACAAATCAAGCAAATGTGCGACGAGGGCAGAACTGGGCCGTTTCCCCATTTTTATTAAAATAATTAAGGACACAATCCGCTACTAGATACATGTTATTATATTAGCCAACATTATGATAGTTATGTATGCCAAGCTTATAACGAAAACCGAAACTTAGCTGAGAACTGTTTTTGTTGGACTACTTTTGTGAAGTATATATTGCGCGTATAACATGTTTGGAATAACCAGACAACGTTTTCACTTAAGCGACTACTTAATACATTAGAAGAAAGAAATGCAAACTGATTATACTCTGTTTTGGAAAGAAGAAATACATAATGATAACAAGCCCAATAGACAAAACAAACTGCAAATGTATCGAACCTTCAAAAACAATATCAACTGGAAAACTATTTACTTTTTGGTTTTTCCAAATACTCTACAACAAAATTTACAAAATTGAGAATCAGCTCTCATACTTTGTGTATTGAAAGAGGGAGGTACGTTAAACCTAGAAAAATCCCAGCTGCGAATCGTATAGAAACTGGTTAAGAAATGTAATCGAATTACACTTTGTTATAAAATGCACATACTATAATTATCTAAAAGGAAAATTATATAATCACATCAATGTAATTATTCCAGAATTTTTCTTTATGAGCGATGCCGATAAATTTTTATTCTTGATGGGATGTAGTGATTTAGAAGTAATTAAGGCAGTTATTGACTATGTTGAAAAAGCGGTTTTGCGACATGATGAACAATATACTAGGTAATGATCATATCATTGAAAATGAGGCCTAATGAGTGACAATTTTCTTAAATACTGATGATTAAACTTTTCATTAAATAACTAATATAACTAACAGGAAGATTTAATAATATTTGTTTTATTTGTATTTTTTGTGTGTATATAGTGCCATTAATTATATTTCAAAATTAAAATTGTATGTATGTCATGTATGTACTTTTAATACCAATAAATAAATATCCAAATATATAACTAACTGGGGGCGATAGGAGATGTCTGTTCATATTCTTTTTGAGTCGTGTAAGGCTGCAGTTTTCGGGAAAACAATTTTCTGGTACAGAAATTCTTTGATAAGAAGTCCGATGGAAAAAAATTGTATTCGTAAGTGCTTATTCTACATTCAAGAATGTGCAGGGTAAGCCTTTGAGAAACAGCAGAAAAGAGAGTACTACGAACAAACTGGCGGCATTTAAGAAGAACTGAGGAGAGGTAAGGGTGCGTCTTCCACAGAAGTAGCAGTAAAATGTAGAAACAGATCTTTAGGGATATGCAAGCAGCTGCAGGGTTGACCAGATCGATAATACAATTTAGCAGTTAAGCTGACACACGAAAAAGCCACCAGAAGCTATTATAAACCGCTAGAATTGTATACATTTACGCGTGACTTTTAGTTAATGATTTAAGCCAGTTAACTATGTAGTATAATTATTATAATGAATATTTGAGGAAAAGCTGCTACTCTTACTAGCTACATTTAGACATTGTTTTACGTCGTTCGTCCAAAATGATTCATTTTTGGGAATGATACTGTCCCGCTCACGCACTTCCCACACAGCTTGTGAACGCGTTGCAGAGTCTACGTTATATAATTCCATTGATGCAATTTAAATTTCAATCTTCAGTCTTCAATGGTAACTTGAATTTGGCTACTTCACAAAAACTACGCAATCTGAAATTTGCCATTAAGAAAGTGATGAAGTTTCTTTGTGCAGAATAAGTAGGTGGTTAGACAATTTTTTATTTCTTCGTTACGTCTGTTATACTCAGATTATGTCATGTGCAGGCATAACGTTTTGCTGAATTAGTTAGCGTTTTACATTGTTGTTTTTGTAATTAAGCCATGCTCGCAAGAGTTATCATAATACAATGGCATAATGATATTAATATTAACCGTTACAATCATGGCATAATAAAAAGACGACACTATAAAACGCCAACTAATTCAGCAAAACGCGTACACAGAACATAATAACAATGTAGAATATATTAAGGATTTTTACGATAATCTCTAAGATCAGAAACGTCTCAGCTATGTTGGAAAATGCACGTATCATCGCTAACATAGAAAAATAGCAGAGTTTTCCTGTAGATCACCCATCTAAGCACACACCGTAACACTCAGCTATTCCGTTTTAGATATTATCTTGTAGCCTAATGATTACTGTTAAACTTAATTAAAAAATATACACAAACCGAATGCCTTCTTACCTTGCTGTCAATAAAATTAAAATTCACTTTTTTCAGTTTGCAAAAATTTGAAGCCTACAGATTTCTAAACCTCATGTTGATTTGTCATTAGAAAAAGCACGTAAACAAACTATGAAGTCTATTATTTTTTTACTATACAGATCGGCTTTTCTTAAACAATAACCAAAACAATTCCAAATTTTCACTTTCTCTTTTGCATTCTAAAGCGGCTTCTTAAAAATTCTTATTTGAATTGCAAGATTGTCTCCTAGTTATACAGAACGTTCCACTGAATTCTGTTGGTACCATTAATTTAGGACTAAGGACCAAAACAACGAACACTTTTTCTACAAAATTCGGAACAAGCGCTATATTTGTTTTCCATGTCCATAGCTATGTCGCGGTGCGCGGTAAAAATGGAACAGGTAAAAATGGCACAAGGAAAAATGGCACGGTAAACATGAAACTAGAAAAATGACACACGAAAGAATAGCACAGGAAAAATGGCACAGGTAAAAATGACACAGGAAAAATGGCACATAATGTTATTTTAACGCAATTGATTTTTATAAAACGAATTATAATAAAACTAGGTCTGGTTCTTTTGATTCAAAAAATTTAACACAAAGATAAACGAGCAAACATACAAAAGTGTGTATTCATTGGTATTATATAGACTAGCAAAAGACTCACAAAATATTTGTTCATTAAGGCACCAATGTTCTACATAGGGTTTATCTACTTTGTCACCGTTAATTTTGGCGGTAGTAATAGTCTGACAAATATATATGTTCCAAGTCATCTTATGGGGCTATATACAATAATAAGTAAAAATTATAGACAGCGTTACTCAGTTGTACAAACGAGATTTTCTCGAAATAGAACCTGGAACTAACGCGAATTGTGTGTCCTTGTAGAAGTAATAAAAAGAAGTACTAAGCACTCCCTCTGACCACCTCAACGAAATGCTCTACGAAATTTTTTTTGTACATGGTGTTCGGTCAAGTTTTCCGAAAAAAGAACCGGTGAAAAGATTCCTATGTTGGCATTCTATAGTCTATAAGCACTTTTCTTAGGAAATCTGTTTTTGCATAACAGGCTTACTGCCATAACAGACAAAAAACAACCAAGCAAACTGTGCTGAAGCACAACTTTTTTGGCAGAGGTAAAAATAACTCAAATAATTATACCCCACTGTAACCCTAATCCTAAGCACATATGTTACGAAGTGTGTCATTTTTTCCTGTGCCATTAATTTTTACGTATGCCATTCTTACCTACTTTTCCATTTGCGCTATTTTTGCTGTGCCATTTTTACCTGCTTTTCCACTTGTGCCACTTTTTTCCTGTATCATTTTTTCCTATGCCTTTTTGTGGGTGTGTTGTGATGTGGGTGATGTTTTATGGTTGATGTGAAATAGGTGTTGTGATATGGCTGATGTGGTATCTTGGATGCGGTATGGGTGGTGTGTTGTGAAGTGGGTGGCGTTTTGTGGTTGATGTGGTATGAGTGGCGTGATGTGGGTGGTGGATGAGGTTGGTGCGGTATGAATGGTGATTGTGGCATGGTGTTGGTGGCATAATGTGAATGGCATTGTGTGGGTGGCTTTATGTGGGTGATATGGTGTAATGTGGGTGTTGTGCATGCTATAGTGTTGTGTGGGTGACATGGTGTGGGTAGGGTGGTGGAGTGAGTGGTATGGTGTCTTACTGCCATAACGGACAAAAAACAACCAAGCAAACTGTGCTGAAGCACAACTTTTTTGGCAGAGGTAAAAATAACTCAAATAATTATACCCCACTGTAACCCTAATCCTAAGCACATATGTTACGAAGTGTGTCATTTTTTCCTGTGCCATTAATTTTTACGTATGCCATTCTTACCTACTTTTCCATTTGCGCTATTTTTGCTGTGCCATTTTTACCTGCTTGTCCACTTGTGCCACTTTTTTCCTGTAACATTTTTCCTATGCCTTTTTGTGGGTGTGTTGTGATGTGGGTGATGTTTTATGGTTGATGTGATATAGGTGTTGTGATATGGCTGATGTGGTATCTTGGATGCGGTATGGGTGGTGTGTTGTGAAGTGGGTGGCGTTTTGTGGTTGATGTGGTATGAGTGGCGTGATGTGGGTGGTGGATGAGGTTGGTGCGGTATGAATGGTGATTGTGGCATGGTGTTTGTGGCATAATGTGAATGGCATTGTGTGGGTGGCTTTATGTGGGTGATATGGTGTAATGTGGGTGTTGTGCATGCTATAGTGTTGTGTGGGTGACATGGTGTGGGTAGGGTAGTGGAGTGAGTGGTATGGTGTCGGTTGTGTGGTGTTGGTGTAGTGTGGTGTGGTGCATGTAGTATGGTTTGTCATTGTGGGTTTATGCGTAAAATTTTTTGTGGGATTTGGCTAGTCAATTAATTAAACAACTTTAACAGATTAACGAATTGCTACCACTTTCTCGTATTGAACAGAGGTCATAATATCTAATCACCCTACCAGATTTATACTTATCTGAATTATGGAAACATGCAACTTAAATCAATTTAAAATTAACTTTTTCTTGCTTCTCGGCATCAGTTGCAAATATTATAAGTCGTCGAACTAATAATAATTATTGTAAAAATAAGAATGGGCTTTTAAAATTGGACGATAACAATGTGTATTTAATTCTTAAGTGCTGGACGGACACAGCTACATCAGAAACATGGAATCTGTAGGTGGTGATAACAGAGCGCTAGTGTACCAAATCTAATTTTAACAGTTAGCACTTTTTTGTCCTCCGCAAATAAATAAATTGTCCAGTGCAAGAACACCTGCCATAATGTAATCGTATACAATAACAATTGCAAAAGCATTGTATCTGCAACGAACATAAACATTAAATCTCTTACGATTTTAATTGTAGATATACTTGTAATATTTATTAAGATTTGTCAATTTTCTATCGTGGTAGTTTCTTGAATCATCACACCTGTGCAACAAATATAAGTTAAATAGCAGTGAATAGAGGGTTATAATTATAATTCGTGTGATGAATGGTAACATGGATATAATTAAATTTTCCTAAACTCTACATTGGAACGGGCGTGCGTACTTCTAACAAAATGAAGGGGGAAGTTATCGACTAAGTTAGTCACCAAGTTGGCTTAACCGCTTAGATATCTCCCCTGAATTTCGTGCTGTACACACATTGTTTAACTTACTACATTAGCTTTAAGCATTTTAGCACTCGAAACTGTGCTGCCAGTTTGACTTGCATTATTTTTAATTAGTATCAAAATTAATAATGAAACAGATCCTAAAGACCAGAAAGATCAATGCATTTGCAATTAGTTGCATACTAGTCAGCACAAAACCATTATATATATGCCACAAAGATAAAATTGGCAAGTAGCCAAAAGCTTTCAAAATAGAAGATAAATGAAAGCTTGAACACGCCCACAAAAAACTACTGCGTTAATGAAATTACAAGAACTATTCTGATTTACAAAAGACTGACAATTCTTCATTTCTCATTTTCTAGTATAAGCCTGAATCCAGATACTATAGGTTCTTGCTCTCATGCAACAAGATTAATAATAAAGGTTTAAATAATTCTAAACTTTTATTACTTAATTTGATTTATGCTATTTAGACTGTAAATGTTCACTTACTCTTAGAACTTGTATCCTGGAGTGTAGTGGTTCTAACTTACAAAGATATCTATTGGATAGTGGGCATAGTTGCTTGTCGATTAGTTGTATGTTGGTCAACGGTCAGTTCGTTGAGGATTTCGGTCAGATTCTGGCCGTTGTACGTCTATAATGCTTATTTTCAATTAGAGGAAGAGTCATTCAACAATAAAAAGTAAATTTCAGTTTACTCTTCATGAGTGGTTTAAAATAATTTCCCAAAATGAGATGAATATATATGGAACATTAGAAATGCGCTTAGATGGCCCAATTGAACAAAGGTTGCCCCTATTTCTTCGAGGTTTCCGGCTCCCAACGGAAGTGGTACTGGCGTAGCAGTGTCTAGTTTTTTTGCTGAATTACTGCTGCGTTTACCTGTCTGAAGGCAGATTTCTTTTATTTTAGAATTCTGCCTGCAATGTCTACAATAGACGTGACGGGCGTATGATGATGATGATGAAGAATGATTGAGTGACAGTTGTTGGGCGCCAAGTAATCCACTAGCCCAAGTAGGACAATTGGCGTACATGGGCTAGCCCAAGTAGGACACTAGAGACAGGTCGCGAATTGAGTCGTTAAGCGTACTGGCACCGTCCGTTGTCCTTGTTTATGTAATAATAACAATTAAAAACGTCAACACACGTCGAATAATTTATTATACATCTGGTAAAATAAAAGAATTTTATTCTGAGCTGGTAGAACGGACAATATTAAATTTGGTTTCGATATTAATGTTGTTGAAGTGAAATAAACCCACTTTTTAGCGATTTCAACATTTATTTAAGGTATATCATTTTTTATTTTGTCTCGCTTCACAGACAGGCAATCCATTTCACTACCTCTTGGACGAATAATTGTTTTCTCCTAAGTAAACGTTCTAGCGATATATGTGCCCTACATGGGCTAGCAAGCCATGTACGACAGTGCCCTACATGTTACAATACTACTGATATTATTAAAACTAATTGTCTATGCTTTTCCTAAATATTAAAAAAAAAACTTTTTTTTGTGTTGTGAAAGCAGCATCTGTCTCATTTTTAAAGTTGTAATTATTTCTGTAATAACTGTGTGCATACTTTCTCTCTTTAAAGCATTAGAATAAGATACTTAGTATAATGTTATAATGATTTTAATGTAGCTAATAATACTGATGATACTATTGTAAAAATACATTAATTTTGTAAATTGTCAAGGACTATAAAGTTACTTTTTCCCTAAAACAAATTTAGGTTTATGTCTTATTATGTCATCTTAATTCTCGTTTTCCCGTCAAAAATCGCCAGTGCCCTACTTGGGCTGCCCTTGTACGTCACTGCATTTGCGCAAATTTAGCACATGCTTTTTGCCGGAAGTGTCCTATTTCGGCTAGTGGGTTACTCGGCGCCCTACAACAGTGAATGCTGACAAGCCAGTAGCATAGCAGACTTTAGCAGTGTCTACTTCTTTGCTGTATTATCGTTGTGTTTGCCTGACTTGGTGACAGTTTTAGAATTTCTCTGCCCAGTAACTACCTAATGATGATGAGCCGCCCAGGTGCTGATCAAATTTGAGGACCTAACATCAGAGCTGTATTTCGGATTTTTAATAATTCGTTAAACTTAAATTACTAACGCTGTGGTTCTTACTGATATCAGAGCACAGAAGACTTTTCGCATTCGAAATTTTATTTTAATTTCGCTTGGGACTTGAGCAAACTATACCAAGAAAGAGAAAACACGTCTAAACTCTAGAACAATTGTCTAGGACTAGGAGCATAATGATAAGATGAAAAAGATTAGGTTAGATAAGGTTGTTAATTTATTGTTTTACATTTTTATATAACATATAAAAATAAATGCACAAAAATACAAAATTAATAGAGAAAGGGTGGCGAAAAACCAAAGTTAACGAGCCAACGTCAATTGAGAAAGGGAGTGGAAGAAATCGTTAGTTTTGAAAACAATCCGTTTCTTTGGTGATTTTTGTGCCTTTCACACATCTTTAGGAAAATTTGAGAATACCGTATTTTATGCTTTCAGAGACATGTCTTGCTCTTGCTTGCTTCAGACAGTTGCAGTCTATCTGAGAAGTTCTTTCACCAGCAAAGTGAAAAGTCAGAGTTTGTTTAGCTACTGATATGCACAATTTGAATGATTTTGTAATTGATTACGAAGAAAAAGCCAGTAGATTTAGTGGTCATGTTGTCAGCTCAAGCTTTGTTTCTGCCAGTTCTTCATGCTTCTGGTGGCTATTATGATGTTGGGTTTGCTATAGTAAGTTTGTCAAGTTCTCTTTAATTGTGTGTAATTTGTAATGACTGTAGTTTCTAGAATTAAAGCTGATGGTTTTTGCCTTGACTGGGAGCTCATCTAGACCAGAAATACATGAGTTAAACGTGCTTCGTATTTGTGAAAAATTATAGTTCTGACCCAACTAAGATTAACTATTTAACTAATTCATTAATTGCCAGAATTTTGACTAGCCTTAGCCAAAGGCTGTCATTAATATATTTTCTCACTTTTTACTTGTTATGTAAATCAACTATGTTTATTAATTATGTACCATTGTTGAGTTATTTTTTAGGAAGTATTTTCAGGGAAAGACGTTCAAGCAACAAATTTCTGATTTCTACAAAGTTAATACGGATATTGACTACTTTCTGAAATTTATTGACAGTGACTTGGGGAGGAAGGTGTGTGACCTATTGTGCATTACTGTTTTTAGTATCAAATTATTATTGTAGCTAATTAACTAAGATTTGTTTCAAATAGTGATGTAAATGAAGATTAATGATTTATTATTTTATTATATTTACTATCTGTAATATCAAATAAGCTAATGGCTTGTTTATGTTTTCTGCTGTGTCACGTCACGAGTTAGTGATTAGTCATACCCTCAACAAAAGGATGTTTACAAGATGTTAGCAAATACAATGTCCTTCAAAGCTTATTGTGCATTCTCTAGGTATAATGTAATGGTTATTTTGTCAGATAAGCATTATTCGTAGCTAAAATTTCAAACTGATAACATCTTTTTCTCCGCAAACAATTGACTTGTTATTGTAATTGATATTCTGGAGTTAAATTGGTTTTGTGGCATGTGAAGTGCTGATATGATCTGGATGGTTAATGTTACAGTTGTAGACTACTTGGTAGTTAGCGAGATTGTTAATGAAGTTATTGAAGATAGTGAAGATATTGGAACATAGCCATCTTGTGTAGCTGTTGGTGGAACATTATATTTACAGGATTGTTAGGCACATGTTTATATGTAATGTAGAAAGCTACTGGTAGGGAGTAACATCTTGTACAGGATACACAGAGGAAGGAAGGATGCTGCTTGATTAAAAAACAACTAGTCTTCATCGTGTGCCAATCAGAAATAAGCCTGCTTCTACTCATGTTAATTTTGTATTGTCAATGAATAAGTTAAAATTGTTTATTGTTTAGCTATAATTCCATGTTACTGTTTGCGTTTCATGGTTATTTTATTATGTCACTTGTTAGGTTGTGGCGTTAGCGTGTAATAAATAGTTAAAACCAAAAATGTGTCATAAAATTTTGTCTGAACATTTTAGTTAATTAATAAAAATTTTATTCTTGCAATTAGCAGAATACGTTTTATTATACCACAATATTTTCAGAGAAATAGTTTTTTATTTTCATTTTTATTTATTCAATGAGATATCAAGAATAAATATTTTTATGTAGATGTAGGTATGTAAAATCTATTTCAGTAATGAGTCTGTAAATTTACAGCAGGTGTGTTTTATTTTTTATAAACAAATAAATTCAGAGTGATATTGCTACTGTAGGAGTTGAGTTAAACATATGGGTTGTTTGTTTTGAAGCAAAGCTACAACTGTGTGAAACCCTGAATAAAAAGTTTTAGTTTTGACGTAATTGGTGCTAAGTGCTAATAGATTTCCAGTGTCATCCTACGTAGATTACAGTACATGCACATAATTTCATTTATAGATATACAGTGAGTTTTTTGATGCAGCAAACGATGCATTTCCGCAGTACGTGGAGGAACTTCAAGGCATTTGTGATGGAAGCGAACAACCTTTTGAAAAGGTTTGTGTACACTCATTACTCTATATACAGGTACAAGCTTCTGTAAAATACTCCAAGCCCCCATAAAATGGAATCATACTGTTTAGAAAAATGTTCATATATATATATATGTGGAAGTGAATAAATTAATATTTAGGAATATACAAGTCGTTTAGTTGTACTTTGGCCATATTAGGATTGAAATATTTTTTTGAAAGCATGCACTGACTGCTGTTCTCAAAATTGTTGTTTATTCAATGATGAGAAATCAGCTTAGGATAAAGTGTGACTCTAGCGTAGAGTTACTTTGGTACTTTAATACGGTTAGCAGTTTGCCTCTAAACATTATTATTTTTGCAGATCTTTTTATCTATCATTGATCTGGATATTGACTATGAAAGTATTCCACTTGACTTGGATAAATCTACAAAGATATCAAAACATGCTCCTGAGAGTCATGGTATAGCTGGTTGTACAGATGTGTACTTGAATAGCCCAGGGCAGGTAAATTGTAGTATATGTGACTGTGACGTCACAGACGTCCTCGTCCGTATTAAAATTATGCTAAAGTTCATTTTGTACTCCAAATAAAATATTCATTTCTGTTTTATGTTTGGGTTGGTTTTCTGCCCATCCTTTAATACCTCTCCCCTTTTCCCTGTTTGATGGCGATCTTCCTGTCACATGTCTTGAATGGTTACAGGATAATTTTCGCGCTCCTGGAAAAGCATTGAACCGTGATTTTTCCTTATTGCCGCCATTACGGGTTTTTAAGCTGCGTTGGAAGCACACGTTTTGTGGCAGCAAGTTTGAGATCTCATAACTTTTGAGATCTCATAATGAGTTCGCTAGTTTTGGTGTTCTCAGTGTAATCAAATTTCTCTGAGAGGAAACCAGACGGTTCCTAGGCAGTGTTACTAGTTTGCAGGAAACTTCGTCGTGTTCGTAATCTGGCCACGTAGATCATGACGGTTGTTGGGTGGAGTTTGGAACTGCCTAAGGAGGTTGCCTAGTTGAAGACTGGGAACGAGGAACTTTTCTCCTTTCCTCCGTCATTTGCTGACTCCTACAGTATAGGAGTAAACGGAGACGTTTCGAGACCCTGGATCCTTGTTTCTAACCCTCTGGTGGTGGAGTCTGCAATGCGTGAGCCCCAGCAGTGTGGTTTCTTGATTCTTGAGATGTGATCCTGGATAACTGGACCCACGGTATCACGACCTGAGGCTAGCCCATTGGTACAGCTGCAGCGACAATGGAACTCTTCGGTAATTATCCTCTCCTCTCTTCCTATTATACCTGGGATGGGGTTAACTGAATTCTTTCGTTATATGTATGTATGTAAGTGATTTGTAGAAATATTATTTTTGAAATTGCCACTAAATAATTTTTACACGTTTTTTTTATAAAAAAAGCAATAACGTTTGTTTGTCCTCCTGTTCGTCCTCGTCATTTCTAAGTACAAATTATAATGGCCTAAAATAGCATCAGTTTTAATCAAACTACTAGGACCCTCGTTAAAAAAGTCTGGATAAAAACCCCTTGCCTTAAAAAATTAGTATTAAAAATTGTTTTTATCCACATGTGATGAACTCTGGCGTGCTCGGATAAAGTAAAAGGCAACGCCTATTTTGCATTCCTGACAAAACTATTTATTCTTTTATACAATACACCATAGACAGTCAAAAATGGTGCCAGTGGTCGTCACAGTGACATCGTAAATCTTTGAAGGACTGTTCTTGAACAGTGAACATCATTGATACGTATGCATTCTTAACAGCATCCTCTCAACTACCGTAAAGTACTAATAAGCAATGAACTTAATGTTTCAGTTATTTATGGTGGACAACAGGGATGTTACCGAAACTGAACTTACAGACCGAAATTTATGAAACATAGATTACCAAAACATTTTTGCAAAACTAACTACTATTAAAGCTTAAAAAAACTCTAAAATAAATAAAAAAATTTGTTTTTTGTTTGTTTGCTTTCATTTGCTGTGATGCAAAATTACTGATGAAAAATTCTAATACAAAAAGGACAAAGATGTTTTATAGTATAGAACCTCAAGTTTGATGGAGTGGCTTACCTTAGAAATGTGTTATAATATCTTTTTATTTAAGTATCCTTAATGATTAATATTTAAATATCTTAACTTTTCGTTAAAAATAAACAAACTTTAATTTGTAGATATTTCACAAATTATAAAAAAAACGTGATTTTGCTAAGTAAATTCAAATGTGGTATTTCGGTTGATTGGGCCTGGAGACCCTAAAACTTTGTAGTCATCAGCACTGAAGACATGCTGCATTGCCGGTAAAAGCATATCACAAAATGTTATACAAACGAAATTTTTGCTTTATTTGAACTAATTTAGCCAAGATTTTTCAGCAATTTTTCATAACTAGGAGAAAACAAAAGATAAATTGGATAAGTACTAGTAAAAGCACAGAAAATGCTATGGAAAATTATCGGAAATTTCCACTACGAAATTTAATAAATTTCGCCGTAATCGAAACTTATCCGAAAGTGCAATTATCGCTATTTTCATTTCATTTCTGGTGGACAAGTTCTTTGTAGAAATGTGTGAACATCTTCTGTTTCTTGTGTGAATATTAACAAAACTTTGCAATTTTAGAAAAACAAGTGCATTATCCTGTTTGTTTGGCATAGTTTTTTCATGGTTATTTTATACAGAGTCCACACAAATTCTCTGTATTCCTGCTGGTATTACATTAGATACCGTAATTTATTTTTTAGTAACAGTTATTTGCAAATACGGAAGTGTTGCATATATGGAACATATACAAGAGTTGCTAACTTAAAATTTTTTTAGCAGTTACGTAAGTCTTACTAATAAAAGCAGCGATTGTTATGAGAGAAGGGAGAAGCATACCTTTTGAACCCTTCTCCACGTATGTATATTATATGTTTACAGCTTGGTATGGGTCATACAGAAGATGCATGCTTGGCATTTGAGTACAATTGTGCGGTGGTCCAGGCACATATAATAAGCTCATCACCAAGGGGAAAGTTTGCTGTGGTTGAAGAAAATTTTACTTCATTTATATATCCTGGATTTCTTCCTGGTTATTGCATGAGCTTCAACAAGTATGGAGTTATCTATACCATAAATACGATGGCACCTAAAGGTTTTGCCCGAGGAAAAATTCGTAAGCATCATTTTGCTTGAAAATTGATTTTTATAACTAAACATGAGTTGTAATCACTACCTACTTTTAATAAAAATCACTCTGTATCTTTTCAGGCTTATTCTAAAATTTTTTTGTTTCTTTACAGCATCTGTTTTTGTGACAAGAGCTCTTCTTGCTGCTAAGTGTATAAACGATGTTGATGTCATTTTAAAGAATACTGCTGTTGCCCGTGGAATTAGGTGAGTTTTAGCTTCTGTACTACTGATTTTCTTGATTCTGTGTTATTGGACCGCAAGTAAGCATACAAGAATGACATAAAGCAGACTGAGATTAGACTGAGATTAGAACATGTCAAGTTTATTTTGAATTGCAGTAAGTTTCTTCAAAACTTATAAATGACAAATACAAATGGGTAAATATAGAAAGAATTGTTGCAGGACTAGTCAAAGTGGTTTAATAAAAGGTTTAACATGATTGATAATTAATACATGTTTTACAATGTCATTATTCAGTATATGTAAATAGACAAATACATGCCAAGAAAATGAAAAAAAATTATTGTGTTTCCATGGACTTTCCTAGCCAATACTTTTGGGTGTCTTTTTGTCATTCCTTGTAAAACTATTGCAAGTTAGTACTTTTTTACTTTACTTTATTGCTTAACAGTAAAAACACAAAAGCTAGATAAATAAACTTTTATTAAAGTTGGAAAACCTTTTATTCAGTTTCAAACTGAATATATTCAAACCTTTTGTTCAGTTTTTTAATAGCGTGAACTGTGAGGTAAATTACTCCAGCTGTACTAAAGTTTCGTACATTTGCATTTTGTCTGTGTATTTCATTCCATGCAAACTCTAATGCTACTACTAACAGCATACAGGATCTGCATACTACACTACTTTACTGAACAAGATAGAAACGTCAATATAAGGAGTATAAAAAGTAGGCCTGTAGCTTAGTAAACCTTTAAATTGTTTTCCTTGCTTTGCAAGTAATTATTTCACCAATGTAACAAATGAGTTCAGTTTTGTCATTGATTTAACAACTGTTCCTATTTTCCTGATTAATCATGCAGGATGCTACAGCTTTGAGATTTTTATGTGAGATTGTAACATTACTTAACATAGTTTACATAGTGTGCATGTAGCATGTGTATAATATTTGCTGGAGTGTTTAGTGCAAATATAATATAATTTCATTTGTGAATGTATTGATACAGAGAATGTGTGCCAGGATTATCCTGAATGAGATTTGACAAATTTATTTATTTGTAGTCTAAAGCTTGTAACAATGACTATTAGATGTTGCTTTATGTTGTTGGAAAACTAATATACACACAAGTTTAGTTTCTCTTCTCCGTTTATGTAGTAGTGTTTGCTTGGTCAATTGTATTTGTTTATCTTATTGTACTGGACTGTAAAATCATTCTGCTTATAATGATTCATTGTTACAATTAATAACTACTGCTACTGCTCCTGCTGCTGCTGCTACTACTACTTGTACTAAATTCACATTATTATTCACTGTATTGAGTTTGCAAATGGTGATATGCCTTTTTGGGTTGAAAACTTTTCTTATTTAGACAAGCATTGTTAAACCATGTAACAACTCTTTTTGTGGTACTTATTTGCAGCGTGAATTTGGCAGATTGTGCAAATAAGAAAATCATCAATTATGAAGTTGCTTATCCCCCTGAAGGTGACAAGAATTCAAGGATTGATATTCAAGTGATAGAAGAACAACCACACAGTGCGACTAGATACCACTGCAATACGTAATGAACTTAATCAGTCTTCTAAATTTAGGCTCATGCACATAATTCCATCTTTTTCTGTGCCATGAAGTTTCTGAATTTGGAGCCCATAAAACAGTATTAGTGATTCCCCATATTGCTGCAAGATGCGTATAATAGAGTATGTGGTATTTGGGGGGGGGGGGAGGTGTTAGTTTTTCGGCATATAACATCTAGGCAACAATAAAATTTAATATTATGCTCAATTGTTTATTTCTGTCAATTAGGTTTTCATTAGTTCACTATTTTATTAACTTTTACAATACTTTTAAAATCATTGCTTCACTTAATTAAACATTTGCAATAATATGGGATGTAACAATTTAAATCACTTACTTAACTGTGCACTGTAATTCAGCATTATGTGTAGTAGCTTTTAAAATGAACGAAGTAGAAGACACCGCAAGTTTACATGGCATTTTATTAGTGTGTGACAACATTTTATATTACAAATATCAAGTGCATCGCAAAACAATAAAAAACTAAAATGTGCTTCACATAAAAATTCTTTTACAAGAATTTAATATCACTCAGCTGGTGCAGTAATTTAATGGTATTATAACAACAGAACATCTTCATTCATTGAGTGCTGTGCTTTAATAATATGCTGTTAGTTCATTAGTTGCTTATACTAGCTGCCAACTTAAAAACAACCAGTTAGATCAGTTTGTGAGCCAATTAAATGACGCATTGTTATCGATATCAAGATCAATGATTATTGTAAGTGCTTTTGCTATATCTTTTGCAACATGTATGATTATACATGTCCTCAGCTGCTGTGTTTTTATGCTAACTGCATCATGTTGTAGATATTTCCAGTTTTAATTACATGACTACCCAAACCCCGCAAAAAGAATTTTGCACACAACAACTCACACCACACCAATACGCCACACCACTCATAGCACACCACCTGCACCACACCACCCACCATACCACTCACAACACACTACACCAACACTACCCACACCACACCGCTCTACACCGTGCCACCCAAATCATTCCATCCACACCACACCAACCCACCATACCAGTCACAACACACCACCCACTTCAATACTACACCACACCATGTCACTCAGACAAGACTACACTACACCCACTACACCACTCTATCAACACCACACACATCCTACCACCCCGCCACACCATCCGCGGCACACTCATCACACACACCACCAAATCCACCACATCACATGGTGTTCATGATGTTGATGACGACTATGATGACACCAACGATGACGACAGCTACAACACCAACACCAACAGCAGAGCATCATGGTGAAACCATGCAAAACATTTTGTATAAAGTTGAAACTGTGTGCCTATAGCAAATGATCAATAATATGCAGTCATTTCACATAGTTTTGCTAACTGCATCTCATGCAATATTAGGCTAACAGAACTTACTTATAATATGACACAGTAGAATGGCGGGTGAGAACACTGCCCAGAACAGCCTCGAAATTTCTGACTCAAAGACAATGGGTGTTCCAAATAGCATGCAGTAAGGGGGGGGGTTAAAAAGGACCTTGAAATAAATACACACTTCCCATTTCATCTATTGGACATTTCTCCTGGTGAAACCTTCAACATTTTGTAGACTGTTTCGTCCTCTTTCTGCAAGTGTACTTATTTTTTTCAACATACTCAGACAGTTGCACCAATTGAATTTTTCCAGAGGCTGTTTAAGCAGCTTTCTGCAAAATTTGCATGGTTGGGTCCGGGAAAATGCCCATCGCTTGGCGCCATGGCCTTCCCGCGAATTCTAAATACACCTACTACACCCACCATTGAACTGGCTATAAACTATTACCTGCACCAGTCCCGGTCCATTCTCGTTCTCCAGAAATGAGAGGTATAAGTTTAGCAAAAAACAGGCATAAAAGGACCATTTTCGAAGTTTTTTGTTCCCTGTTTGTCACGGTGGGCATGATTCGAAAAATAAACCCCACTGAGATGATTCTAGATTGAGACCTTCGTTTGATATATAGATCATCACAAATGGTGCCATTGTTGGAGCTGTAGCTGCCGCGAATCTTATACATATATATAGTAGTCACCACTTAATAGACTCATGGTTAATAGACTCAATCACTTAATTGGCTCAAAAACGCCTGGAATGGGCCACTTCTGTTCAAACATACATAAGAACTATTGGTAATTGACTCAAATAACTTCGCTTAATTAACTCAATTATTTTTCCTTCACTTACTTAAAATAAGATATTTGTTTGTGCCCAAACAGCCTTTCCTACTTTTATGTCATCTTGACTTCCCTTTTGTCTATTATATATGTGTAAACAAATCCTGTTAAGTACCGTTTTGTTTGTAAACAGGTATGTTTATTATGCGCTAATACGCTGGCGTAGAGATTTGGCTTTGAATCTGTTACCTGCTCATCCACTGCACTTAACCTCATTACCCAAAGAATTTCTGGAAGCTAAACATTTAATCACTTGCCTAGCAGTTTCCTTTTGATAATCATAGATGCAGGTACAGTAATCAGCCAGTATTCCTTGTGACTTACAAGAGTAAGCATGCAGCAAACAAAGGAATAGAGTTAAAAATTTGAAAAATGGAGCATAAACATAAAGATCTAACAGTTAAGGAGAATTTGAAAATTTTAGAGCAGTACGATTTAGAAAACTATACTTTTTAATTTATTGTTAATTCACTTATATAAATTAATATTTTAAAATATTTTTTTCTAATTTTTAACTGCACAAAGTAATTTAGGCATAACTTCTTTTCTAAAATTAGTTAAAAGCCTTTGCAGTGCATAGTAAGCTGATGACAGCAGTAATACTATACCCATCAGTTAATGGGTTCAATCGGCAATCACCAGTTAGGCAAAGGACAAGGATTCCCACACAAGTCTAGGCTGCTAGGCAATGTGATTTGTAGTGCAACACAGAAATGATGTTACGGTATCCTTGCATGGTCGAGTTTTATTGGATCTAACCGCACAATTAAGTGTACCTGCAATGGTACAAAAATGTCTAAACAAGTCAGTGCCCAAGTGTCTGGCACCTAATTTTTCCAATGCCCAAATGGCCATGCCTAAATGTGCTGTCCGCACATTACAGTGTGTAATTAAGTAGTGTAACTTTGGTGCATATATCTATGTTGCTGACATTCTGTACTAACATCCCTCTGCAATGCTATATGTCAATCAACAGCACGTTACAGTTTGCTGTTTTATCTTTTAACTTATTAATTTTTCGTACTTCTTAATAATTCTTTGAAATCTAAAATGGAAGTTGTTTTAAAGGTATAGACGAATACGACTTGTAGAAAAGGGTAAGCAGCAGTCATCTAAAATGAGAGCTGCAAAAATCGAAGAGCTTCCTGGGGTGACATCTGTTGATGACATTAAAGCTATGCTTAGTGATACCTCGCATCTGGACTACCCAATTTTTCGCCATCAACGTCACCATCCGATGAAGTCTGTGACGCTCTGCACTGGTTTGTTTCTTAATTGTGTATCTTTTTGCTGTTCCGGGGATTTTCAAACCGTTTGTTGAATCTTAATGTGCACGTGCAAAGTGTTTTTCTGAAGTTAAGTGTCAAGTTGACAATACGATGGAGACATTTCACAACCTTCTGTCACTTACTATTACTTTAGATTTGCTAACATGCCAGAAACAGTTTCCTTATATAAATAATTATGATGATAATATGTCATAAAAAGCAGGTAATCTGTAGAATGATTGCATGCAATCCGACAGTCGAATTTAGTGTACTAGCTCAGCATTAAATAAGGAAGCATACTCAGCACCATGATATAGTTTGTATGGTATCATATAAAATAGCAATTACTTCATTGCTGCAGTCGAATGACATTTTCCCTAATCTGCTATACCTGCATACTGTGTGCATGTACCAAGTTTTCTCAGTATGGTTTACATAAGGGCTCATGAATCTTAAAGATATGTATAATGTAAATTGTTTAAACAACAAAGGAACAGAATTAAAAAACTCCTTGTTCAGAAGATGGGTTGTAGATTATTGCCTTTTTTTAATGTCATCTGACTGATCATGTTCAAAGTCTTAGTTGTATTCTCTAGTACTTTATTTGCTATATTACGCATGGCTATTTATCTCATTGAAACTATGGCACTTGTGTGTCTAACCTAGAGAAATGATAATGTGTTTGGATTTAACACTAGATTTTGGCTTTCAGAGTGCTGTATTAAAAACAGAGAAACGTAGTTCTGCAGCCTGATTTTTACAGTGGAAACATAAAGTACAGTGTAGTGTCTTCATTGTTGGTTTAGATCAAACTCTTTTCTAGTTTAAGTGCAAACAGTTATAATACTGGTAATCCATTTTTCTCTTGTAATAGTAGTGTCACACGAAAAAAATGGGTGACTATCTGTGTTCTGTTTACAGGCACATGGATGGCCAGAGGCATTTTTTGGGAACTGTCCGTATAGATCACTTGCTGACGGCTGTCGTTAAAAACTGTACATATATGTGTTTGTTCATTTAGTGAATCCTGCTGTAGAATGTGTTTGTTCTTGCAGGTATTTTTGATCTAATGAATGGTAAATGGTCTATTTATATGGATAAGGCATCTTCCAGTAAAGGACCAGTGGTAGTCTTTGATTTACCCATGGGTAAATGATCAGGTAACAAATTATTGGGTTGCTTCAGCTCAAAAAGGCTTCTGATTTGTGGTGACTGTACATCAGCAAATTCAGTAAATATATAGATCACTTGGTGAAGGCTGTCGTAAAAAACTGTACATATATGTGTTTGTTCTTTTGGTGAATCCTGCTCTAGAATGTGTTTGTTCTTGCAGGTATTTTTGATCTAATGAATGGCACATGGTCTAATTATATGGATAAGTCTTCTACTAGTAAGATAGTCTTTGATTTACCTGTGTGTAAATGATCAGGTAACAAATTATCGGGCTGCTTCAGTGCAAAAAGGCTTCTGATTTGTGGTGACTGTACATCAGAAAACTCAGTAAATATATAGGAGCCATTATTGATAGTAAAACCTCAACGTCAGGATATGAACGTGTCATCTCATACATGTAAAAAGCTTCATTGTTTTTAGAGTTAGAAAGATTTGTTCTTTTTTGATATCTGCTAGCTGTACAGAAAAATTGACTATTACATAATATGAATTACTGCAAAGCAAAAATGTCAAATTAGCAAATCTGCTCAAAATTCTGCTCATTATGCATACGAAAAATTACTGTCTATGTATCCACTCTTCATATTGAGTTTTTTATGTCATTTCTACCTTGAATTTATGTTAAATAGTGCTATACTCATAATCACTACCTGTAAATGCATTGTAACATGAAAATGGTGCAAGATGGGCAACATTTTTGTAATGGACTTTGAACTGATGGTAGTGCTTTTGACGTTTGATTGTGTCTTTCAACTGAAATGTAACAAGATCACAAGTAATTATCACTAAAAAAAGCTCTACCAGAACCTGTTTTGATGAGTTAGAAGTTTAAAAGTGATTATTTGCTAGAATTATGATTAACAGGGGCAATTATGTCCCTCTATTGAGAACTTTGTAGTTTTAATTGTTACGTTTGGCAAATTTTATTTGTAAACATCTGAAGCAATATTATCTTCTATTTTCATGTTTTTATGCAAAAGTAACGTATGTTAACTGTTAAATTTTAATTTAATTTAAAAATCTGTTTGATTTTAAAAGTGAGTTGTATTATATAAAAATCAGTTAATCTATGTAAGTCCTTTTTCTGGACCATCTATTATGCATTGATGATTTTACTTTTTTGTCAATTCTAATCAAACTATGTTGCATTGTCGTCAGTTATCATGTTAGATAATGGAAAAATCTTATAATGCATTTAGCTAATAATTTATAAATCTGCATAGTATTTACAGACTTGAGAATTTTACATGAATAGCATAATTCAGAAGATTGTTTATTAGTCTCATAGATCACAAATATAAATCATTTTTGGAAAAAAAATTGGAATAAAAATTTTAACAGATTTCAGAAATTCTGTTGGTTTAACTACTATTTCATATTTGTTTCTGGAAGGTGAACAGGACTTAAAATACATATATTACAATGTGATCGTGGTAAATAGTAGCAACGTTGTCTGTTTCTGTTTTGTCTTTCATGAGCATTTAGAAGACTACGTAGTCCAATAAATGGTAAAAAATTATGATTGCAAATATGGAAAATGGACAGATACGGTACAGAATGTGTTATTGTCTAAACTGTGCATTCTCTGTGACGTATTCCATAATGTAGAGCTGTTCAGAAAGATAAGTCTTGCCTAAGTGCCTTCTAAGTGGTTGAAGATCCGTTCCAGGGGCCAGATTCATGTACGCATCGTAAATTTATACACTTAATGCATTGTCTTACAACACCTCTAAGACAGTGTCGTAATCCTTAAGTAGCTGTCTTTGGGCACAAGTTGTCACAACTTCGCTGTTAATTCGAATTCATAAAACTGTCGTAAGGTTGTTATCGCATATATTGATATTCTTGGTATGTTATATATATAGTGTCGATCTAGTGTCGTGCCATTGGGGGTTTATTTTTCGAATCCGGCCCACCGCGAGGAACGGGGGGCGAAAAACCTCCAAAAATGACTATTTTCGACCGTTTTTGCAAAACGTATACGTCTGAGATCTGGAGAACGGAAACGAGCCGAGGATGGTGCTGGCTATGGATAGATAGCCCGTTCAGCGTTGGGTGTAGTAGGCATATTTAGAATTCGCGAGAGGGCCAGGGCGCCCCGCAACGGGCGTTTTCCCGGACCCAACTCGCGATTTTTTCGAAATTTTAACCAAACAGCATGCGGGAAAAACGTTCTAGCGTCGCCCGGTGGGACTCTCGGAAGGAGATATATAGCTCTTTACAAAGAGGAAGGACAGGGCTACACGATGATGTAGGTTATATTTTAGGGCAGGTCCACCGAGAGGAGTATCAACGAGTTAATTACATGTTCTATTTTCCGCAAATTTCGACAATTTTCGCTTAGAAAACTGCTGACCGCATTCCATTGTTCTGACGTCATCCATTATTGCTTATAGCTTTAATTCAGCAAAAAGCTGCTTTGGGTTAGATAAACAGACATACAGTAGCTGCCTGCTGTACTCTGTCTATAACTTTAATTCAGTAAAAGCTACCTGCTGGCTTTGCGTTAGGTAAGTAGGCAGGATGTTACGGGCTTTGTGTTATAAATGAGGACTGTGTAGGATGTTCGTGTATTATTGATCACATGTGTATTTATACGCAAAATCTTTTGCGGGGCCTTTGCTAGTATATTAATATTCTTGGTATCTTAATATACATATTTAGATATAAGATTCCAGGCTACAGCTTCGACAAGGGCACCATTTGCGGCGATCTATACATCAAACGAAAGGTCCCGATCTAGTGTCATGCCATTGATGGTTTATTTTTCGAATTGGGCCCACCGGAAGGAAGGGGGGGCGAAAAAAGCCCAAAAATGGCCATTTTTGGCCGTTTTTTGCAAATTTTTTTCGAAATTTTGACCAAACAGCCTGCGGAAAAAACGTTCTAGCGACGCCTGGTGGGACTCTCGGAAGGAAATATATGGCTCATCAGAAAGAGGAAGAACGGGGCTACACGATGATGTGGGCTATATTTTGGGGCAGGTCCACTGAGAGGAGTACCGACGAGTTAATTAGATGTTCTATTTTCGGCAATTTTCGCTTAGAAAACTGCTGACGCAATGCCATTGTTGTGACGTCATCCATTGTACTCTGTCTATAATCTTATAACTTTAATTCAGTAAAAGCGGCTTTGCATTAGATAAACAGACAAACAGTAGGTAGGATGTTTGTGTATTTTTGATTATACGTGTAAATTTATACGCAAAATTTTTTGCGGGGCCTTTGCTAGTCTCTTATATTAATATTCTTGGTATAGGCTTAATATATTTATTTATATATATATATATATATATAAGATTCGAGGCTACAGCTTTGACGACGGCACCATTTGCGGCGATCTATACATCAAACGAAAGGTCTCGATCTAGTGTTGTGCCATTGATGGTTTATTTTTCGAATCGGGCCCACCGCGAGGAAGGGGGGGCGAAAAACCTCCAAAAATGGCCATTTTTCGGCCGTTTTTTGCAAAACTTATACCTCTTATTTCTGAAGAACGGGAACGGATCGAGGGTGGTGCTGGGTATGGATAGATAGCCCGTTCAGCGGTGGGTGTAGTAGGCATATTTAGAATTCCCGAGAGGGCCACGGCGCCCCGCAACGGGCGTTTTCCCGGACCCAACTCGCGATTTTTTCGAAATTTTGACCAAACAGCCTGCGGGAAAAACGTTCTAGCGTCGCCCGGTGGGACTCTCGGAAGGAGATATATAGCTCTTTACAAAGAGGAAGGACAGGGCTACACGATGATGTAGGTTATATTTTAGGGCAGGTCCACCGAGAGGAGTATCAACGAGTTAGTTAGAGGTTCCATTTTCGGCGATTTTCGCTTAGAAAATTGCTGACGCAAAGGCAGACGCATTCCATTGTGCTGACGTCATCCACTGTGTCTATAACTTTAATTCAGCAAAAAGCTGCTTTGCAACATACAGTAGGCAGGAGTAAACGCTGCTGGCTTTGCGTTAGGTAAGTAGGCAGGATGTTACGGGCTTTGCGTTATACATGAGGACTGTGTAGGATGTTCGCGTGTTATTGATTATACGTGGTTTTTTACGCAAAATCTTTTGCGGGGCCTTTGCTAGTCTCTTATATTAATATTCTTGGTATGGGCTTAATATATTTATTTATATATATATATATATATATATAAGATTCGAGGCTACAGCTTCGACGACGGCACCATTTGCGGCGATCTATACATCAAACGAAAGGTCTCGATCTAGTGTTGTGCCATTGATGGTTTATTTTTTTCGAATCGGGCCCACCGGGAGGAAGGGGGGGGGGCGAAAAACCTCCAAAAATGGCCATTTTTCGGCCGTTTTTTGCAAAACTTATACCTCTTATTTCTGAAGAACTGGAATGGGCCGAGGGTGGTGCTGGGTATGGATAGATAGCCCGTTCAGCGGTGGGTGTAGTAGGCATATTTAGAATTCCCGAGAGGACCACCGCGCCCCGCAACGGGCGTTTTCCCGGACCCAACTCGCGATTTTTTCGAAATTTTGACCAAACAGCATGCGGGAAAAACGTTCTAGCGTCGCCCGGTGGGACTCTCGGAAGGAGATATATAGCTCTTTACAAAGAGGAAGGACAGGGCTACACGATGATGTAGGTTATATTTTAGGGCAGGTCCACCGAGAGGAGTATCAATGAGTTAATTACATGTTCTATTTTCCGCAAATTTCGACAATTTTCGCTTAGAAAACTGCTGACCGCATTCCATTGTTCTGACGTCATCCATTGTACTCTGTCTATAACTTTAATTCAGCAAAAAGCTGCTTTGCAGCATACAGTAGGCAGGAGTAAACGCTGCTGGCTTTGCGTTAGGTAAGTAGGCAGGATGTTACGGGCTTTGCGTTATACATGAGGACTGTGTAGGATGTTCGCGTGTTATTGATTATACGTGGTTTTTTACGCAAAATCTTTTGCGGGGCCTTTGCTAGTCTCTTATATTAATATTCTTGGTATGGGCTTAATATATTTATTTATATATATATATATATATATATAAGATTCGAGGCTACAGCTTCGACGACGGCACCATTTGCGGCGATCTATATATCAAACGAAAGGTCTCGATCTAGTGTTGTGCCATTGATGGTTTATTTTTTTTCGAATCGGGCTCACCGGGAGGGGGGGGCGGAAAACCTCCAAAAATGACCATTTTTCGGTCGTTTTTTGCAAAACTTATACCTCTTATTTCTGAAGAACTGGAATGGGCCGAGGGTGGTGCTGGGTATGGATAGATAGCCCGTTCAGCGGTGGGTGTAGTAGGCATATTTAGAATTCCCGAGAGGACCACCGCGCCCCGCAACGGGCGTTTTCCCGGACCCAACTCGATTTTTCCGAAATTTTGACCAAACAGCATACGGAAAAAACGTTCTAGCGTCGCCTGGTGGGACTCTCGGAAGGAGATATACAGCTCTTTACAAAGAGGAAGGACAGGGCTACACGATGATGTGGGTTATATTTTAGGTCAGGTCCACCGAGAGGAGTACTGGCAAGTTAATTAGATGTTCTATTTTCGACAATTTTCGCTTAGAAAACTGCTGACGCATGCCATTGTAGTGACGTCATCCATTGTACTCTGCTTACAGCTTTAATTCAGCAAAAAGCTGCTTTGCGTTAGATAAACAGACATACAGTAGGCAGGATGTTATGGGCTTTGTGTTATAAATGAGGACTAGGTAGAATGTTCGCGTATTATTGATTATACACAACATCTTTTGCGGGGCCTGTGCTAGTAAGAATTATTAATGCACTCCAGGATGCAACGGAAGATGCCCATGAATCTCTGAGCCAAGCCAAACTGATCGAGTACTGGAGATTGGCCAGAAAGTACTAATTCTTATGCCTGAAGGGAAAGGAAAAATGCAGAGACACTATCGCGGCCCATACGTAGTAACTGACAAGGTGTCAGACCTCACATATAAAATCAACATTGGTGGTAAAGGAAAACGGGCAAATGTTAAAACGTATCACATTAATCTGCTCAAGCCCTTTGTGGATCGTGATGGGAACAGCTTTATTTGCCAGATGTGAGGAGAGCAGACTTGTGCCACCTGCCAGCAATATTGATAATGATTGGGTTGAGGACGATTCAAATAATCAGGAGCCAGACAGTGAACGTTTGTGTAAATTGCCAGATTATGCTTTCCCACCTACAGCAAGTGCCACCCAAAGTGTAGCTGATATAACTTTACCTGCTGAACTTACTGAAGAGCAGAAGGAAGAGCTGATGAAAGTCCTCCGAGATTTCTCTGAAACTTTTACTGACCTTCCCGGAAGGACATCAGTAGTTGAGCACGAGATAATCCTCTCAGATCCTACACCAGTCAGACAGAGACCATATCGTATCCCACAGGCCCAAAAAGAACTGGTCAGGAAAGAGCTGATGGAAATGCAGAAACTACAAGTTGGTCGTCGATCAGAATCCTTGTGCCGGTAATCCTTTATCCACTTGATAATTTTAATACTTTCTATCAAATGTATTACAAGGTAGCACGAAAACTGATCAGGTTTGTTACAAGGCAGATTCCCCGCCATCACAGTCTCTAGTAGGTTGAGTATTGAGGGTCAAGTAGGTTGAGTGTTGAGGGTCAACATCTGATAGGTCAGGTTTTAGTGCATTCTGCAACGGCAAACTTTGGGTAAAGTTTATATCACACTCATTTGCTCGCTCGCTCACTCACTCACTCACTCATTCACTCACTCACCCCTAAATTTATTAGATTAAAATTTAATCATGTAACTATTAGGACCCTTTTTGTAGTAGCTTTTTTGTCACACTGAAACTCTGACTTGCAGATAATTTTACAGGGTGAACATTCTATTCCATTGAAGTGAATATAACTGTGATAATGGTGAAAAGAGCTTTGCTTATCACAAAATAATTTTATGGGTATCCGTACGTGCCAGCGTGAAACTTTTACGTCATCATCTAGCTTACAGCCTAAGGTTTTTCTCGGAGATTGAATAGTTTATCTCACTTTAAAATTTTCTTAGAATTTCGTTGACACAGTGGCAAGTCATATGCCTCAAATTTCAATTGTGCTCAGATTATAAATACTTTGCAATTTTAGTAAAACGATTAATGTTTGTCTTTCCAACTATTTGCTGGTCAATGCTTATTGGCAATAGTTATTGTCTTAATGGACAAGAAAAGGGGTGATTGAATTAGGCTTCAGAAAAATCGTCTTAAAAATTATATTACTTTACATTAATTTTATGCGTATATCGTACTCGTGTTGAAAGGAATTTTTGTTTATTTTCATTTTAAATCCCCCGTGATGCTGTACCGATTGCACCATTACATGACGTCATATATACACAATCAGTGGAAGAAAAGGAAATGTTAAACTATGTCCCAAAAAACTTTCCATGCAAAGTTATGTTACATAGTATTTCGCTATCCTGCTGGAAAGACTTATGTAACTACAAAAGAAAATTATTAATTATTTAAAATGTTTTCACGAATTGGTAAAATGTCGCAGACTTACCCTCCAGGGTGCGCCACTCACAAACCAATAACGTATTTTTAATCTTATTAACAAGATAGTAATTTAAAATTTTGCTCAGTTAGTGACGTGTGCGCTACGAATGCTGTGATTATTTTCCAAAGTTTACACAATGTTATCTAAACTTGTTTCAAATGACTTATCATCAAAATGGCTGCGCCTAACGGTCTTCGCGGGAGTTTAGATTTACACGTTTTCTACAGCGTGACTGCCGACGAAAGCCCTGCATGCAAACAGGCAATACGTAATTACAAAATTCAAAACGAATTTTTAAGCTTGTAAATGGAGGATTTTCATGTGCTTTAATTAAACAAGTTTAAAAAGAAGCGCCGATTCTTTAGTTTGAATTTCGTTATTATTTTTCATCAACAGACTTACTTCATTTTCAAGCTGCTGCCTGCTTTTAGTTATTTACTTAGTACCAAAATTAAGAAATAATTAGTGTCACTAGTTAATTGTATTACGTTAGTTAATTATTGCAAAGCATAACAAATTAGGCCTGTAGTTGGTAGAAGAGGGTTAAATTAGGAAAGGGGAGCTTCTTCAGTCACAAACGTGTTTTGCTAAATTTGGTAACATCATTTTGACACCAAATTTTATGCCCATTTCACACCCGAAAACTTAAAAAGCCCAATTCTTATTAGAATATACTAACATTAAAATTAATTAATAGTTAGTTAAGTTAAGTTAGTCTGAAAATTTTACAAAATCATCAATTATGCAAAGTTCAGACGTGATACAGCACGTATTCAAAAATCAACACGTATATTTTGTAAAATTTTGACTATTTTAGTTAGTATTTAGATTAACTACTTTAATTAGTTTTAATTAAGAAATAGAATCATACCTACTAACTCCCTTATAACAGTAGGAATTGCTGTGATGGCAGCTTGAGTTATGAAGTCTTATATGATCAAAAATATGTTCGGTACCTCTTATAAGACATCTTACGTTTGGAAGTTAAATCTTACCCTTTTCGGTAGCTTTGTGAATACAAATAAGGAATATTGGACGTTTTTAGACCAGCTTTACTTAAAGCACAAGGAAACCCTCCACTTACATAAAGTTTAAAAAGTTCGTCCTGAAATTTTATACCACTTACAAACTGCCTTTTTGCATACGGGGCTTGAGTTGGCAGCAAAGCTGTATAAAACGTGTAAATATTTAAACTCCCGCGATCACCTTTAGACACAGTCATTTTGGTAGTAGGTCATTTGAAACAAATTTAGATAATGTTGTGTAAACTTTGAAAAAATAATCAAGAGCATTCGTAACACACACGTCACTAATTAAGTAAAAATTTTAAATTATTGTATCTTCTCAATAAGATTAAAAAACACGTTCTTGGTTAGTGAGTGGTGCACCCCTGGAGGGTGAGTCAGTGACATTTTACCAATTGATAAAAACATTTTAAATAATTAAAAATTTTCTTTTCTAGTTACATAAGTCTTTCCAGCAAGTAAGCGAAAACCAAGTAATGTAATTTTGCATGGAAAGTTTTTTGGGGACATAGTTTAACATTTCCTTTTCTTTCTCTAATTTACGTTGTGTATATATGACGTCACGCATGCTTTGTTTTTAATGATCTCGTTTATCAGACCTGCGTTATTGCGTTAGATTTTTCTGCAGTCACGCCTTTTGATTGTTTATGCGCAGCTGGATACGCAATAACGCATAACGCATTGCGGATGTCTGATAAACGCTGATTTAGTGTGCTTTAAATTTAATCCATTTTCGCCGTAGTCTTTTTACTTCCTTCATCACGTTGTTTCAGATTCGCGACCAGCTGTAAACGTCAAAATTAGACTGTGAAGAGCTAACACACCACAAGAACTTTCAGATTCGCACAGCAGTAAACGTCAAAATTAGACTGTGAAGAGCTAACACACCACATGAACTTTTGCTGATTAAAAAATACCATCTAGCTATCATAAGCAGAGCTTCAGTGTGAACTTGGTAAGTTTTGTATCCATGATTTTGTACTGAATGAGAGCATGAATATCAGAATTAAAATTTTTAAATACAGTTTATGAAGTTAGCACCAGTACTCATATATCCTGGGCTGTCACTAATGTTGGATGCTATAATTTTTTCTGTAACTGACAGTAACAAAAGCAACAGTGCAAAGTAATAATTGACCAACACATTTGGTTGCATAAATTAAAAAAAAGTTTTCTGCAACAGTAAATTAACTTCAACTTTGCTTCCCAAGTCTCCATCTTGTAGTTTTCCGTTTAGACAAACGATATTTCTATAAAATTTATTTTGGAACTAAACCATTCTTGATTAATTATTCCTGCTTTCCAAAGTTTCTGCTGTTGTAAAAATATGCGGTGCTTTGAAAGTTCTTGGTTACATGTATATTAAGTTTTGTGGTAATTATTGAAAAACTTGAGGTTGAATGCTACAAGAATGAAGTACTTATTGCGTTTGGAAATGATCCAGATTCGAAACAGGGTGTACACAGTAGTATAAACCACGAGCAGACTAAACCCTCCTTACAAGAATGATAACAGCATTCTTACCGAACATTACAGGATAATCATTTCAAGATTCAGAATTGCCACTACATACGAATTGAGACTGGCAGGTGGAGCAGGATGAAACAGGAAAATGGAATATGTCAATTTTGTGATTTCAATGTTATTCAGGCCCTTACTCATGCGGTCTTAGAATGTCCCGAAACTAAATAAGCTGAATGTCAATTTTGTGATTTGAACGTTGTTCAAACGCTTACTCATGCGATCTTAAAATGTCCCGAAACTAAATATGCTGAATGTCAATTTTGTGATTTGAACGTTGTTCAAACGTTTACTCATGCGGTCTTAAAATGTCCCGAAACAAAATATGCTGAATGTCAATTTTGTGATTTGAATGTTGTTCAAACGCTTACTCATGCGATCTTAAAATGTCCCGAAACTAAATATGCTGAATGTCAATTTTGTGATTTGAATGTTATTCAGGCCCTTACTCATGCGGTCTTAGAATGTCCCGAAACTAAATATGCTGAATGTCAATTTTGTGATTTGAACGTTGTTCAAACGCTTACTCATGCGATCTTAAAATGTCCCGAAACTAAATATGCTGAATGTCAATTTTGTGATTTGAACGTTGTTCAAACGTTTACTCATGCGGTCTTAAAATGTCCCGAAACAAAATATGCTGAATGTCAATTTTGTGATTTGAATGTTGTTCAAACGCTTACTCATGCGATCTTAAAATGTCCCGAAACTAAATATGCTGAATGTCAATTTTGTGATTTGAATGTTATTCAGGCCCTTACTCATGCGGTCTTAGAATGTCCCGAAACTAAATATGCTGAATGTCAATTTTGTGATTTGAACGTTGTTCAAACGCTTACTCATGCGATCTTAAAATGTCCCGAAACTAAATATGCTGAATGTCAATTTTGTGATTTGAATGTTGTTCAGACTTACTCATGCGGTCTTAAAATGTCCCGAAACTAAATATGCTGACTATGTCGAACATATCAACTGTTTTATGACACAATTTACTGTAAACAAAGTCAAATATACGCATAAATTTGAAAAACTTTGTGGAAATGATCTTTAATTACTTCAGTTCACTTCAGTTTCATGGCAGTAGACCTAGTAGTTTTTTGGTAAGCGAAGTATTTAGCACTATTGTAGCAGTTTACCAATAAGACTTACATGTCATCTTCAGGGCCGGTTTTAAGCCAATTTGACAGATTTCTTCAAATTGGACCTCGCGCCAAGAGGGGCCCCGCTTTCAACACTCTCTGGTCGAGGACTCTGTGATGAATTAATGAACGTCTGGTGTGTTTGAAGTATCTTGATGTTGTGAACGCAGTGCAAATCTTCAGTCTGTTCCCGTATATCTGCGTTTCAATGTTTTTTATTGATCGTTTCTTTATTAATTATGTCAGTAATTATCTTGACTTGTAATAAAACATTAAATATTTCATACAGGTTTTCAACTTCTAGTACATATCATTTTTTCTAATGTGGAGCCTCAAGCCCTCAACGTTTTTTGGCTGGGACTGGCGTGCTACACGGTGCGCATAAAACATCATCAATCTTCAGCTTTTGTAGGGTAGAGGGCACCACTAACAGTTTTCTAGTTAGGTCCCGCATTTCCTAACACCTACCCTTCAACTCTAGTTAAACTAAACTCTCTACAACGTAAATTTATAAGATTGATTTATAAGAATTATTCTATCCTAGTGCTAAATGATCTAATAAACCTGAATACCGCTGTTTACATCTACATAACCAAACATAAACTTCTCCCTGCTTTCTTTTTAAACCTATTAGCTATTAACGTAAGACATTACTCAACAAGATTTAGCGAATTTCGTATTAAGTATTGCAGGACTGATGCGGCAAGGCACTTCATCGCTAACACTGACCCTAGACTTATTGTTTATCTATAAATAACTTCAAAAGAAATTTCAAAAGTGAAATCTTTTCTAATTATACAGAATAAATCAATTTGATTAATTACACTGCTGTCCCTGTCGGAATCCATTGTGTTGCTATGTCAATTTTTACATTTCTATAGTTCATGTTACTTCATACAGATACCATCACACCTTTCTTCTTCTTTCTATTCTCTATTAACCTTTCCTTCTACTCCTTTAGTGCTCTTTTCTATTACACTCAGTCCACATTCATTTGGGGTACTCCAAACAAGTAATTACTTCTTGAGTACCCCACGAGTAATTTGCGGCTTGGCATCTTGTGCACATAATAATAAATATATTATTAAATACTTTTATGTACAATGCTGTAATAATCATTGTGGATATATTAAATAAATAAATAAAAAACACTGACCCTGGCCATGTGTTTTAACTACACTGAGATAGAGAAGAAACCTCGAACACATACTCTGTGATAAGGGAACTTGAAAAAATGTGCAGGTATAAAAACTATTGTCAAACCGAATAGAGAGCATATTGTATTTTGGTTTGTTACTTCTTGTATGTTGGCAACTTGGGAATTGATTTAAGCTATTTACATTTGAACAGAATCACTGGTTCACATCCAGAGGGCAAACCCAGAAGACACGCCCAGAGGACGCACGCAGAGGACAAGCCCAGAAGACACGTCCATGCAGAAGGACGGGGTCGAATCTACATGGTTGATAAAAGAATTGGCTGCAATTGGATCACGAAAGTTTTGTCAAGTGACAGTGGGCACAGGATGATTGCATATTTGGTCATACATGTATCAGTTATTAATTAACAGCTTCCGCCATCAGTAATTTTGTGTAGCGAATTATTTCATTTTTTAAAGGCACAAGTTTTTTTAGTTTTTAAATGCATAAGTTTTTTTTTAGAAAAGTCGCAGACTGGTGTTAGTCAGTAGTGCTTGATTTACTGTCATGCCTTGTTTAGACTGTGCCATATAAGAGAGGCCCTGCATGGGAAAACGAAATTTATTTTTCATTTGCCTTCCTCGCACCACAGAGGTGTCTGAAAAAACAGATATGACGTCACCGGCGGCCAGGGCATGACAGGAGTGCAGACAACAACATCATTTCCTGCAAAATTGACAGATTAGTTCTTTCGTTTTAGCATAAATAAAAGCAGCAAGTGTATTATTTTTCCACGTCTCAACATTTTTCACTAGCTAATCGTTACAATGTTGAATCAAAAAGAGTTTGTACCAAACTGGAGCTCTCTTATATCCAGATCTTATATCTCTTATTTCCCAGTCTAAGGACACACATGTCAAAATACTTAGCTTGGAAAAAGAAGTAAATTAAAAACCACTGACTAGCAACTGACTCTCACTTTTTTTAAAAATAGAACTTTACACGTTTTAGGTGGAAAATGTACTATAAAAATATAAGATTATGAATTAACTAAAAAAACAAGATTAGGATTGCTGATTAAAGAAAAATAAAATTATTAAAATGAATGATACATAGTTTGACCAAATGTGCTCTGCTTCACCCACTGTAGCTACTAGCTTGAGGTACTAGTCGAAACACTCGGGATTCCAATAAGCCTTTTCACTTTTCCAGCGATTGATGATGATCGTGAAAAGTCACAGGTTGCCATACAAAGCATTTTTGTGTACTTCACAACGCCTCGCAGCCGTTGCTGTTGAAATAGTAATAGTTTTAAGCTTGCCTAATTTATTTTTGTTGTTCCCAAGCAAAATCTTGCTAGTAAATCACTCTATGCGCAGACTAATGCATAGTTAAGTAAAGTCCATGTAAAACAACGGAAGTTACTTAACTAATCCAGCAGACGGCTTTGCTTTACCCCCACGTCTCGTGACGGTTGCAGTTAAGACGCGTTGCTGTGGTATATTTAACCTTTGACCTTCTCACGATCATCATCAATCGCTGGAGCTGTGGAAAGGCTCATTCTTGAATTCAAAATTAGAACTAAGAGCAGGATTCTTTAGGAAAAAACTCACATTCTTTAAGGAAAAAAACTCAAACAGAACAGGTATCGTAGATCATTGTCACAGAAGTTTCAGATGGAGATGCCGGGGAGTCTATAATTTGTTTTGTTGAGTAAGATTATCACTAAATTCCAAGCAAGGACTTAGAAGTTGTTTTTACATTTTAAAATTCACCAAATTAATGATTAAGAGCACTTTTTTTATGCAAACATTTGCAAGCTCTCTGCAGGAATTTCTGCATTATTTCTTAAAGAATCCTGCTCTTGGTTCAGATTTTGAATTCAAGAAGAACTGGCTTCTGCTTCGAAATTTCTTAAACTGTGGAATACTGTTTTATTTTATAACATTTTAAATTTTAAACACAAATTATAATTGCAAGTTTTTTGTGTCTCTTTCACGCTGAAATAAATAGTAATTAATCAAAAGATCTGATGAATTTCTAGTGTTTTGACTAGTACCAAACTACAAGAGGGAGGAAGTAATTGTGAGTGAGAGAGTTTGAGGGAGAGCAAGTGAGGGAGAGAGGGGGAGGAGTCTGAAGGGGTGTGGGAGTGTGATTAGAGGGCGAGTGGGATGAGGATGTGGGAGGGGGCGTGGGTGTGGGAGGGGGCGTGGGTGTGGGTGTGGGGAGGGTGAGTGGTAGTGGGAAGGGGATGGAGTGGGTGTGGGGGGCGTGGGTGTGGGAGGGGGCGTGGGTGTGGGAGAGGGTGTGGGTGTGGGAGTGGGAAGGGGATGGAGTGGGGGTAGGGGGTGTAGGAGGGCGAGGGAGGGAGTGAGAGAGAGAAGGGGGAGAGGGAGTAGGAGGGCAAGTGAGCAAGTGTCAGAGAAAGTAAGGGAATGGGATTGGGTGCAGGAATGAGTGAGTGTGTGAGAGAGACAAGGATGAGAGGGATGTGTTTAGCAGTAATGAAATGTATACTCTGCATCACTGCTGAATGCATCCCTGTCATCCTGTGTTGTTTTTACAGAAAAAAAGCAGCAGATCCGATGTACAGATGCTCTGCCTTCCACAGTAACTGTTTCATGTCATTTTCATAGAAGATCTACCAAGTGCTATCGATTCTGCCAGAGAAAATGCAGCGGGACTTTTCGTTGTGAATGTTCTTTGCATTAATATTCTTTGCAACCTTGTACTTTTTTTTTAGCTCTACCTAATCATTTTTACGCATTTTTTCACTGTACTCATTCATGATTGTGTAAATTTGTGTTGATATTTCTGCATTCACATTTACCACAGTTATTATTACCACAATTTTTTCACATTTAATTAATACACATTGTTTATCCACTTTTTGCTCTAAATGTCTTGTGTTTTTTCATTTCTGATTTATATATTATTTCATTGATTCGTATTCTAAATTTCCAAATAAACTATTTTTTGTTAAACACATAGTTTTAGCTAAATGTATAATTACACAATAAACAATTTTCAAGCAGTTTTCTAGAACAAACAGTTTGTAGGTCAAAGGTTAAGCAACAATCCACGCAAAATGAGGTACATAACTGTACTGCATTTGGTGTACATCTGCTTCAAACACAAACGTCCCAGGTCCGAGTCTTCGTATCAATTTAAATTTTGCTACTTGATTTGTATTCCTATATTTTCTGAAATACGTATGGTATGCTTATCATAAATTTATAAGGGTAGGTACAGTAAGTACAAAGGATTACGTATTACAAAGATCTCAACACCACCACCACTTTCCTCAGCAAATTAGCTCTATCTTCAAACTTTTATTTCAAACTTTTTAATTCAAACTTTTTTTCAAACTTTTATTTGAAACTTTTTAATTTAAACTTTTATTTCAAACTTTTATTTCAAACTTTTTATTTCAAACTTTTTTATGACAACCGGATGGTTCTGATTTAGAAAAATGAAATTAATAACTAGGCTTATAAATAAAAATTTTATCAGCTACTAATTCTATAACAAAAACGGCAAAACAAATTTCACATAAACTTAAATTCAAGTTTTTTAATATTTATTTACTTTGATTGGATCAGAGAAAATGTATTAGTTAATTGTACGTGCAACTGGGCTACTAAAAAAACTAAATAAAAGTTATATTATCACACACGCACACGTGCACACACATACGCGCGCGCACACATGCACACACACAACACACACACACACACACACACACACACACACACACACACACACACACACACACACACACACACACACACACACACACACACACACACACACACACACACACACACACACACACACACACACACACACACACACACACACACACACACACACACACACACACACACACACACACACACACACACACACACACACACACACACACACACACACACACACACACACACACACACACACACACACACACACACACACACACACACACACACACACACACACACACACACACACACACACACACACACACACACACACACACACACACACACACACACACACACACACACACACACACACACACACACACACACACACACACACACACACACACACACACACACACACACACACACACACACACACACACACACACACACACACACACACACACACACACACACACACACACACACACACACACACACACACACACACACACACACACACACACACACACACACACACACACACACACACACACACACACACACACACACACACACACCCTTTACTGCCAATATGGCTTTTCAACGATCTTTTTAGAGTATCACTTTATTTACATAAAAATTTGCTTAAAACTTGAATTCAGCTAACACTTATTTTTAACAATTTAAAATTAACAAATTAACTGACTTGAGAAAAGAACTTTCCAATTGTTCTTCAAGATTAGATTCAGATCTTACTTACTTACTTACTTTACTTACTTACTTACTTACTTACTTACTTACTTACTTACTTACTTACTTACTTACTTACTTTACTTACTTACTTACTTGCTTACTTACTTGCTTGCTTGCTTGCTTGCTTGCTTACTTACTTACTTACTTACTTTCTTTCTTTCTTTTACTTACTTACATATCTAATTCCGCCTAACTTTCCTAGTCGCGCTTACTAGGGGGAGATAAGACGTCTAAATGAATTGGATATAGATATTTCCGCTGGCTTAAACCACACTTAAGACAGCGAAACAGTCGTGAGAGCAGTACATGAATTCGTGCCCAGATACTTAAATCAGTCAGATCGAATCAAATTTATTTTTATAAATATGTAAGCTTATAAAATACGTGATAATACATTAAAACCATAATGATTTGCACTATGTCATTTTTGTCAGTACATTGTTGATGAATCCTCGCAGACTTGGTCAGGTCAGCAGATATTACAGTAGTTAAGCAGCCCAATCATATTGAATCATTTTTCCCTTTCCTTTACTAATGTAGGCGTGTAACTCTTTTGCATTTGTTTTAATTGTTTTACATTTTTATGAATTTTGTTTACAAATAATTTTACTTGCTAACATGCAGCTGACATGGACTGTTCTCCTGATTTTTACCCTAGCTACTTGTTGGGAAACATCCACACAACGTTATTCTACCCATAATGTAGTCACAAATGAGTTTATAAATGAAGGAAATAATTAATATGCACTTCCGCATTTGTAGGTATTGTAAAGAACAAAATAATAGAGCTTATATCTTGTAGACATGGCCACAAGTTTTGCACACAAAATTATTACCCACCAAGGCAATTACTGTCGCAAACGACGAAGATGTTAAAGAACCTGTTGGTACGTCATCAAGAAATTGTTGCCTGGCTGCTCCTTTTAAATTAAAATCAACATTTTAACTCCGTTAGTTATCATTTTGAGAGAGGACTTACAAGTACATATGCCTGTACCCGCTCTGTATCTTATGGGGGGGGGGGCAACGGTTATCTTTGACATCTACTTGTTTCTTCATTATAATTTAACTTGCAAGCAACAAGTTGGCTCATTCTGGTGATATTATAAGAATTATTGTTAGGTCCAAAGTTTTTTCTGCATCATAAATCTTTCTATACTTTCCCTGTTCAAACTTGTACGATAGTGCACGGGTAATATCCACATATTGGGGCCCTACATGAAGCTTAAAATATATACATGCATAGTGCCGCCAGTGACGAATAGGTCAATGTGAGTTCAATTCTGGCTTAACTGTTACATTTTAGTGCATGAAGGCTACAACTACTATTATTAAAGCTGGACGTTGGATCTTACTAGTCTATGTTTATATCTAAAGTGCAAATGGCCTTGATTCATGTTTTAGCGCAAAAGTACAGCTTACTTTATCAATATAGTACCATGGCTATGGCAAATATTTGTTGGTATATGTGTGCAGCGATATCACAAACATATCTCAGTGTATAATATTTATTTAGTGGCTTAATGTCTCACTGTAATTCTGAAAACTGCTGTTATAAACATCAGTAGCAGCTAGCAAGTAAGAATAATTTTCAAACGTATGAAAAGAACAACAGTCAAGTAAATATGGAGGAAGCTCGTTCTTTGCCTGCACTTCATGTGTCTGGAAACTATTATTCAGTGGGATATGCTATTGTAAGTTACCTTTTTATATTAAGGTTATAGACTGTGTGTAGTGTTTTGTCACTAATAAGATGCTGTGTAGTACATATTTGAATGCAGCAACTTCGAATTGGTTTTTCATTTTTAAGTCCCCTAACTTCCCGAGTTTGCAAGTCTGGGCACCTTGTGTCAGCCGTTGTCTGTCAACAATCTGAGTTTAAGCCAGTCAGGCCTGAATCACTAGGAGGTAGCCTTGAGATTTTTTGTGTGGAAACACTTTGGGGCAAAATAATGATCAATGTCAAAGGTCACCGCGAGAGTATATCAAGAGTAGGGATAAACAGGTCGAAATCTCAATAGCTGCACAGCAATTGGATGTTGCAGGTCAGCTCAGTGCAAGGAATTAAAATAAATTGCCACCTACTGACAACTCAACATCGACAAAAAATATTTATGCCCTCCCCAGGGAAGAGAGAGGGCAGATCCAAGATTCGAGCAATTGCAACTATAGTGTTATAAAGGTAGGTTTTAGCTGCACGTGCAGACAGTAGATGAACGACGACAACGTTTGGGAAATGGTGGGCAATGACTCTGGAGTCAAAGGCCGGATAATGTGGCCGAATATTAGGCCAGTAATTGCTTGACAAAATTTGAAAGTGAAAAGCATCTGACCTTGTTTGACCTGGCGAAGTCCTATCAAATGAAAATTTGTGAATCAAATTTGCCAAAATGAATGACTTGTATATTGTGTAAATGTCAAAGATTTTCAAGGTATCAAGCACAAGAGTCTGGGAAGGTGGACTTACTGCATCATTGATACTCTGGGTAGCTTTTTCTTTATTCATTCTGTGAAATTATTATTTTAATTGTAAAAACATGTTTTTCTTGCAGGGAAAGACTTTCAGGCAGCAAATTCAGGAATATTTTGAAACTAACACTGACATAAAAGATGCCATAATCCCATTCTGTAATACAGATGAGGGAAAAAAGGTATACACTTATTTTATTTTTAAATTTTATGAAATTAGATGTGTCACTAAATTAAGTCTAAATCAGATACAGGTTTGTATTTTTGTGCATAATATACAATTTAGCTTTTATGATTCATTTGATAATGGGGCTACAGTACATTTTGTTAACATTATTATTAATAATGTAAAAGGCCTTAGTACATAAGTTAGTTGAACTATTGTTGTCATTGATATTTTGTCGGGTACATATTATAGTTGTGACATAAGAATAAACCTATAGTCTAGTTTTTGCAGTAAAATTCAAATTAATTTTTAGTTTTAACACTTCAAATGTCCAAAATCAAAGTCGCTGGCAACCGAAGGACTTGGTTGTCGGGACCCTATAGCTGTATACATCAATATTAATTAATGTAAGCAAATAAAAGGATTTGCAGTCATTCAATTTTTTTAAAAGCATAATGCATGAGTAAATTCCTCCCAGATACATTGAACAGATTTTCAAGTTTCCATAACTTTATACTTCACAGATTTATGAAGAATTTTTGGTCACCACGCAAGACTCATTTCCTCAGTATGTGACAGAATTGCAAGGGATAGCAGACGGAAGCAGTTGTTCATTTGAAAAAGTAATTATTCAAATGTGCATGTGTAAAAAATGGCGTGCATAGAAATACATAAATGGCACATTTGCACTCTCCAACAAGAAATCATAAAATACATGCATGGTTTTGAATGTATAGCCTTGATGCTGTGGCATCATTAATAATGGCATATAGCAATAGAATTTATTTTTTTTATTGCTGGCTTGCTGCAGGGACTACCATAAATGCTCTCTTGACCACTCTTAGAAGTCGCTTGCGTATTTTTACTTTTACTTTTACTTTTACTATAATGCTTTGTCTTTGTGTACTTTTATGTTGGAACTAGTAATCGTTTGCTACAGAATTTTAAATGTAATAGCGATAATTTTAGGCATGTAATAATGTGCCAAGCTTAGCTTTTGCCGAAACATATCTTGTATTTCAGAAGGACATGCATTCAGATTTACTAGAAAATCACTCATTAATAACGCTGTCAGGTATTTCCCAGATTTCCATTTTTTAGTTGTTTATGAATACCATATCACAAGAACTGATTGCTATGGGCATACTGGATTCTGACAGATTTCGCAAAACCTGCAGTGAAGTTGACAGAGGATCGATCGGTTGTACAGATATTTTTTTGAATAATCCTGAAGAGGTATTTTTTATGTACAATCTCTCTGTGTTGGTGTTCCTTCATCATTCTAGTGGTACTTTGCTTTTGATATATTTGATCTTGTGCACACATTATGTAATGAAGAGTTACATATGTGGCATAACACACCACACACAGATTTTTCTGAAAAAATGACCATTATTGTAAAACTTGTTAAGCAGATTCTTATCTGTTAAACAGACAATTTTTACAAGACGTACGACCGTGGATATTTTCTGAGAAAATTTTATTGCTTGTTGTAAGGAGCAAAGTGCTCAGTAACAGCTAGGTTGGTTTAATGTCTGTGATTATTTTAAAAATGAATATTACCATAAAGAGTTGCTTTGCTAAGTTGCTCTTTCATCTGTACTGATCAATGTATGTTTGGAAGAGGAATCCGGAAAACATTCATAAACAGTGTTAAGAAGCATTATACACCACTGCTATTTTTCTCCACAATACGAGTTTTTATGTACACTGGTATTCATCGTATTTCCTGGAATTGCAAAAATATTTATGCTATGCATTTGTATAATATTGCAAGATAAATGCTTAGAAAAAGCTAGTACACATTTGTGTCTAATATATTAGAGTAGCCTTAATATATCGTTGTATCGTTATAAACTAATTTTGTTTGTATATCATTTTCTAGTTTGCACTTGGACATAATGAGGACTATTTCTTGTGTCTGGAACACTCATATGGGATGATAACAGCTCATATAATCAGTGATGAGCCAATGGGCAAACATGGTGTCCTAGAAGAAGACTGGACTGCCATTTCATTTTTTGGTTTCACACCTGGATACAGCATTGGCTTCAACAAACATGGAGTCATCTATACTCTAAATGATGTAATACCAAATGGATGTCGACGAGGAAAACTACGTAAGGATATAACAAAAAAGATAATTTTCTGGGTTTGCACACCCATTTGCACTTGGTTGTGAGATTCGTGTCTAAACAAACAGTTCAAAGCTCATACGATCCCAGTGTTATTTACAATTAAAGGGCCATTGTTCATGATGGTTGTAGTCCCTAATTTTCAATAGCAATGTGGTTGCAAACAGAATTCTCATGTTATAATAAGGGAGTTTCATTTGAAACCTGGCACTGAAAAGTTAAGTCAAAGCTTTTATACAGTAGGTCGGCATCAGTTTCTTTCTATTTACTAGGGGAGCTCTACATGTATATTAGTACATTAATTTTATATTAAATGAGCTAGGAATAAGTTTTGCAAGGATGCTTTTTAATATATAATTACAATAATAAAATCTCCTTTGTGGAAAATGGAATATATTATTGTTAGATTGTAATGCGTTAAAAAATTGTATGGTTTTATTTTTTAGCTGTGCCGATAATGGTCAGGGCAATATTAGCAGCTCGTTCCAAGGCAGAAGTGGAAGATGTGTTACGAGATGAAGGTTGTGGGATAGCGTCTGGCATCAGGTAACAGGATTTTATTAAAACCATTAGCTTCCTACACTATTTTAGCCACTCAAGTTTGCCTGTTTGCTCTTTATGTATGGCCAAATGACTGACTTCAATGAAATTTTGCATGAATAATACTAGGGCCACTGGGACAGACATAGGGGGAGGGGGTCAATTTTCGCACACTTCAGTATTACTGTATTTCAAAGGAAAAATTCTTTCAATGGCATGGTAACTCAAATATTGTATTATAGTAACACAATAATCAAGAGAAAGGTGTCATGCCGCTCTGCCTAAAATAAATTTAAAGATAAATTTAACGCAAAAAAGCCTCATTTTAAAATTTTCTGCAGACTGCCTGCAAAGAGAGAGATAAAGAGAAGTGAGGATGCAAGCAAACCGAGCAACATTGTAAAAGTGAGCTTTGCTCGCCAGTTTTTGTTTATTAATAATCATAATACAATTCAGAGCTGCTCAACACTTTCATACTGAATAGCTTCAGTCTTGTTCCTTGTCATAGTCTTCATACATGTAATCTTTTCCTTATTTTAAGTTTGTGACATTTACTGCTCACTCACATACAATGTTGAAAAATTAATGTTACCAAACTGAATCAGGTATCTTTACAATATGCCAGCTTAATAAGAAAACCTGCCAAACTTAAAACAGTATTGCAAGCGCTGTAGAATTTTGTTAAAATTGGCATGGTGTGATATAGTGTCTGACAGCATGCGATTTTTTTGCTTGTAGCGTAAATTTAATGCAACCTTCAGAAAAAATGATATCTAACTACGAAGTTGCATATCCGCAGTATGATGAAACAGCCTCAAGATTAGACGTCTGTGTGATGAAAGAAAAAGATCACTGCATGACAGTACCAACAAGATACCATGTCAACATGTATGCATTAAATATATTATTCATTCAACTGATTCGTTACAAATGATTAAAATCACGATTGGATAATAATGTGCAGCAACACAGAAAAATATTGATGTTGATGTACTAAAGGTGGTACATAGTACTTAAAGACTGAATGCAATCAGTGTTAACTTTCCAGATACCACAGAATAAATGCAGGCTGTGATGTACCAAGTCTTGTTGCATCATCAAAGCATAGAGAGGCAGTGATTCGGAAAGCGCCTCCAATAAAAACAATTAGTGAGATTATGGAATTGTTAAGTGACTCTTCCGACGAAAAATTTCCGATTTTCCGTTCAGAAAGAGTTCATCCAATGAAAAGCATTACTTTATTTACAGGTAAGTTTGTAACCTGAAATGGCTCTTCGCATTCATTAATCTGCTAGTTTAACTCGGGGTTCAATTATGCAAGAGTGCGCTGTGCTAGTGTACATTTGTGACATTGTAGTAAACAGTCTTCTTTATTTACAAGTGGTTACCAGAGTGTTATTCTCAATGACCAGATTTCTCCATTCACCATGTCAATGAAGGTGTTAAATAATGACCAAAGTTGGTTTCCCAGACTCTCTGCTTTTACTTTATCAAGTGATATATTTATGACAATAATTTATTTGCATATAGCCATGTATGCTAAAAATTCTAATTCATTAGTATCGTATCATGCCCATTCTGTTCAAGGCGGTCAGTTAAGTGCTAGTTATCTACGGTGCTGAAATCTTCTCTGAGACTGGGAATTACTGCTAGATTTAACACTAGAAAAACCGAACTGACCTCCTTTTCCTGATCAAGATACAGACTTAGTTGATGATTTTGGGAATTGCTGATTCAACCCTTATTTAAATTAAAAGAACCAACTCGACGATGTTGCTATTCTCAAAAATACTTGATACATAATGTGTTTCTAATTTTTTATATTTTAAGTACTGGAAACTCGAAATTTTGAAAACAGATCTGATAAAGATTTTTACTGTCTTTTTTCAGCTATCTTCGACTTGAACAAATACACATGCTCTTTATACCTGGACAGGTGTTCTACAAGCAGTGGACCATTAGCAGTGTTTAACTTGCCACGTAGTTAACATCTGAAATAACACCTAACAAATACTTGTAGTATACAAAGGTTTATTTGGAATACAGTCAATGGTTATAGAGTATCTGTACAAAAAAAACTATTCTCAAATTAAAACCCTCATCACTTACAGCTGTTTGTAATGCTTTGTAATCATTTATGTTATTTCTGCTGAACTTTACACTATCATAAGCCTTCACACTATTACTAGCATAAACATTTTCTTGAAGTCACACCGAGTTGAGCAATTATGAACAATAATGATTCAGACCACAATAGCAACTACCAAAATTACTAAAATTAGATCATCATATTATGCTTTTATGCCGTCTAATTTTCTCCTTCCTCTGATTGCAGTACCCTTTGATATTGCGAAGTCCAGTTCTGTGGTACAAAACCCTCTCCATACATCTAAAAACAGAAAAATACAAGACAATGAGATTTGTGCTATAAATTCGCAAAAAACTTGCTTGTTCATGAATTAATGGAGTTACAATTTTATAACCTTCAACAAGAATAAGCTAACAAAAGAAATGAAAAATGCAACATTTCACTTGTAATATCAAGAAAGGTTTATATGTTTGGTACAAAAACGATCTTCATTTATTGTACGTCTACTAAAGATATACGTAGTTAATATATTTTAGGTATTGTGTATACAATATTTGCTAAGCATATTTAAGCTTATTATCAACAAACAATAATCATCAAATCTTCGTCAGAAAATAAGCTCCACATAAGTAATTACTACAGATACAAAGAAGCTTGCACAAGATAAGGGACACAGTAGTTTTAAAAACATTTAAAAACTGGAATTTGATACTCAAGTGCTCTAATCATTTTAATAACTGAATTAATAAAAAATGTAAGAAATCTAGTTGCCTACCTTGCAAACAAACTTTAAGCAATCTCTCATCTTCAGTTCGTGCTGTGCTCGTTCTCCCCAGCTAACTTCATTCTGTGGTGGATCAGTACCCTGTATTCTTTCGAAGTTTAGATACAACTCTCGTGTAAATTCCTGAGTCACTAATTTTCGAACATCGCCAAACACCGGGTGGTTCTTGCTAGATGTGCGTGCAAGACAAAAATGACATTTTTAGTATTTGGAACATTTAAGATGAAAACCAAAATTAATGCTATTAGAAGTTTTGTGTCATATAATATATTTTGTAAATTTCTTTTGTACCCAAAAAGAACTTTTATTAGGAGTCTCGGTTTCACATTTGCTTGCTGCTTACTGTGGCTGCTTTAGTATTTAGGTGTATAAAAAGAGTTGCATTGACTTGTATACAAGTGATATGTACATATAGCATGCTGTCCGATGATAGTGTGCACCAAAGAAATGGTGCCAAATTACCGCTCTTAGAACATTCGCTTAGGCACAGCATTTACTGCAGTTTTTGAGGTAGAATTCTTGTCTATTCTATGTATAAATATCAGTCACTGCAGACTAATATTAAATAAACTGTAGTAGAAACAATTAGCAAAACATGCTTACAATTCCACAGCTGCCATGTCTGGTCTAGTTCACATGTGATAGTTCTACAATTATTGCATGTTACCATGGCAACAAAATTCATCATATTATACACAATTAGAAAGCCCGTGAAATTCTCTATCTAACCACATGAATTTTTAATCAGGTGTTTCCACCGAGAAAAAATAAAGTAGAACACAAAACCTAGTTGGTTGCTTTTAGTTGAGATGTTTTCATGGATATTCAAAACTTATGTAAGGTTATAGTTTAAATTACAATCACAGTTCACTGAATTTTCATGTTGGTATAACAGTGTAACCTGTTAAATGTGCACCAGCACGTTCATTTGCTGTTATTTACTAATAACAGATTGGTGCCCATTTGAGGCGATGTATACTAATACCAGACATGATGATATCTAGTAGCTACTTACTCAGATTCTTTTATTCCAAGTTTCTTCAGAAACTGCCACAAAATAGCTAAAAAACATAATGTACAATAAGCCAAAACAATTAGCACCTTGGGGAAATTGCCTGTCAAATACTCTTGTTTAATGCGACAAGCAGGAAAACCATTCAGGTTGGACAAATAAAATAAAGTTTGATGCACAGAAAAAACTATTAGTCTTTCAACCTGGTAAAATTGTTGTATTAGAGACTCACACCACCATGTAGCCTTTTCCTACGAGTTGTAAATTGCGCTCCAAAAGCTCCTTTAAAAGGTGCTGACAAAATTTTTGTATAGATAATGGACAAAAGCAGTCATTTTAGATGGCACATTTGACAGCTTGTTTTGCCTGTCAACCCCAGATGGACATGGTGTACAAAAATTGTCCTAGCAGTGCTTGTAAGGGGTCTTAGAGGCAAATTTATAGTCCTTTGGAAAAATGAGAATCCAGGCTACAAGATGCGAATCTCTTTTACAAATGCCTGTACTAGGATAAGAGGCTAAGAGTTAGTATGAGGAAATGTTTTTTCTGAACAACCCTGTATTAGGTTCATTAAAAAATAATATGATGCTTACATTCTGCTACAGGACTCTCCTGCATAAACAGAAATGAGAGGACTGTCATTAGGAGCCCATGTCGTGCATATTCCTCCTCCTTCAGCTTTAGATGCCTCTGATTTTCAAAACCATTCACAAGAATGTAACATGCCTTTTTGCTCTCCAATTCTACCAGCTTTATACCAAATGCCTAAACAAACAGTTCCAAATATAAAATATCAGTAACATAGTGATGTACATAATATCAACTACATATACAACTAACTTACAAGCTTTTTGTTGATTGTATTTTGAGCACTTTTATGAAACTATTGGGACAAAATGTGAAAACTATGTGAAACTGCCAAGACACTGTGACAAAGCCATGGTATTACAGTATGCGCCGGAAAGGTTCACTTTGGGACAAAAGTGTTTTAACGCAATTAACCAACAGATGTAGTATTACTAATATAGAAGTGTGAATGAATCCTCATGAATGATTTAGCATGAATCATCAGCTTAGTATGCACTGCAAAGGTTTTTAATGAATTTCAGAAATGAAGTAATGCCTAAATTCCTGTGCAGTAATTTAAAAATATTAATTTATAGTGAATTAATAAAAAAGAAATTAAAAAAGTTTCCTTTTTTCATTCTCGTAAAATAGTGCTTGGCATGCTTGAGCTGCAGTTGGTGGTGCTCGTGTTTCCCCGCAAGTAGCTTCCTGGTCATGGTGATTTAGCAAGGTGACCTATATAGCTGAATCAATTTCAGCCAGCTCTCAAACTCTTTGTTGCTCATA